>CM053622.1:173548617-173566545 GCA_028646595.1 Phalanger gymnotis | reverse complement strand
TATTTTATTGAAAATCCATATTTTGCCCTAGCGTGTTATACTCAGTTTTGCTGGGTAGGCGATTCTTAATTTTAATCCTAGCTCCACTGACCTCTGGAATATCGTATTCCAAGCCCTTCGATCTCTTAATGTAGAAGCTGCTAGATCTTGGGTTATTCTGATTATGTTTCCACAGTACTCAAATTGTTTCTTTCTGGCTGCTTGCAGTATTTTCTCCTTGACCTGGGAACTCTGGGATTTGACTACAATATTCCTAGGAGTTTTCCTTTGGAGATCTCTTTCAGGAGGTAATCAGCAGATTCTTTCAATTTCTATTTTCCCCTCTGGTTTCAGAATATCAGGGTAGTTTTCCTTGATAATTTCTTGAAAGATGATATCTAGGCTCTTTTTTTGATCATGGCTTTCAGGTAGTCCAATAATTTTTAAATTATCTCTCCTGGATCTATTTTCCAGGTCTGTTTTTTTTCCAATGAGATATTTCACATTGTCTTCTATTTTTCTTTATTTTGGTTTTGTTTTATAACTTCTTGATTTCTCATAAAGTTTCCATTTGCTCCATTCTAATTTTTAAGGAATTATTTTCTTCAGTGAGATTTTGGACCTCCTTTGCCATTTGGCCAATTCTGCTTTTTAAGGCATTCTTCTCTTCATTGGTTTTTGGACCTTTTTGCCATTTGGGCTAGTCTATTTTATATTTTCTACAGCCTTTTGGAGGGTCTCCTTTAGCAAACTGTTGTTTTTCATGATTTTTTTTTTTGCATCACATTCATTTCTCTTCCTAATTTTTCCTCTACTTCTCTTATTTGATTTTCCAAATCCTTCTTGAGCCTAAGACCAATTCATATTTTTCTTGGAGGCTTTGGCTGTAGGAGCTTTGATTTTGTTGTCCTCTTCTGATTGCATGTTTCGATATTCTTTGTCACCAAAGTAAGATTCTATAGTCTGAGTTTTTTCCCATTGTTTGCTCATTTTCCCAGAGAATTACTTGACCTTCTAGTTCTTTGTTAAGGTAGGTCTCTGCTTCCAGTGTGAAGAGTGTACTGTCCTAAGCTTCAAGGGTTTTCTGCAGGTATTTTCAGAGATATTTCTAGGGATCTGTAAATTTTCAGTTCTTCCAAAGTTGTATGATCAAAAGAGAGGTGTTTACTCCTTTCCCGGCCTATGCTCTGGTCTGTGAGTGGACCATGAGCACTCTTTTCTGCCTTGGAACTGTGAGGAGGATTCCTTCTTTACTGCGGCCACAAGCTCCACCACACCAGCACTCCTCTTTGTCCCAGGACTGCCACCCAGGAGTGCAACCCAGACTGAAGCATGGGCAAAACAAGAGAATGGTGCCTCAGTGACAGCAAAGGGATCCGTGCAATTCCCCTCTGATCAGCTGCTCAATCCCTCCACTGTCTGTGGGCTGAGAGCTCCAGAAGCCACCATTGCTGCTGCTGTGGCTGCTCCGCCACAGGGCTGGGGCTGGACTGCACTCCTCTCTCACCCAGGTTGGACAGACCTTTCCTACAGACCTTCTAAGTTGTCTTTGGTGTTTGTGGGTTGAGAAGTCTGGTGACCACCACAGTCATCAGTGATTCAGTCCCCTAAGTCCTGCTCAAGTCAGTTTGTGCTCTTCTCTCAGACTGGTGCAACAGACCTTTCCTGTCAACTTTTCCAGGTTGTCTTGGGCTGGAAATTTGTTTCACTCTGTCATTTTGTGGGTTGGGCTGCTCTAGAATTTGTTTAGTCATTTTTATAGTTATTTGGAGGGGCTTGGGGGAGAGCTCAAGTAAGTTCCTGCTTTTCCCCCACCATCTTGGCTCTGCCCCTGACCCTCATAAATTTTTTAAAAATTCTTATATCAAGTACAGGATATAGGTAAGACTAGAAATAGCAAATGGTACACAAATTGAAATTCTCTGAAGTTTCAGAATTACCTAGGAACCTCTACATTTGGAACAAGAGAAGCAAAGCCCTCTTCAGAGCTGTCTTGAGAATAAAACCTATTGTCCAAGAGAAGATATCTGGGGACCAGATAATTACACGAGACATCTGGGTATGTGCTGATCAAAATGTGCTGATTAAATAGACATCGAGAATGGGTTACCTGGATGCAAAGAGACTTGATGTCAGCTACTATTGGTGATAACTATTGGACTGCTTTGGACTTTTGTTTCAAAATATTTATTTACATTTTCTTGGTTACTTTGGTGACACGTAAATATCCCTTATCAGAACTAGTCCCCTTAAGTCCTCTAAGTAGTCTGATCTGTACCTGACAATGTAATTAAGCAACGAAAATGAATTTATGAAAAACTTTATTGCATTGTTTGAACCTAGTTGTGTGTTGCTGGGAAACTGGATCATCTCTATGTATTGTTTAGAGACTCTTAACTAAGGGCCTATGTTATGCTGACCAGAAACTCAGATGCAAAGATCAATGCAAGGAGTTTTCTCTAAGGACCCCTACCAGGTCTTTCTGACTACTCTCACAGCTGCCAAACTTGTGGGTGTGTATTCCAGGATTATCCGAAAAAAGCCACCGCTCTTGAGTGGATGGCAGAACACTCCAGGAACCTCAGGGTTTGTCTAGTACGGAACCAGAAGCAGCCGACATCCAGATGAGGTAACTGTCCCAAGATTTCAGATAAGGGCTGAGTACACTGTCCTAGTTTTCACCCACCCCCTTTCCTTTTGTGGTGTGCCCAACCACCAAGGCCCTGATTCATGTGTGTTGGCATTTTCTCCCTCTACATTCTTTTTTCTGCTTGCAAGCAAACAACGCCTAGCAATAATAGCTGGGACTTACTTCCCTAATAGGTCCCCTCAAGGAACTGATCTGGAATAAAAAAGCTCATCCTGGCCCAACTGGCCTCTTGGCTTATGCCTGCTTTTCATTTATTGGCCAGAAAGGGTATTAGTTCTTTCAGACCCCCTCCCTTTGGCCAAAAGGGGAAATGTCAAGATATTAGAAGACACTGTTTTCCAGAGCTAAGGCCCAGGAAGCAAGCTGTGCCCTGAGTTTGGCATAACAACAATCCTTTGCACTCACCTTCTGCAAAAATCACATAATTATTATATTGCTTTGACCAGCACCAGGTGTTCTCTGAATTTAGACAAGTTCTGGTCATGAAGCCCTACTATGAACCAAACTTGTCACATTGTTGCTGTTAGTCCTTATTGTCAGGGTTACAGTTCACTGAACAACCATTGGTATAGGTATTGAGATTTCTCCATACTACCTCAGGTTCCCTACTAGGGGAGGATCCCTGGCACGTGTGTCTGTATCTCCCTTTGCTTGCAAGCCATTTCCCTCACTTTGAAATTAAACTTCTGTTTGATTCCTCACTCTCCTGTCTCTAACATGCTCTGTTCAGCCCTGGGTGCCCACAGGTTAAAGGCCGATTCTGTCCAGTTGACAGAATGAAGACAGTTGTTACCTTTAAATAAAAGTTATTATCACTGATAATTTAAAATCGTTTACCGGGGGACTCATTTTCCCCTACTCTATCTGCCCTGCCCTTAATTTAACCTATGTCTGTTAATAGCACCATCACTGATTCTTCCTTCTCCCTTACCGCAAACATACAACTATCCAATCTGTTGTCAAGTCCTTCATTTTTACTTTCACGTCTTTTCTCTTTCATCCACACTCACATCCAGCACCTTCTTCAAGTCCTTATCTCTTCTTGCCTAAGCTCTTATGATAACCATCCAGTCTCCTGGTTGGCAGGTTAACCAATCTTGAACTGCAGAAGGACTCTGAAGTCATCTGGTTCATTTCCCTCATTCTACAGATGAGAAAATTGAAGACCAAAGCAGGCAAACTGCTCCAAGCGGCAAGCCCAGGATTTTAATCCACATACTCTGGCCCCAGAGTATTGGCCTGGAGTAGGAAAGCCTGTGTTCAAATTCTATTTCTAATACACAGAAGCTGCATGATCCCAGGACACATTCTCTGGATTTCAAATAACTCCCTAAGAATTATCTACTAAGTCACAGAAGGATTTTGATTTGTGTGGGTGAAAGCAGTTTCCACACTTGGTATCCCCTCCATTCTTTAAATCATAGATCCTCTGCATATTCAAGTATATTTTGTTTTTATTCATTTGAGAGCCAAGACTGCTTTTGTTTTTTTTCTTTGCATCCCAAAAGCCTAGCATAGCAGCACTGTGCCTTATATATACTAAAGTCTAAATAAATCTGTGTTGAATTTAAAAAGATGAACTGATAGGGGTTAGAGGAAATCATATGAAAAAAATGCTCTAAATCACTAATAATTAGAGAAATTAAAATTAAAATAACTGAGGTACCACCTCATGACATCAGATTGGCAACTGACAAAAAAAGGAAAAAAAAAATGTTGCAAGGGCTGTGAAGAAACAAGTACATTAATGCACTACTGGTGAAGATGCAAATTGGTCCAGTCATTCCGAAAATTAATTTGGAACTATGCCCAAAAAAACATAAAACTGTGTATGGCTTTTGACCCAGTGATACTGCCACTAGGTCTATACTCCCAGAGTTCAAAGAAAGAGGAAAAAGGACCCAAAGACACAAAAATATTTACAGCAGTTATTTGAGTGGTAACAAATTGGAAACACTGGAAGTAATTTTCAATTAGAGAAGTGACGAACAAGTTTATAGTTGATGATTATGATGGAATACTTAGTGTGCTGCCAAAAAAAAAAATGATGAAGGGCATAAACTCAGGGAAAAACTCATGAAATGATGCAGAGTAAAACAAAGAGAACCAATAAATCAATTTATACACTAACAACAACGTTAAAATGAACTTTGTATTGATTAGAGTGCTTAAATTGTTCAGTGTCCAACCAGGATTCCAAATGACTGAACATGAAGTGTGCTACCCAACTCTAGAAGAAGAGGTGACGGACTTAAAAGTACAGATCGAGGCATATTTTTGGGATATGACTAATATAAAGGAATTTATTTCATTTGACTATACACGTTTGTAACAGGTTTTGTTTTTCTTGCTTTCTCAACGGCGGCGGGGCGGGGGGCGGAATTCAGAGCTGAAAATAAAATAAAATTGAAAATGACATATATATACAAGAGTATTTACGGTAGCTGTGTGTAGTGACAACTAATTGGAAACAGAGCAGTTACCCCTTAATTAGCATACCCTTCAATCAAAAAAAATTAACTGATTAACATAGGCACTTCCCTATATCATCTTCCAATAGTTACCTACTCCTAGATCTCTACCTACTACAACACAGACACAAGGCTTTTTTTAAAAAAAAATGTCCCTAAAACTACCATAGAACATTTTGTAATCATCCCAGCCGAGACCTTCCCTTATATCCATCTCTTTATCTCCTAACAATCACTATAAAAACTTCATTATCGTTCTTCTCCAAAATCCATGTCTTCTCCATGGCAGAGAAAACCTTTCTTCACCAGATCAAAGTAACCTTGTCCCCGAAACCAGCTATCCAGGGAATATTAACACATTCCCTACCAAGCAAGAGTTAGGGATAGGAGAGAAGTCCTATATAGCTTTCCTTAAACTACCAGTTAATGTTACCATACTTGGTCCAAAACTGACCTATCTTGCTTGTCCCAGCCCCTCAGGCAATTTGACCACTTGCCCATTCTAATAGCTGTCACCATGAACATGCTAACTTGCATTTTATTCCTGTGAAGTGAGGCCCATGAGATCCATCCAAAGAGGCATACTCAATTACACAAATGGTAATCATCTTGTGGCTCTGGCTCAAACCAACTGCTTCCAACTTCTCCATTTCTAACAAAGCCTTTATTTTCCCAATTAGGCTTAACTAGGAATTAATTTTTGATGCCTTCCCCCCACTTTCTATCCAGTCTTGCTTCTTTACCACCAATATCTCTTGATCCCCTCTCAAAAGATTAAAGACAAATTTCAAACCCTTCTGTATGGTAAATCATGGTGTAGTAGACAGAGCATTGAATTTAAGAAAAGGTAGACCTGGAATCCAATCCCATTGTGATATTTAGTAGCAAACTTTAAATGCCACCTCAATGGGGGGTTATTATTATTATTTATTGTATTTACTAGTTCAAATCCTTCAGCTTCACATTCAAATGTGATGTGGTCTTCCTCAACTACATTTTGACTGTGATGCTTCACTGTGATTTGGAGGTGCACCCTGGGTTCTTGAAAGGGATGGCAGGTCCTAACCACCTAAAAATACCTTGAGTACAGCCTGATGAAAGGCTGTATGTGTGTTGCCTAAAGACCCAACTAGATAAGCAGGATCTCATCACTGGATTAGCCAGAGAGATGAACCTTTTGGCCATAGCAACTCCTGAAGATTGTATACTAAGATAAAGTTAGGCTGTAACTGGCATTGGTGGAGGGGATATTTATACCAACTAAACCACTGACCTTTACAGTATTATTTATATTAGTGACTCTAACCTATCCTTCTCACAACTCCTAAAATTGAGTCCTCGGTTTCTCTCAAACAGGTCTCCTCACTAACCTCCAAACATAACATGCTTATTCTCAAACCCGATCTTTTTGTTCATGTTGCTCAGCCTTTCTAGAATATACTTCCCCTGGCCTTTCTTTAACTAACAAAATTGTTTCAGTCCTTCAAGGCCTAATTCTATTTCCTCATAAAGCTTTCCTACATTACTCACTGATCTCTCATCCCTTAATTCCCAGAGTACTTATAATTTACCCAATTCATACTTGCATTTAATCATAACATTAATCATGGATTTATGTCCCTTTCACCTATAAGTTCTTTAAAGATAGGGATTCAGTGTGTTATATCTCTTCTGTAACTACTTGTACAATTAAAGTAGCACCACAGCTCAATGGGAGCACTTGCACTATTAAGTTTTTTTCCCATCATGTTTTAGTTTTCTATCTTCCAGGCTAAAGATAAGCAACGTGGACTGATGTGTTAGGGGACATATGTAATAATTTATAATAGTATGGCAATGGGCTGTGAAGAAATGTGTATGTAGAAGGTAAGGCTGACAATTGGCAAGTATCTAATAAAGCTAGCTGATGGCTAATCATGCAAGTAGATCACTTCTTAGTAATATCGTATGTTGTGGTTATATTTGGGTAGGGTTTTCTAAGTTTTCTTTTGGCAAATATGGAAGTGGAAGAGAGTCTAAGCTACCCGTAGCTCCACTGTAAATGCCCTATTAATTAGGTTCAGCAACTTAGGATATAACATCTAAAAGCTTGTCAGCTAAAAGTCTCACTTCCAAGATACATAAGGAAATGATTCAAACTCATAAAAATAAGAACTATTCCCCAAACAATAAATAGTTCTCAAAGGAAGAAACCTAAACTAGCAGCAAAGAAAAAAATGTTCCAAAAAATAACTAGAGAAATATAGATTAGAGCAACTTTGAGGTCACACATCAGATCAACAAATATGACAAAAAAAAAAAAAAGAAGAAAATGACAAATGCTAGAGGCGCAAAAGAAAAAAGGTATATTAATGCACTGTTGGTAGAGCTGGGAATCAATCCAGCCTTTCTAAAAAGCAATCTGGAACAATGCTCAAAAGGTTACTAAACTGGGCATGCCCTTTGACCCGGCTATACAACTTCTAGGACCATATCAAAAACAGGAAAAGGATCCAGATGTACAAAAAAACATTTATAATAGCTCTTTTTGCGTTGGCAAAGAACTGGAAACTGGGGGCAAGGGGTGTAGGTGGAAATGACCATCAATTGGAGAATGGCTGAACAAATTCTGGTATATAAATGTAATGGAATACTAAGTTGCCCTAAGAAATGCTGAAAGGGATAATGTCAGAGAAATTTGGGGAAACCTGTATAAACTGATTCAGAGTGAAGTAAGCACAAGAACTACTGTATATACTATACTGCAAAGATCTACAGCTCAGAAGGACTTAACAACTCTGATAAACACGACTAATCATCACTTCAGAGAACCAATGATACGAAAGACACCTGCCTCCTGATAAGAGACTGTCGTTTATTCTCTTTTCAGTCATGTCCAAATCTTCGTGACTCCATTTGGGGTTTTCCTGGCAGAGATACTGGAGTGGTTTGCCATTTCCTTCTCCAGCTCATTTTACAGATGACGAAACTGAGACAAATAGGGTCAAGGTGACTTGCTCAGTATCACACAGCCAGTAAGTGTCTGAGGCCACATTTGAACTCAGGAAAATGAGTCTTCCTGACTCCAAGCTGGGCATTCTATCCAGTGCGCCACCTAGCTGCCTCATCTGATAAGAGAAGAAATAGATGAAATATATAAAATGGGATACATATTTTTGGACAAGACCAACATGGTAATTTGTTAGGTTTTTTTTTCTTTTTTCCCTAATGGGGAAGAAGCTGGAGGAAGAAAAAATAAATGCTTGTTAACTAAAAAATAAAAGATTGTCAGCCCTTGACCTAAGTGAAGTTTCTTCTACAAGATCTAATTCTAATATCTCTACATGGTCTTAAGGGAAATCTTAAATGTGTTCCTGTCTCATTGTATTGTATTAATGAGATATAAATTGGTAGTTATTTATAAATTATACTTTTCCTCTCCTCTTTCCTCTCCGATTCCCACAAAATAATTATGTTAAAAATATATTCTTTAAACCTAATGCAGAGCAAAGGAGGCTGAATGCAAATATTCTTGTGGAATTTGCTTTCAGAATTTACTGCATTAATTAGTAAAGACAGTTACAAATCTTTAACATTTCAGTGATGCAGCTGCCTCAATTACTTAACTTTTTTAAAAAGCGAAATGTGTAAATAACCTACAGCAGGAACTTGTAGAAAGCTCCAAGAGTGATGTTTAAGTACATCATGTGCAAAGCACGGAAAGCACAGTGCCCTGAACAGAGGAGAAGCTTAATAATTAATCAACAGGTATTTATTAAGCATCGGTCATGTACCAGGCACCATGCTAAGCACTGAGGATGCCAGTACAAAGAATGAAACAATCCTTACTCTTAAGGAGCATACATTTTATTGGAGGAGACAATAGGTGCCTGTTTAAGTATATATAAAATAAAAAGAATAAATACATACCAATAAAGGAAGTCAGGGAAACAAGGCATTATCATTAGGAAGATGAGCAAAGGCTTCAAGTAGAAGGCAGTTTGTTGAATGGAATGGAAGCTGAACTTCCCAGTAGTTAAAGAGTAACACACACTACTAAAAATTATGTCCGTTTATATGGCATAAAGAAAGATCTTTTCAAATTCTTTTAATAAGTCTCTAGTAGCATTTTTAACATTTTAATAATTTACTATTTCAACTAACTATGCTTAAGGTCAATATTCTTACTAGGTTGAATTTTAACCTCTCTTGTCTTCTCAAATTAAGTGGCTAGGTTCTCAGGGGGCAGGAAATGCTTCTTTGCTGTCACCTTTCATGCATATCATAACATCTAGTCAAAGTCCTATTTTCAGGACCATATTCATATGCTGACATTTTAAGAAAACATGAGAGAACTGTACATGTATAATCTGTATCAAATTGCTTGTTGTCTCAGAGAAAGAATTTGGAACTCAAAATCTTAAAAAATGAAATGTTAAAAAAAAAATTGTTTTTACCTGTAATTGGAAAAAGTGAAATATTAAGTAAAATATTTTTTAAAAAAGAAAACACGATTTATGACTACCTACAGAATGAGAACTAGAACTCAAATGACTACTCAAAAAATTTCCCACCAAACACCTTAATGAGCTAGTTATCCAGGAGAAAACTGCTTTACTCCCATATCTTCAATTCTCATTGCAACTGCCTGAAGATAAGGAACAAGTTCAAGTAAAACTCAAAGGCAAATATTTAACTCTTTAAAATTCAAAACACACCCTAGATACAAGGCAACATACTTAAGAATCAGGGAAAACAATCAAAGTCATTGGGCTATTGTAATATCAATTAAGTTGGGACTTTCTTACAGTTTTAAAATGATTGTCTTTGATTGAGTCTTACTAGGTGCTAAGTCCCAGGCCCAAACCCCTATTAGGTGCTAAACCTATGTGGGTGTGAATTGATAACTAAGGTGGGGCCCCAGGTGGAGCTAACTAAGGGAGGTCTGATTAGATCTTTGTTCCTAACTTTGCCCCAAACCCCTAATTACTAGGTGCTAAGCCTAGGTGGGTATAAAGCTCCCAGGATCCTAAGGGGAGGTGCTAACTCCAGAGCCAATCATAAGAGCCTAAGTTCTGGTCCCTCAGATGACATTTGATAACGTCTTAAACTGTACAAAAAGGGGAAGACAGAGCCATTTGCTTAGGGCTCTCACTCTTGGTGGCATGCTGATGTGGAGACTCCCAGCAGCTGTAGCTAACAGCCCTCCAGCTTGTGAACCCAGATGTTGGGACTTTGTTAAACTGTGGTAAGTATGTATTGGGATTTGAAACAGACAAGGTCTGCTGATGTTTGTAATTTGTATTTGCTCTGAAGTTCAGGGTGCTGCCCTTTTCCCCTGAACTAAGTAGATGTCTGTATGCTGGATTAAAGTAAAATTGTTAACCCCTTAATGTTGCTTTCCTTAGTAAAGCAGATCAAAAGAACCTATGCTGGCAGTGTTCTTGTTGTTGGGCTTGTGTTGGTTTTTCACACGCCCCACCCCACCCCCCCACAGGAGCTGCTAGCCGGATTGTTGAAACAGCTATGGAACCAGCAGCAACAGAAAACACATACAGCATTTAAGAATCTTAGCATAACTGAGGCTTCCAAGAGTCAACTGTTCATTTCATTTAGGTTCATTTCCTCACTTAACTTCCTCTCTAGCCCAATCTTCCTAATAATTTACATTGTCCTTCATTCAGACTGGAGACTATATTCATATACTGACATTTAGAATTCCCTTCCCCTCTCTACCTTTCCAAATCCAGGGATAGCATTTAAACATTTGCACTCATTTGCCAAAGTACCTCCAGGCTCCAGCAGACCTCAAAGGCTACTTAAGAATTTCATGTGACATCATTCCAATTCCTATTACTTGCTCTTCCACCTCCATTCCAGTTGGAATGTAGTTTTGTTGCAAATAATATAGAGAACAAATGCTTCATGCCACATGAAAGCCAACATTCCCAAGAGCATTAATAGATGATACCACAGTATCTTCGAGGCCACAAACTATTAACTACTAATGTCCAGGCCAACTTCTAGGAAAGTGAAGAAAAGCCAAAGCAATAAGGATGATCTCATTTAAACCTCCATAATCTCATGGCCTGTCAGGGCTTAAAATGAATGCTTTCCACTGTTCCATGAGAATTTAGGACTGTCCATCTAAAAGATCAGATTATAGGTTACTGTTTCATACCCTGCAGGATAATCAAACTCAAAAGGATGGATTATAAATATATCCAAATCACCACTGACTGAAGGTCTCTTGCTTTGCTATGTAATCTTTTGAGCCACAAAATATTAGTGCTGATGATCCCATGTGAATAAAGCTGTAATCACTTCAAAATAAAGGAAAATATGATCTATTATTAGAAGCAAATACATATTCATAGGGCCTAATGGAGAGGGTACAAGGGAAAGAATAACAGATAACCAAGGTGACTAAGTCAAAAGTTCCTTAGTAGAAAGTCTGAACAAAAAGATGAGTCTGTTAACATTTCTAATTCATTCACTTAGCTATTTTATGATTGCCTATACTCTACCATGCAAAGGAGAGGATTAGGTACATCTTCTTTTGTTTGTGACATCTTGTAGTAAGCCAAACCTCTTGAGTGAAAAGAAGACCACATCCTATTATACACTCAACAAGGCAGCCTTTTCCTTTAGTCTTTAGCATCCCAAAAGAATGTGCTGAATGAACAGAAATTACAAAGGGAAAGAGACACTCCTCCAGAGCCACAAGTTATATTCTGTTGCCTTAAATGAACACCAATTATTATAAACAGTTATAGCTAGAGTCAAATAAATCTCCTCTGTCCTAGTTTGGCTTCTACAACTCTTATACTTCTCCCTGGAGTTAATTAGAATCCAGTCTGTATGATCATGATCCCAATTCTTGGGGAGCCACATAGGATAGTGCCCCACCAAATGAAAACAAAAATTCCTACATACCCTAGACCTAAGGTTATTAAAGCCCTAATATAATTAAGTCAGAGTAACCATGGGGAAATCACTAAAGTACTGCTTTATTTCATTCAGTCCAGACAGCAATATTGCTTTTGCAACTCAGAAAAATTATTTCTCCCTAGGGTTGCTATGGCTAAGTCATTAAAAGTAATGGCTCTGAAGACTTATTTATTACTGATTTTTTTTTTAAAAGTGCTGAAAAGCTGTGAACAATTGTTATTAAACTAATTAGCCTTTCAAGGAGAAGTGATAGGTGGTGACAATACCCTGATGCCTCAAGGGAGACATAAGCTGCATACTTGGCCTACTCATCCTCCCCTCCTTTCTGGCAGCCTCTACTACTGTTTCCTTTTTTCTTTGTTACCTATCCCTTCAGCAAGTCTGTCCTCTTCTTTTTTTCTCTCCCTTCCATTTCAACTAACCAAAATATAAAAATGAAGTAGTATTGTTTTTGTTAATAACAGATTACATTTACAAGACACTTTAAGGTTTACCAGGTTCATTTGATCTTCACAACAACCATCCCCCAAGATGTATGTCCCACAAGTGTTATTTGCCATATTTTACAGATGAAGAAAAAGAGACAAGGAGGCCATCTTCAAGGGACTAGGACTTGAACCATTAGTATCAAGCATTTCTTCTTTATCCCTAAAGACATAAAAAGCCCAAGCTATTAGGAACTGGAGCAAAAAGTTTATCAGAACCTGACTGCCTCTGGTGGCCTTCTTTTATCCCAATCCTAAGACTGAATCACTTTGAGTGAGTGATCTCAGCTACCACAGGCTCAGGAGCAGTAACCTACGATGATACTGTTAATAAACTGAGCCAGAATTCAAATCTCTCCCCTTCTCTCCTTTAAGTCCATGGCTGTATCTATCCCCTACACCATACCCAATAGCTAAGTGTCTAAAATATTTTTTGCATTTGCTAAATGTGTTTGTACTTCTGGTTTTTACTAATTAAAAACTGGAGGAATTTAACATTTTACAATTCTATGTAAAATAGCCTGTTATCAAATTAGGCCATTATGAACATCTGATTTTAGCTGTATGTCAGAGGAGGAAAAGCTTTATTCCTCACTCCTGAGTGAGAGGCATGTAGACAAAACAATTTTTAAAAGAGTAATGGTAAAACATAAAAAAGTGATAGATTTCAGGAGTAATTTGTTAGTAAATAGCTGTTTTTATTGCCAAGGGAGTCAGACTACTTACAATTTCGTTTTTTCCCCTACAGGTTTTCTGATACAACAAAACATTCAGCACAAAAGATTTTGTAAATTCCAGGCATTAACAAAATGTTCAACATATTACTGAATTTGGTCAGGAGGCGGGGGGGCGGGGGGAGCTGGAAGAGACCTCAGTGGCCAAAAGAAAAACCAACATATTATTCTAACAAGTGGTCTTCGAGCCTGTGCTGAAAACCTACAACGAGAGGGAACCTACTACCTCTTAGAGGCAGCCCATTCCATTTTTTAGATAATTGTGTTGGGATGGTTTCCCCCCTGAAATCAAGCCCAAATTTACCATTCTGCAACTTTGTTGTGCTGTTCATCTCTTCTGAAGCCTACCAGAACAAGTCCAAAGTGTTTTCTACCTGATAGCCTAATACTTAAAGGTGTTTATCATTTTCCCCCATAAATCTTTTCTTTTACAGCCTTAATATTCTCAGTTCCTTCAACCTTCCTTTTAACACAAAGACTCACAACAGACTCAATATTTCCTACCTTAGGTATCTTTGCATTTAGAGCAGAGTTCCCAAACTTATTTGGCTTACCACCCCCTTCTCAAAAAAAACTACTGAGTGCACCCCTAGAAATCAACTTTCTTTTAACCCTTTGACAGATTTTTTTTTAATTTGCACACATATCTGTGAGGCAGAGAAGAGGAAACAGAGGAGCAAAAAAGGAGACAGAGGGACATAGTAAAAGAGTGAAACTATATATGCTACCAGCACCAGCACTCTACTGTCTCCTACATTTTACAAACGCTACCCTAAATGTACAGACTTTAAGGTAAAAAAAGATCAAAGACTAGCTGCTTGTCAATGAAGCCAGCCAGAAAAAATGCCATTTTTCCCTAGTAATCTTTTCTCAGACCCAATCCCTCTTTCACGAGCCAATGAGTCATCAAATAGTTTACTTAATGTGTCTGAGCTTTAGTCAGCTCACCTTTCACATATGGATGATACCTTGCTTGCCAGAAGGCAAGTGCCTGGACTATATAACTCTGAGGTTCCATCCAGGTCTAAGACTTAAGAGTAAGTGCTTTGTGCTATAAGACTGAAACCTCTTTTGTAGAAAATCAATGTCATTTGAAATCCAGAACTAAAATCAGAGGACATCACAGGGAAAGGAAACTGGACAGTGCTGGATTTAGGTCATCTCCACCTTACTAATGTCCTTAAAATACAAAAAAGTCCAGTTATTAAAAAAAAAAAGTTTGAGTTCAATGTCAAAATTGGTAGGAGGACCCTTTGTATGTTCAAGAAACAATCTCCTCAGTACGCTATGACGGGCCTCTGACATTCAAAGAAGGAAACCAGCAACCTCTGCAATCTCACCAAAGGCATCTTACAAAGTTTTCTCCAGACTTGAAGTTCCAGGAGACAGAACTAGGAAAGAAGTTATTAATGATCAGTACTGGAGGCAGCAGGATGAAGTCAAAAGAATGCTGAATTTGAGGAGAACATTATACACAGTAACAGCAACACTGTGCAATGACTGACTTTGATAGACTTAGCTCTTCTCAGCAATGCAATGACCTAAAACAATTCCAAAAGACTCAAGGTAGAAAATGCTATCCACATCCAGAAAAAGAACCATGGAGTGTGAATGCAGATCAAAGCATACTATTCTTTTTTTTGTTTTGTTTTTTCTCATGGTTTTCCCCCTTTGTTCTTATTCTTCATTTCCAATATGACTAATGTGGAAATACATTCAACATGTACATGTATAGCTTATATCAGATTGCATGCCATCCTGGGAAAGAAGGAGGGGAAAGGGGTTATTTTAGAACTCAAAATCTTATGTTGAATGTTGAAAACTAAAAATACATTAACCAATTAAAAAAAAAAAGAATGCTGGATTTGGAATCAAATGCTGATCCTGCAACTTACTTCATGTGTAACTTTGAACAAATCACATAACCCTTCTGTGCCTCAGTTTTCTCATCTGTAAAATAAATAGAGTATGGAGAGGAGCAGGAGAAGCACTTTGAACCAGATGCCTTTAGGTTCCTTCCAATTCTGAATTTATTAGCCTATGATCCTGCTAAGAAAATAGAATAAGCTACCTTACAAAAAAATGAGCTCTTAACAAAGTATTTAAACAAAGGCTATATTAACCATTTTTCAGAGATGTTAGAAGACTCGTATATCATATAAGGCACCGAAATATATGATTTCTGAAATCCCTTCCAATCCAAAAGATTTTATGATTCTGTCTAAACCGTTCACAGTTCTAGGATGTGTAACCTTCACCTCCTCAAAATTCCTACTTGTGGTAAAAACAATGTCTACTCACCTCTCTACAACAAAGTGGTGTGGTAGTGACACTTAAAAAGCTACCAAAACTCTTCCTTCTATTTTGAAATTCCCTCAATACAAATGGCCCCAATAACTTATAAAGACTCATAAAAACCATAATTATCAGTGTCCGAGTCCCTACTTCTCCACTGCTACCCACCATCACTGGACACAAATAAATGTTTGTTGTTCTCCAACTCAGAACTGCTGGGAAGTACGTGACCTAAAGAGATGCTATATCCGGAACAGATGAATGGATGTATGAAATTAACATGTGGTGAGAAATAAATGAAGATTTTTTTTCCATATGCACATTTCAAGTTCTAAATCAGCTAAAAAGGCAATATTCAGAACACAGACCCTTCATAAACTGGTGACTACCTGGATGTGTAAATTAAGGAACTTCAGGTAAAGGACTGGTGACTACAAGTCAAGTGTCAGCCCTCCCCTAGCCTGCAAAATTTATCAATCAGGTACAAGAATTACCTATACACATCCATCAAATAACCTGATATGCAACAGAAGCACAAATTACCACCTACCACCACCATGAGTCACAAATGTGTATTTTAGTGTTTCATAGTGAATAAAAGCAACATGGCATGGTAGAAAGAACATTGAACTAGAGATCTAGTTCAGGCTCTGTCATCAGACTACAACTAAGAGTAGGGCAACCAAGGTTTTTCTCAGGGTGCTGGAATTTAGAGTTCCCAGAAAGAATTTACACGTCTTCGACAATGCAAAAACAAATTAACTTGTCAACTCTTTAACAAGAATAATTGGTAGGAAGTTTCCAGTTAGCAAGTGCTTCTTCCCCCTCTGCACACCTAAACTCCTTTACCCTCTCCAAACTTCCTCCCTATACCATGGGGGTCTCTGTCTCTCCTACCCTAAAATGAAAATATCTTATGTTGATCTAAAGGTGCTATTCCTATTTGTAAAAGCTGCATTTTGTGAAAGTATGAAAAAAGGGTCTATCTGCCATTAGATATTAGAACTAAATGTATGACCATGTATGTGTATGTACTTCCAGTTCTCTCTTCTATAAAATGAAGAGACTGGACTCAATTCTAACATTCTATGATTGACTCTACTTACAACCAAAATGCAAACACATACTAGTCTAAGAAGTGCCACATCTAAAGTGAAATAAAGATGAAAAAGACAATACTTGCTCTTCTCTTTGGAACTGCAATACTTCTCCTGGAGTGTGATGTCTCTTCTGCCATTTAAATGGAAAAGGTACAAGGAGAGATTCTGCAGGCATCGATGACTGCGCTCCCACCAAGCCAGGCTGGTGGTTTTCATCTTCAAAATAAATAAGATGGCTTTGGAGAGTTCAGCAGAGGGAAATGGAGAGCTCTCTCCCTCAATTTATAACTCAGTCTCATCCACGTTTCTTAACTGATGGCTAGGCACCTCCTAGGCAAAGTCTTGCCAGCACAGACACCATGAGATATGAAAGGGCTTTACCACACCTTATCAGATGAATTAAGAGCAAGATTCTGGTTTAAATAAGCTTCTTAATCTGCTTGAGTAATGGTGTATACCACGCCTGCACAACCTGCATCCTGCAGGTCATTTATGACACACCAAAGGATTTTGGGCAGCCCGCAAACATTCTCTACATTTTTCACAAGCTGCCCAAAATCCTTGGGTGTGTCTGTGGTCCATAAGCAGCCCAAAAGCCACAGGTTGTACAGGCCTGGTGTACACAATTAATTTTGTGTCTTAATTCATTTTCATTCTCTCACTATCTTCAGTATCTTTCTTTTACAACCTTTTCAACATGAAAGGAGATGAACAGGATAATTTAGAGCCACACTATATAAAAACCTAGAAGACTTTTGAGGCCCTCCCCTTAAATTATGACATTCTCACACTCAAATGCAAAGCATGCATCTCTTCAAAAAGGATTAACTTAAAACTTAACAGAACTAAATCCCCCAAATACTGGAGTGGTTTGCCATCTCCTTCTCCAGCACATTTTACAGAAGGGGAAACTGAGGCAAATAGGGCTAAATGATTTGCCCAGAAACACACAGCTAGTGTCTCAGGCTTGAACTCAACAAGATGAGTCTTCCTGCCTCCAGGACCAGCACTGTACTCACTTTGCCACCTATCTGCCCTAGAAATAGAGGATGATATGCACCTTAAAAACTCTAATGCAAAATAAAGCATGCTAAGTGCATGAGAGGTATACAAAAAGTTACTCAAATATTTCCAACTTAGGGTTCGGGGAGAATGAGGAAATCACAGAGGAGGTGTCATTTAAATTGGGTTTTAAAGGAGAGGAATGATTTCAAAAGGTAGGAGCCATACAGAGAATGAGGGAGAAGGCCTTCCAGGCTTAAGGAGTAGCATGAACAAATGCAG
>CM053622.1:173512628-173539729 GCA_028646595.1 Phalanger gymnotis | reverse complement strand
AAAAAAAAAACGCTGACAATTTCTGGGGCAAGATGTAAAATTCTGACAAAGTTGTATCAGAAAGAAGTTCATAAAAAATGAAATTCTGTTTCAGAAAACATCAAGTGGATTTAAAAATTCAGCCTTATTAGTCATGTTTACTCTAAGGGAGATGACAGAAGGAAAAAAAATCAGACGAATCAAATAGGCTTTCATTAAGCACCCACTAAGTACCAAGCACTATGCCAGGCATAAAGGATACAAAGAAAGACACAAAGTCCCTGCCCTTGAGATGCTCACATCCTAACAGAGCAGGCAACATGTAAACAACTAGATATACACAAGATAAATACAGTGATGATGGTGATGATGATGATGATGATGACGATAACCAGCATTTACATAGTACTTTAAGGTTTGCAAAACATTTTACATATATTATTTCATTTGATCTCATTTATCTCTATCTCATTTGAGGAGATGGAAGGTAATCTCAGAAAAGAAAGTACTCACAACTGGGGGAAACTGGAGAGGCCTCCTGTTATTCCCAAGGATCTTAGGTCCAGGGTCCTGGGCTATCTCCATTAGTGTATAAAGGGAGTTTAGAGGTGGGTTTGCCTTGCTTGGCACAAGATGCTTCCTCTATCTCCTTCAGAGTGCCTCAATGCTTCAGCTGATATACAGAACTTTAAGGTCTGCAAAACACTATGTATTTCAATTACATACATACATATTTATATTATGTACTGTATATTTATATTATATACATATATTTAAATACACATGAGGGCTAAGGAGATCCTCAAGACAAAAACAGCTTTGGAAAAGGTAACAAAATGGTAAATGAGCAGGTATAAATAGCTGGCAAATGAACTTATCTCTGCATATTTTTCAGTGTTTGTATTCTTTGCAATATACACTCATAGTGGTAAGATCAAAAAATGATGGGAACATTACCTGGTTTTATTTCCTTGTCTTGTCATTGGTTTGGAAAATTAAGTAACAGATGATCATTGAGAAATGTGGGTAGATAACACAAAAATCTGCTAACAATGAGAAGTCTTCCTGAAGAAGGTTTTAGTTGTGAGTTTGGAATTACTGAGTGATAAGGTGAACTCAATCTATCAAATGTAGGCAAAGGCATCCCATATAGTGGAGGGGAGAGGGGAGGAAGGGAGGTGTTCAGAGATGGAAGGGAATTATTCTCTTACGGCATCCCCAAGCAGTGGCTCCCTTCTAGTCTAGAGAAGATCATGATTGGGCTGAGAAAATTTAAACAATCAGATTAGAAAGCCCAAGTTCTAGGACTGGCTAGTCCTACTCTGGGAGTGAATAGTTTTCCTATATATGTTCTTCTAATTCCCTTACCCAGATATATTATTAACGAATGTATATACTTGTAAAGGAAACGGTTTACAAATAAACCCTAGAAAATCTCTTCTTGTGATCTGTAATGTGTGGCAGATGCGGCAATAATGAAAAAACAAAAAACAGGGATAATGAGGGATGCCAGACTAGAGCGCGCAATTACAGTGGTGACAGCAGAAGTGAGAAATAGTAATGAGATCCAATACAGCCGACCTCTCTGACCAGCGAGCTAAACAGACTAAGAGACCAAAGGAGGTCGGGAGGGTAGTGGCTACTGTTCTGGCTTAATCATCAGACAAGCGTTAAAAACCTTTTAAAGGTCAAAACTCTAGGGACAAAGGCAACGAAGGTCCCCCTGAACTGGTTCCAAGGAAGAGCTAGAACACTGAGAAAAGTCATCAAAATCTTTATAAAAGGCTGAGGGGTTTTTTTCATTGTTGTTGCTACATATACACAATTCACAAATACATGAAATATAACTAAAGAGGGTCAGAAGAAGGGTGATCAGAAGAGGAAGGCTAGGTAGGCACAAATCTCCTTAAGAGAGCTGAAGGATCAGAGAAAGAAAAAGACTCAGAAATGTTTCACTGATTTCATAATTTTACTTAGGGTCAGCCCTATTACAATTACATACAAACAGCAAGACATATTTTTTAAAAGTTTTAAATGCAGTGTTATGGCATCCCAAAATTTAGACTATCTTCTCAAATGCCATGCTTAATTAACTTCATAGGAAAAGTTAAAACTCTATGATCCCAGCACTTTTCCCCAAAATGGTCGCTTAGTGGAGAATTTTTTTTAAACGGCAGAGAACATTTCCCAAAGAGCATCAACAGCTACAAAGCAACAAGACATCCTAGCCTCTTTTTGGTGCATTCTTCCTGTACATTACTTACTTACTTACACACACACACACACACACACACACACATATACAAGCAGTGTTTTGTGATATTATCTAGTCTAGTTTCCTAACAAATCAACCACAAAACAGATTGAGCAGGTCTCTTTCAGTCTCAGTCATTCACAAGTATTATCACAATGACCCTGGACTAAGATAAGAGCTAACTAAAGCTATTACTTGGGAACTGATTAGACTTAAAAAGTAGCTTTCCCTTTACACCATGAGCTCCTATACCTAAGTCTTCCCAATCCTATTTAACTCAGGATTCTTTCTCTCTTTATTGTCCACAAAAGAATAATTGTTTCTTGGTTTGCGTTACAATGAAGTGCCAACAGAAGACGCTAGTCAGGGGTGGGGAACCTGTGGCCTTCTAGGTCCTCGTATGTAGCCTTTTGACTGAGTCCAAGTTTTACAGAACAAATTCTTTTGGGGATTTGTTCTCTGAAGTTTGGATTCAGTCAAATTCAGAGGGCCACTTGTGGCCTCCAGGCAGCAGGTTCCCCACCCGTTAGATTACCCTTGATTTATCTCTTTCAGAATTTCAAAGCCATCCTTATTGTCTCTTAGAAAGTCAAGAAATAATTTTAAAACAAGCACACATTTATACCATACTCACTGAGTCCAAGGCACTATGCTACACATTAAGGGGAAATACAAACACATGTAAAACATTGTTCTATAACCCCAAAGACTTTGCAGACGTAGTAGAAGGGATAAGACATGCACACAAATACACAAATGAATCTGTGATCTCATTAATAATATGTGGATCGCAGGGCCACATACCTAAAGTTAGAAGGAACTTCAGAAGCCACCTGGTCCAACTATTCTCTCCAAGAACCCCAACCATGTCCGGGCCTATCCTGGATAACTCTTATCCATGTCGTTCCTTCCAAAAGTTTGCCATACAGGATCTACTCAATGTGCTGGGCACCTTCCTTCCTTTCTCTTGCCACTATTAAGGAAAGCAGGGAAACATAAGGGCTGTCTATCAGTTGTTATTCCCCACCCCTCTACCCCCATTCCCTTATTTGTGTGACCATTCCATCTTCTTACACACAAAATTAGTATCACAAATGCGGATAATTACAAAGAGAGTTCAATAGAAAAAAATTACATTTGGTTTGTGAAGAGGGAAAGACTAGAACATTTCAAATTTCCTGCCACGCTTGCACCAGGAGGAGAATGCTATTCTTCCCTCTTATCGCTCCAATTTTAGTATATTTGCTAAAACCAAAGAGTGGCAGAACAATACATTCTAACGGCATTCTTCATACTGTGGGCAGTAAAGTTAAATTATTGTAAGGTATCTCTGAATCCATATTCACATTAAGATTTATCATTACATTCTTTATTTAGCTCCAAAAAAATGTGATGACTCAGTAAAATAAATAAGCAAGCAAGCCTTCCATACTGAATAACGTCATGCATGTATCTGCATTACTTACATCTCAAATGTAGAAGCTGTTTTGATTGACAAATGTAAATGCATTGCTGAATTTATAAAAGGATATTCATCCCAAATCAATGATACTAAACAGTACATCTATCACATGGGGGTCTACAAAATTGGCATTTCAAAAGGGATTCTCATAGTTGAAATATTTGTAAACTATCAATTTAACATCTCTCTATTCTGTCCTTGCCTATTTTGTCTCTACCAAGAAGGGGAGGATAACAAGAGTCAGGGCTAAGAAAAAGTATGGTGTAACAGAAAAGGAACCCTGGATTCATAGTCAAAGGACCTGGGTTTGAATCTGGCCCCTTCCCTAACTAGCAGTAAGACCTTGACCAAGACACTTGTTCTCTCTACTTCAATTTTCACTTGGTGAAACAAGGAAGTTAAAAGAGATGAGTTGAGACAGTCTGGTATAGTGGAAAAAGCACTGAACTTGGAATCAGGAAGATCTGAGTTCAAATCCCACTTCAGAAACTAGCTAGGTGACTTTGGGCAAGTCGTTTAACTTTTCTGGGCCTCAGCTTCCTCATCTGGAATGTGAGAAGGTTGGACTCAAATTACTTCTGAGGTCCCTTTCAGTTCTAAATCTATGATGCTATGAGTTCAAAGGGAAGGAAACTAGCATTTATTACATAACTGCTATGCGCAAGGCATTTGTACAAATAGTATCTCACTTAATACTCACAACTGCCATAGAGGCAGATGCTACTACGGTTTCCATTTTACATTCAAGGAAACTGCAAGAGACAAAGGTCAAGTGACTTACCATGAGTCACATACCTATTAAATGTCTGAGGACAGATTTGAATTCAGGTTTTCCTGACTCCAGGTCCAGGGCTCTATCTACTCTAACACTAAGGTCCCTTTCTATCTCTAAGTCTATGATCCTTAGTGTGAGAAGAAAGAATATCCAAAAAGATAACTAGGCTCTTTCAGTACTTTTCACTACCAAAAAAAGGCAGAGCAGTGATCTACGCATCACAGAGCTATGCTTAGTCAAACTACAGGCATTTTCCCATTCTGCTTTGTTAAATAGTCTAAACCTTTTACTAATGGCTTATTAAAATCAAAATGATCATCTTAATAGTTCAGTATTTATTTGGAGGGGAAAAATTTTTTCAGGTATTAATCACCCTCTCTGATCCCCTTGAAAACTCAAGAGTACCCTCATGTGGCTAACCTAAGCCATTACAAGCAAAATCTTTTCTAACAGCAGAAGTGAATCCAAGTAAATTAAAATGAATAACCTAAGATATGGTTCTTCCCTTGTTCTCCCAAACCCTCACCCTCCTAGCCAAATCCTTCAGTTAAGTGAATAATTTCATGGTGTCATTGCCTCACTGCTGCAGTCAAATATCAAACTAAGTCATTCATTCTGTTTTGCCTAAAGTAGAAACACCTAGGACTCACTTGTTTCTTTCCTAGAATAGCAAAACTTCACTGTTAACTCTCACTGAGCTGAGTACATCACCTCCCAGCAATGGCTGCATTGCAGCTGTGACTATCAGGAAGACATACTTGAAAGAACCCTCCATGTCGCAAAAGTGGTAAGGTTTTTCATGTTTACCCAAAAAGACAATCTTTTGGAAAAAAAGAAAAAGGGAAAAAGAATGTTACATAGCTGCTGAGAGGGAAAAGCACAAATAAAATATTAAAATCAGCATTTTTGTGGTATCAAAAAACTAGAAACAAAATGAGTACCCATTAGGGAATGGCTAAACAAATTATGGTATATGAATGTAATGGAATATTATGAACTCTAAGAAATGAGAAACACAAACACAAGACCCATGTAAACTAAAGCAGAGTACAGAAAGTGAAACCTGGAGAACAATGTCTACAACAAAGTAAATTAAAGTACTAATTGTAAAGTACTAACTCAGATGAAATCCAACAACCAATCCTGATCCTGAAAGGCAGAAACACCACTCCACTCTCTTGGTAAAGAGACAGGAGATGAGTCACTTAACAAACATTAAGTGTTTACTATGTGTGCCAGGCTCTGTGCTAAGTGCTAGGGTTCAGAACACTGAATATGATGTCTCCAAAGTCCCAAAATCATTCAGTTCTGGTTGAATTTTTCTTAGTTTTATGGTGGGGTTCTGTGGTAAAGGGGACAGTATTTTTAAATGACTGCTCAAAAAAAAGGCGTCATCAAACAAACAGCAAAAAAAGCAAAGCCATTTATGAGTACATTGGGAATCATGTCAGAATCTGAGACAGTTAAGTAGCACTACAGATAAAATGCTGGGCCTGCAGTCAGGAAGACCTGAGTTCAAATCCAGCCTTAGATATTTAACAGCTGTGTGACCAAGTCACCTAACCTCTGTTTGCCTCGGTTTCCTCAACTGTAAAATGGAGATAATAACAGCACTCACCATGAAGGATTACTGTGAAGATCAAGGAGGTGATACTTGTAAAGTGCTTAGCATGGCGCCTGATACACAGCAGGCAGTGCATAAAGGCTAGCTGTTATTATTAGCTTTGTTTTCTCCGATGGCAACCCAGAGAAGTGGGATTCTCTGCTGCTTTTAAGACCAGAATGGCCTTGTTTCACCATCAAGGTGAAAGAAACAAAGCAGATGCCTGCCATAGTCCTGCTTCTCCTTGTAGTGGGCAATCAGGAACGAAGCATGAGGGGCGCTGCAAGGGACCAAACGAAGGGGGGAAAGAAGGTGAATCGGACTCTTCATTCCATCCAAACAGATTTACTAAATTTTTCTAAAAAGAATCCTACAGTAATTGTCAATTACCAGTTAGGCCATGAAATGACAAAAATCCACAAGGGTAATAAATTATAATATATACTAAGAGTAGGATAGTTAAGGCTAAAAGTAAAACAGGAGATAACCAAAGTGACAACAATCCCAACAAAAGTCTTAAAAAAAAAAAAGAAACAAAGTACTCTTGACTACTAACTTGAACCTATTAGTGAAATCTAAAAGGAATTTAACATTGTGAAGGTAAGGCATAGAAAAGTTTAAATGGTTTTTAAAAAATACAATTTAACATACCTAGGGTGGCAGAGATTGGGGTAGGGGGAATGGCTCAGGTACATTTGAGGAGAATTAGGTACTAAAAAAGCCTGGAGCAAAAGGACAGAGCAAGACAGAAAGACATTTAGAAAGAGAGACATTGGTAATTAAAAAGAAGTTTCCATTTTCAGCTACCCAGAAAAAAATCGAACCATTCATCCTCCAGGGAGAGCAACTGCCCTTCCTATGGAAGTGCTGAGGGCAGCAGAGTTAAAACAATAACTATTTCATCCCAAGAGCTCCATTCCAGACAGACAAAAACCAGGAATTTGCTTTAAGGCACAAACAGGAAAGAATTAACAAGTAATTAAGGAACCAGGCAATGGAATTATGCTTAACTTTTAAAAAAAATCAAAGATTTGTTGTCTGGAAGTGAGAGGAGACATAAGAACAAAAAACTTATAGATTAAAAAGGAAAGAGAAATTTCTAGGAAAGGAGACAAAGTAGAAGAAAATGAAAGAAAAGATCAGGTAGAATAAATGGATCATGTTTCTGGCGACTGTGACCTATTAAGCCACAAAATGGTTTTCTATAAAAAGTTTCACTGTTTTTAAAATGTTTCTAACTAAATCCAAACCTCAAAACACAAGACATCTAGCAAGAGAACAGAGAAGTCTTTAAGCCTCTCCTATTGTTCCTAGATTCCAAAAAACACCTGAAATGGATCTTATCACACCTTGCTGGGCTAACAGAACTAAACTACCAGACTAGAATATCAAACATATTCCTTCTGCCTGGAGAAAGATAATTTCTCTTCACCACCATCCCACACACAGGTAATAATCCACTCCCAACTCTCCAAGATGGATCTCTTAAGACTAAGCAAGGTGAAATACAGCCACAAGGGGCAAATACACACGGAAAAGCCCTTATAAATATAAGCCTCAATTTTGTCTGATACTATTCCTTCTAACATATTTATGTTTTTTATCCTATAACTAATTCTCATTACTCAGAGAGAATTGCTGGTTCATCCCCTTTCCCTCACCAACATGTACATAAGTAATTAATGTGTTGCAATTTAAGAGACATCAAGCAGAACTGCATCCTCAAAAACATCTTTCCAAAGAATTTAGAACTCGAAGTTTTAAAAACAAATGTTAAAAATTGTTTTTACATGCAACTGGGAAATAAGATACATAGGCAATGAGGTACAGAAATCTATCCAGCCCTACAAGAATAGGGGGAAAGAGGATGGGGGAGGGGGTGAGAGAAGGGAGGGCAGACTGAGGGAACAAGTAATCAGAATGCGAGCCATCTTGGGGTAGGGGAGGGGAGAGATGGGGAGAAAATTTGGAACTCAAAATTTTGTGGAAATGAATGTTGAAAACTAAAATTTAATTAACAATAAATAAATAAGGAACATATCTCCAATCTCATACAATGGTGCCTGAAATGTCATCATTATAGACATTATTAGAGTGGGTTCTGAAGGTTTTCCTAACATTCCAACATTAAGGATTTAAGGTGTTGCTAATGGTCATCAATCATTCTCCTAGATTTTATGAGAATTCTAAAGAAGTTAGGGCTTTATTGGTTGGCAAAAGCATTTTATTACAACAATCCTGAATCAGTCACTTAAGAGATGAGGAAACTGTGGTTCAAAGACTTACCCAAGATCACTCAGAGCCAATAAGAGGCAGAGTCATGACCTGAGTCTTCTGACTTTCAAATCTAGTACTCTTCCCACTATAGCGCCATTGCTCTTTCTGTGACAGAATCACTGTGATCTCGATAACTGACTGAAAACATCTATTTAGAAATGGTCACACTAATTCAGAGTGGAGTTCACTGCAATACCCATCTTCTCCAGGATAAACAAGATCAAAGTTACTTCAACTTGTAACCATGCAGACCAGCATTCTGTGGACATTCTCTAGCTATTTCCTTCCTAAAATGTGGAAACCAGAATTGAACACAATCCTCCACATGTGATCTGACTAGAGCAGATTATCACAGGGCTACAGCCTCCTCAGCCGGTGAATGGATGAAGAAACACGTGAAACACAATCAACATGTAATTATCAAGAGCCAGGGGATTCAGCAGATTCATTATTAAGATTCAGCAGAATCCTGGCTCTTCCTCTTGCTTCTAAGACTCTTAACTTGGTCCTGAGAAATGAGTGAAATATTCGAGTCTCTGCTCTAGACTTGGCCCTCTGACCTATGGACTACTGAGAGAGGCAAAGCTGAGCAGCTGGGTGACCGAGGCAAAAATGAAACAGTCTCTCCCTGATGCAAGTGATATTCTATCAGAAAAGAAAATATGTAAACAAATGAAGTACATATACAAAATGCAAGGTGACAGGGAGTAGAATTAGCTGCTGAGGGAAAATAATGGGGATATTAGGCTTCATTTCATTTCATTCCTTCACAAAGGCTTCATTTGGGAGGTGTTTGAGCTGAACATTTGAAATAACTTGGGATTCGCGTTAATACAAAAGAAATTGGTCCAGTTTTTTTTTTTTAAAGTAATATGGAATCATGCCCCTAAAGTCATACTCTTTGACTCAACAATACTACAAGGACTACAAGAGATGAAAGAAAGAAGAAAAGGACTCATATGTATAAAAATATTCTCTGTGGCGGCAAAGAAAGGGAAACTAAGAAGGTGCCCATCAATGAAGGAATGGCTAAACAAATGATGGTATATGAATATAATGGAATGCTACTATAAGAAATTATGATGGAGACGATTTTGATGAAATTTGAGACGCAAACAGATGCAGAGTGAAGTAAGCAGAAAAAGACATACAGTAAACATGCTATAAGAATAAATAATTTTGAAACCCCTAATCTGATCAACCATGACTCCAGAAGGTCAATGATAAAGCATCCTACCCATCTCCAGAGGTAAAAGAAATAAAATTTAATTAAAAAAATTAGCTTGGGACTATAATAAGTGGAGTAAGGGTACAAATTCCAAACCTTGGGACAGACTATGCAAAGGCATGGAGGCAGGAAAAGTCACGTGTGAGGAACAGCACAAAAACCAGTTTGGCTGAACTACAGAACACATGAAACGATTTAATGTATAAGAAGGCTAGAAGAGTAGAGTGGAACTAGGTTTCAAAGGGCTTGTCACACCAAACAGAGGAGTTTGTATTTGATCCTATTAAATGGGGCTCCGTTAAAGCCCCATTAATGACTACTGTTATAGCCCAATCATTTAACCAATTTTTGAGTCTACCTAACCATACTACTGTAAGTTCCAAAAGAAAAGCTCGAGAGATTTTATCAGATGTTTTGCTAAGATCTAGACAAACTTTATTTACAATAGTCCCCTGATTTTGCCAGTCTTAGTAACCTTTTCAAAAAAAAGGAAATGAAGTTAAATCGACTTGACAGAATCATGCTAGTCCTTTGCAATCGTGACTTTCTTTTCCTGATGTTCACTAATCATCCCTTTAATGACATCCTAGAATTCTGACAAGAACAGAAATCAAGTTCACTGGCCTCTGATACGGAGACTCCATGCTTGCTCTCCTTTCTTGGAAGCTGAGACACGTGCCCTAGTCTAGTCTTGCCCCACACTTTTCCTAGTCTCTCCATGACTTTGCAAAGATCGCTACTAGCTGCTCAGTAATGAAATTCACCAGTTCTTTTAGTGTCCCCAGATGCAGTACATTTGGACCTGATGATGAGCTCATTAAAGTCGGCTAAGTGCTCTCTTATTACTCTCCTTACTTACTGTGGGTATGAACTCCCTATTAGCCATTTTTGTTCTGTCCTTTACAATGCAAAGAGTGTACTCCCTGTCAAAGAAAATAGAAGCAAATTAAACATTGGAACCAAAGACCTAGAGCTGGAAGGGATTTGAGCAGTGCCACTTTCACTCTACCATTCAATGCACTGACCTGTCCATGATAACCACCAGTCACAGCCCTCTTTTGATACAGCAAAAAATCTTCATTTTGCTCTCCTTAGCTTCCCTCATCACCCTTGCTACTTATAAGATTTAGAACTCCTACCACTCTAGGGCTATGCCAAACTTTTATATTCAACATCCATTCTCTGCCCTTTCTTCCATTTTCTGTACATGTCTTAACACCTAAACAGTAGTATGGATTCCCTTTATTTTCTTCTTGGTCCCTTTAGAAGATTCTCCCTATTTTCTATTCACGGGAACTGTTTTTTTGTTTTCAGAATTGTCTTCCTGAGAGATTCTCATTCTTCCTAGCCATCTTTCCCTAAAGACATTTAGGGGAAGAACCTGTGGTATCTAATTGGAAGCAATTTAGAGGCAATTTTTTCCCTCCTTCCTTTTTTTTTAAAGCCATTTTGATTAGATTTATAAACCTCTAGGTAAATATAATCTGTCCAACTCTTATTAGGTGCATTCCATAACTGGCCAAGAGCCCAGCATTCTTCTACTTTAAGCTTTGCTCCAGATTATCCAGGTATCCAAATTCTCAGACAGCATCTTCTTAACCCCAAATCTGCTTTTCTTTTCTGAAGCCCTTGCTTTCAGTCAGTGGCAAGAATGAAAACACTCATCTGTCCTCCTAAGATTTTCCTTCATCTCTTACCCAACACTTTATTATCCTTAGCAGTGTTTAGGTTCCTTTCCACAGTATTGTCTGTGCACCCGTGAACAACCAAAAGCAGGTGGCAGACATGAGGTTTGACATGTCACATCAAGAGACACAACCCAGAAAAGAAGCAGATCCCTCTGTTATCAGGCTGATGTCTAGCTGCCTCTATACCACATCTCCAGCAGGAAGTCACCAACCATCATCACTTGTCTTTCCTTCCTCTGATTCTTTTGAGAGGAACTCTTACCTGAGCTAACCTGTGAATCTGCCTCATCACTCTCAGAAGGACAAGCAGCTCCGCCCTTCTCTTGGCAAAGAACTTCCTCATTCCAAATGTTGTCATCTTTCTTTCTTCCCTTTCTCAAATTCTGTGTCACATTCTTCCACCTTCCAACCTCCTGACACAGATTAGGATTCCTCCCTCTGCCTCTTCTAATCCTTTTTTCACTTAGTTTTCACAATAATGCCCTTTTTCCACTTTAAAAAAAAAAGGAACATTTCATTCTCCCTGATACCTGGGGAATGGAAAAGCATTCATCACATCTCTCCAACTTCTCTTTCAGAAGGGAGACCAGCATTCCCTCTGAGGACAGATAACAATCACCTGGCCATAGCAGAGAGAAGAAATATCACAAACTCTTTGCATGTGTGGTGGAGGGCTGTTAATAGCAGTTCTAACTTCAGGTATCTAGGCCAACGTCAGTTACTGACAACACAGGCAAGGAGTACAAAAGAGGGTTTACTTAGCTTTTAAGAATACAGTTGTCAAACATAGAGCTTAAGATATGTGTTAATAGTTCTGGTTCAGGTGAGTGCCAAGGACTTCCCTTGTCTCTCTTTTTCTCCATGGAGACAAGGCTTTAGTGGTGACATAGGTGTCCAGCATAGAGGAAGAATCAGCCAGGTCTGAGAAGTCAGGAAGCTGCCTCAATGAATGCTCTCCACAGGGGCCACAACAATAATGCAAAACCTTCCAATATGCATGAAACATAAAAACCTTTCTGCTTTAGCTGACTACTTAACAAGGGCACTGGGTAAGCCATATCCAATAATTCCTATGTGGCTTTAATCATATCTATTTCATGGCCTAGATATTTCCCCCTTGAAATCCCAGCTGCTCCCCAGGACCTGCTCCTTCCCTTGTGAAGCATTTATACACAAGTCCTGGCCACAGTGTACTACAATAGATCATTGCAAAATTCTTCCTGCACCCTCCTTTCTAGAGGCAAAACTCCTGGTTTTTTGCTATTCTAGCAAAGCTGAGGCAGAGTTCAGAATGTGGCTAGCAATAGATTAATAGGTTCATATCCTCTGTGGTGAGAGTTGAGGGAAAAGGGAAAAGGGCAGCAATACAACCAAGAAGACCTATATATTTTTTCTTTCTCATGACGTCATACAATAGGCAATGGATGAAGGGAAAACCTGGATTCTAGTCTTGATTGACACTCAGTAAGTGACCTTAGGTAAAATTACTTCTCCCAATCTAAATTTCCTCATCTGTAAGTTTATTTTAATTTATTTTTCCAAATTACATGTAAAAACAACATTCATTTTTTTTTAAATTTTGAGTTCCAAATTCTCTCCCTCCCTAAGACAGTAAGCAATGTGATATTCATCTGTAAGTTTTCTTAAGGAAAAAAAAAAGTTAAATCAATGATAATATGTGCTTTAGTACAGTGAATAACATGGGACTCAATCAGGAAGACCTGAGTTCAACTTCACCCATGGTTGTACTTAAGGAGATGGCTTTCATTAACTTCTTTGGCCAACAAGACATAACCTAATCGCCAGTCATCTGATGATAAGCCTCTTCAAGGTTAACTAGGATGGTCTAGGACAGAAAGAGTCTATCCCTGAGCCCACAGCCATTCAGAAGAGACCTGCCAGAATTTTCACTCCACTGGCACATACAGGGGTCACATGCTGGCCTGGAGAACCCAGAGTACCTTTATGTCCAAAAAAAAAGGCATGAGAACAGCAGTTTAGTGGAGGGTACAAAATATAAGATGTTATTAACGCAACTAGAAAAGTATATGTGTTAAGTTCACACGTTAATGGATTGTATGATTTTTATATTAAATCCTCCCCAAAATCTCATGAGTTTGTTTACTTGAGGGAAAGACACCTGTGGTTATAGGATATGAAAATATAGGATCCAAAAACAGTTTTTCCTACTTTAATGAAATTCTTTTACTATCATCACTAAATGTTCTTACCTTTTTGATACTTAAATTTTTACAATGACAGTTCCCATGCCCATATGTCCTTGATATTTCACTCCATGTCCAATTTATTCTTCTTAGATCAAAAGCTCATAGAGGGCAGGGCAACCTCAGCAACCTGCGCAGTACAACACCTAACCCTGAGTTAGCACTCAGCCACAACTGCCTTTACTGACCAAGAGGATACAAATAGCATAGGTTCAGTGTCTGAGGCAGAATTTGAGCTTGGGTCTTCCTGATTCCAAATCTTGGCTCCACCCATTATGCCACCAAGCTGCCTCTAACTTCCTCAAATCAACCACAGGTTTCTAAATCTCCAGACACTTCTTTTCCTGTTCCGCCAGCACAGAAAGGACTTTGCACGGCCAGGAGATGAATGCCTGACAAAGGATGAGGAGAGTCCAAAGTTTTGCTTGGCTTAGAGCAATCTGAATTATAAAACACATATTGTAAGGTTCATTCCAGTTCAAAAATTGGTCACAATTTTTTTTAACAGATGCAAGAAACCTAGTACTAGTTACTCTGTTGCTATTTAACTGGTTTACATAACCACATAGTGCTAACTATTAAACACAAATAACGCAGAAACTGTCCTTTGCCCAGATGTCATTGTGGTAAATGGTTTTTCAGCATAAGAGGATTTTCCCCCCAAAAAAGTGCACTTTTTAAACTGATTTTTTTTTAAGAACTGACAATAACAACTCATAGATGCTTCTACTCCATCTCCAACTTATAATTTTGCAATCTTATATATACCTTATATATATTACATGTAATATATATTATAATATATAACTTATTTTTATTAGCCTGATATTTTCTGCAAAATGCTTGCCCTACAAGGCCACAAGCTATTCAAAATAGAAGGTATCTCTTGGTATTAAAAAAAAAAAAAAAGACAAACTAAACATTCTCCACTCCTATTCTAAGCTTCACAAGGCTCCCAGTGCAATTAATGGCTGTGCAGACAAACAGTGACACTAGGGGGCTGGCTAGGATAATGGGATGGCTCCCTAGCAGATGTTCCCACTAACTGTCAGAATTCACTGGCAGGGTGCCTTCAGGCAGACTCCCAACCAGCAGTAGACAGGACAGTGGATGCTTAAACATGGAAATATAACCCTCTCACTTTATAGATATGGAAACAGTCTCTGGGGGTATATTTGGAACAAGTCCTTTGAAATTCCAAATTACAAAGCTAGTTAGCAGAGATAGGACTAAAACTCTGGCCACTGAACCTGCATGCCCATTCTATTTCTATTAGACCACAGATGCTATCAGACCACTCCCTTAAATAATCTCTCAAGTCCTTTCTAGCTCTAAATTTTTATGTAATACCCTAAATGAAATTAGTGACCATTCCACTAACTAGAAAAGGCTATTTCCTAAATTCATTTGGTGACTTTGGCAACCTGCAAAATTAAGCATATACCCTAAAAAATTGCTATCCCCTTGTTTTTAATATCTAATTTTCCTACTTTGAGGGGGAAAAAAGTGTGTGTATATGTATACTATACATACATTACATATATAGATTATATATATAAATGTATATACATACATTTCTAAAACCCCTAAAGAAGCCTAGCAGTTAAGTTTAGAAAAAAATGTGCCTATTTTAATTCTATTCATTTTTAACAATTCATTCTTCCCACATCAATATGCTTCCCAGCTGACACTCAGTAACTATTTACAAGGCCACGCCATAAAAGATATCCTATCTTTAAAGATAAAAGGTATATAAATTACACACAAACATCCACCAAACTTCTGCCCTCCCTGCCCCCAAAGAATTTACTACCTTCCACATTTCTGATTTTGTCAAGAGTCCAACAATTTACTTCAAAGGCTATAAGCTTTGTTATACATAGGCATTTATATACTTCAAACCCTATAACAAGAACACAGAACAAATTGAAATCATAACTACTGATTCAAAAGGATAAGAGGCACTGAGGAGTAGATGGATCATGACTTTGAAAACTATGGACCTCTGAGATCAAGAAGCGCTGAAGTCAAATCAACATCAAATTCTGGGAAAGGCTTCCAGACTTAAGACTAGAGAAAAACTGCAGTAAGCAAAGCATCCAAAGGGGACTGACATGCCACTAGAACTGATGCTGTCTCTAATTCCACAGTAAACATACAAAAAAAAAACCCGTTAAGCTAAAGTAAAATACCCATTAAAAAATAAAGGCCATAATGAAAAAACATCAGCCCTACTACTCAGGATGTCTTTTAGGCACCAAGTTTGGAGGACAGTTTACAAAAGTTACTTTTTCTATTTCACAAAAAAAGGAAAGATTCAATCTGTTCTTATGTTAATCTAGTTTTTATGTCAGTGAAATTCTTCTTAGAGGATGTTCATTTCATCTTAGATCACAATTCATTCAACACAAATAAATAGTAAGCATGTTTTAAAGTCAAGGCACTTACTACCCTCAAGAAGCTCACAATCAAGGAAGATGAGATACACAAATAGCATAATTGCATAGAAGAGGTACAAAATACTAAAAGAGTCCCAAGGAGTGAAAAATAATTTCTATCTTGGGAAAACTGGAGTAAAAAAAAATTAAAAAAAATACTTCATGGAAAAGGTAACATCTGACCTGAGTTTTGGCATATGTGTATGACTACAGATGGGATAGGAGGGGGAAAGAAGCTTGGGCTATGGCCAAAAACCGTGAGCAATCTAATTTTGCATAAGTATGGAATATGGAAGGTACAGAATACATGGAAGGGATGAGTGCAAAGCTGGAAAGGTAGGATAGAGCCAGACTATGGAGGGGTACAGGGCACTGAATGACAGACTAATGGAATCTAGATATTATTTCATAAGCAATAGAGAGTGTTGTAAGATTTCCGAGGAGTAGAATAACCTAATCATATCTCTATGTTGGGGAGTTAAGAAAAGGCACAAGGGAAGCAAGCAAATTGGTGGAAACTAACAAAGCATCTAGAAGAGTCAATTGGAATACCACTTTCATCTTCTCTCTATTTACAAGATGCTTGAATTGAAAGAGACCATTAAAGTCAACAAACATCAATTTCTGTACAAAACAAATCTGCTTAAAGAAGAAAATTACTATTTCTGCCCTCTAACTAGATCCTCAAAGCTTTCAGATACTTTCCCAGTAAGAAAACCCAATAGGTTGTGTTTCTATATATATCCTCAATGATGAAGCATTAGCAGATAGCAAAAAAAAAAAAAAAGGTCAATGTTAGAATCAGATTTCTTATTTTTACATATAAATTTTCAAGCTCACAAGGATTATAATAAACAGATTATAAAGAGACGATCTATTTGAGTTAAAATACCAAGGAAAAAAGTTGGAAAGAAATAACAAAAGCAAAAAAGAGCATTGTAAATTACATTAGTCAATACATACTATTTGTAGGCCTTGAAAAGTAGAAATCATCCTTCATTCACATTTTTGTTAGAAATATTCTATTTTTTCTTTACAATAAAGCAAGTTCATCCTGCTAGACAGAATATAAGAAAAGGTATTCTGCTACATGCAGATAATCTTATATTTTATATTCCCAAATATCTCTTTCTCCTCAGGAATTAAAACTACTGAAACAAAGTCATATATTCCAAAAAGTTCCCCTTCGGGCTTAGTCGGTGGTATCATATACAGGTACCAAGTGTAAAGTTCAGCCTATTTGTACTAGGCCAAGTAAACTCCAATTCATAAAGAACCTGAAGAATGAACGAGGCAAGCCTGATAGTCTCTAGGGGAATGAAGTGTGGGGAGTGAAAGGAAGAGTGTGCCATTAATAACCAGCAAATTCACAAGTACTTTAATGCTATTTTTTAAATGCCCAGGAACAGAAAAAGAAAGTGCTGAGGAAAGAAAAAGAAAATTAGGGGTAAGGAATAAATTGGAACCAAAAAACCATTGCTTTTGCCTGAGTGCTGGTGCAAGGGAATTTCACAGAAAGCAAAAAACCCAAGCAGACTGCATCCATCCTAAAGAATTATATAAAGCTGTCATCTTGGCTTTTAAAAGAATATAAAGGAGAATAAAAATAAATCCTGTACTTCGACATACACCAATTCAATATTTTCTGGCAAACCAGATAGAGAAAAGGAATGAAGGTAAGCATGGACAAGGCCAAACCCACAAAGAGAAATACCACCAATAATCCTGCCCTCATCCCAATCCCACACAACCCTCCACCCTCCATGAAAAGAAATTAGCCACACACAAACAGAAAAATAGTTCTTTCTATAGAACTATTTCATGCTTGAAAAGAGTCAAGTTGCAAGCTGGTTAATTTGCAAAATGGCTTATGTGGATTTTTGGTGGAAATGACTGGCATGCAACCACATCTAGAATAACAAAAACCAAACAGAAATGAAATAACAATGATAGAAATAGGGAAATGCCTTGGGAAGGAGAAGCTAGAGGTGACAAACTGGGAAGCAGGAAAAGCAGTCTAATAGAAATGAAAAACAAAATGCATTCAGATGTTAATTTCATGCAGCATGGGCTTGCATCATACATACCCAGAAAGGATCGCCTGGGTGGAACTTTGATTTCTTCATCCTTACTATCTGCAGCTATATTTTAAAAATTAAAAAAAAAAACAAACAGAAAAGGAAGAAGAGAAGACAAAAAAAAAAGGAGTTTGAAAGGCAAGTAAGTGGTTTTATCTCCCCACCCTTTTCTTCTTTTGATCACTCTAACAGAAATAGGCCACAATTCTTGAGGTTTCTGTACTTTGTAGAATTATCTTTCCTGCTCACTGAGCCATCACTCAAAATACTTTACTCCATATACACACACAACACCCATCCATGTGCTCCCCACTTGTTCCCCTATAATTTCATCCCTTCATTTTCCAGCATTTAAAGGTAAAGACAGAGCAAAAAGTCCCCATACAAATTTGACAAGGTCTAAAATGAAAATAAAGCCACCTAGCTTAACTCTTCAGTGAATTATGCTAAGAGAAAAGGAAATTAAAAGGAAAAAAATAAATTAAAAGGAAAGCAAACTGAGAAAAAAAAACTTCGCATCAAGTTTCTCTGATAAAGATCTCATATCCAAGATAGTAAAGAACTGATTCAAACTTTTATGAAAAAGAGCCATTCCCCAATTGATAAATGGTCTAAGGACACAAACAGGCTATTCTCAAGGGAAGAAATGTAGGGTATCTATGACCATGTGGAAAAATGCTCCAAATCACTATTAAAGAAATGTAAATTAATACAATTCTGAGTCCATCCCACCTCAATTTAGAGAGGCAAAAAATAACAAAAAAAAAAAAAAAGAAAAGAAAAAATGATAAATGTTAGAATCTGTAGGAAAATAGGCAAATTTATGGACCATTAGAGGACCCATGAATAAGCACAACCATTCTGGAGAGAGATTTGGAATTATACACAAAAAGTTACTAAACCAGGTGCGCCTATACCACTGCTAAGCCCATACTTCCCCCTTCCCGCAGCTTTCCCCCCCAAAAAAGAAAGAATCAAGTGTTTTTATGTCCAAAAATATTTATAGCAGCTCTTTTTATGGTAGCAAAAAGCTAGAAACTAAGAGGATGTCCAATGACTGAGGAACAGCTGAATAAGTTGTGAATTATATGTATGTGATGGAATGCTATTGTGCTACAAGAAATGAGGAAACAGATGATTTCAAAAAGATGCGGAAAGATTTGTATGAACTGATGCAGAGTGAAGTGAGCAGAACCAGAACAATTTATACTATAAAATTGATACTATAAAAATGAACAATTCTGAGGACCTTTATGAATTGATGAAGAATGAAATGAGCAGAACCAGAACAATTTATACAATAGCAACAACACTGTAAAAAAATCAAATAACTGGAAACTAAGAACTATAATCAATACAACCAACCGTTCAAGATTTTAGAGGACCAATAATGAAATATCCTATGTCCATCACTGAAATGTGACTGATTTAAGCTGCAGAATGAGACATACAAATTTTTTAACTCAACTGTTAAAGCAATTTGTTGTGTTTAACTATACACATTTGGAAAGTTGGAGGGAAAGAAAAAAGAATTCTGTTAATTAAAAAAATTGAAAGGTGGTAGGGTTTTGTAACAGATGTGAGATGTTTATACTTTCAGAGCAGAACACTATGTTGTTAGTTTTACTTAGCTGATTTACTTTGTTACAAGAGACCTCCCACAAAGTGGAAGTAATCTGTAAATTTCTGTAACGTAAAATAAAACATATCAATAAAACTTTTTAATAAAAGGAAGGAAATGCAGAGATATGATGGAATATGAAACCTTAGGAAGAAAACCTTGCCATTTTCCTGACTAAAAGTGTCTACTATTTTCTCCCTTCCCTTCTTCCTGGATGAAGATTTCTATTATAACACAAATGCCCCAAATCGGTCCAGAGACAAAATTGCCAATTCACTCTAAAACACGGCTTTTCATTTTCTTCTTTCCTACTACTGCAGTGAGCATCCAATAGATTCTCTAAGTGAAATCTAGCTGCCCATTACTGATGCTCCTTCCTCCATCTACTTGGTAAGACACTAATCATGAAAGTCAAGGAACAGAACCAGGTAACAGAAAATAGCTATAATTAAATCAACAACAGAGCACTTGTAAAGAGTTGGTTAGTTGGTTATACTGTTCTTCCTTCTCAAAAAGGACCAAAATGACATCACTATGTTAGACTCAAGTTACAGTGTGTCCGACTGTGGCTGATGAGACCAACATGAGCTCGAAATTCTCTACAGTGGGGCACAGTCCATGTGAATATTTGGTGTGGATTCTCTAAATTTGTGTATCTCATATTTCTTTTGAGTTACTTCAATTCTGCTTTACTCATAGAGTACACCCTCTTTGATGAGGGCATGCCATGTTGCATGGGCAGTCCTGTGCCAGTGTCTCCCATGTCACACAATTCCAAAGTTCTTAAGAGACATCGAGTGTCCTTGTATCACTCTGACCACCATGGGAGCACCTGCCCAGTGAGTTCTCCATAAGTCTTTTTTGGCAAGCATATGTTTGGCATTCAAACAATGAGGCCAGCCCAATGGAGTTGTGCTCTCTGCAGCAGAGTCTGAATGCTTGGCAGTTTAGTTAGAGAAAGGACCTCAGTGTCTGGAACCTTCTCCTGCCAGGTGATCTTCAGAATCTCCCTAAGATAATTCAAATGGAAATGATTCTGTTTCTTGGCATGGTACTGGTACATAGTCCAGGTTTCACAGGCATACAACAATGAGATCAGGGCAATGACTGTGGACCTTCAGTTTGGTAGTCAGTCTAATACCTCTTCTCTCCCACACTTTCCTTCGGAGCCTCCCAAACACTGCAAAAGCTCTGGCAACACGTGCGTCAACCTCATTATCAATATGTACCTCCCTGGAAAGTATACTGCCAAGATAAGTTAACTTATGCAAAATATTCAAAACTTTTCCATTTGCTGTAACCGATGGTTCCACAGACAGATGGTGTTTCTGGCTGATGGAGCACCTGTGTTTTCTTGGTGTTAATTGTTAGGCCAAAATTAGTATAAGGAGCAGAGAATTAATTCATACTTTGTTGCATCTCAACTTCAGAGGCCACGTTGAGTGCACAATCATCTCTTAACAAAAAAGTCATGCACCAACACTCCCTCCACTTTAGTCTTGGCTTGTAGCCTTTTTAAGCTGAAGAATTTACCATTAGTGCAGTAGCTGACTTTGATGCTGTGTCTATCCTCAATGAAGGCATTTGATAACATAACTGGAAAAGCATGGGAGCAAGCACACAGCCTCGTTTCACTCCACTGGTAACTGGGAAAGCACAAGAGCATCATCCATTTTCCAGAACCAAGGAACCATAGTGAAATTGACGTACAATACTGATGAACTTCTCTGGGCAACCAAATTTTGACATAATTTTCCATAAGCCATCATGACAGATAGTATCAAAGGCCTTGGGTCAGATCAACAAACATTGTGTAGAGACCTCTGTTCTGCTCCTGGCACTTCTCTTGTAGTTGTTGCGCAGCAATCATATCAACCATTTCTCAACCCTTTCCAAAGCCACACTGGCACTCCGGTAGATGACCATCTTCCAGATGAAGAATCAGCCTATTGAGGAGGATTCTGGCAAGAATTTTGTCAGCAATGACTAAGAGAGAGACACCTCCCCCGACCCTGTGATTGTCACAGGACAATCTACTGCCATTACCTTTATAGAGATGGACAACGGAGGCACCCTTGAACCCTAGGGGATAACCGCTTGCCTTATAATAAATCCAGAAAATTTCAGTCAGCTTATATGAGCAATGGACCCCTGCCCCAACATACTTTGTAAATCTTAGCTGGAATAGAATCAGCACTAGATGTGCTTTGCCACATGAAAGAAGCCTAATGGCATTCAAACCCTCTTCTTCAGCTGGAACTCCAGCTAGGGACGGAGTAACCTCAACCTTAGGTAAACAGTAAATGGCTTAAGCATTGATTGATGACAGACTGTTGAGAACCCTACGGAAGTGTTCAGCCCAATTCTCAAGGATCATGTCCTTATCGCTAATCAATGTGGCTCCATCAGCACTGAGTAGGTGAGATGCACCATGGGTGTTTGGCCCATAAATAGCCTTCAGGGCATCATAAAAGTGCTTTGGATTGTTACTATTAGCAGAAAACTGAATTTCATCTGCCTTCTTACTGAGCCAAGAATCCTGCATCTCTCTAAGCTTTACTTGTACTTTACTTTTGATGAAATTAAATGCTGCCTTCTTAGAAATGGATGAACAACTATCCTGCTGGTAAACCCTGTGGAATTCTCTTTTTTCATTTAGCAGCTTCTGAATTTTCCCATCATTTTCATCAAGCCAATCTTGATGTTTGCAATTGTTCTGACCCAGATGAGCAAATGCAGTAGAATACACCAAATCTCTGAAAGCTTCCCACTCCTTCTCTGCTCCACTGCTGCCAACTGTGTTGGCTCAACTCTCTAAGTTGATGACAAACTGTTCCCACTTAGAGAAGCTGTTGACATTGCTTCTTCTGGTAGTTATTTTGCCTTGGGGCCAGAGCTTTTGTTGAATGTGAATATTTAGCTTGGAAAGGATAAGTCTATGATCAGTCCAGCACTCTGCACCACACATTACCTTTGTCACTCTCACATCCCATCTATTTCTTCTTCTTGCAATCACATAGTCTATTAAATGCCAATGTTTACTATGATAGTGCATCCATGAAATTCTATTGTATTTAAATAAATGGGAGGCTGTATTAGTGATGAGAAAGTCATGAAATGCACCAGGTCTTCAGGAGTAAGTGACCACTGCTGTTGCTGTTTTCAACTCCATCTCTCCTCCCAATGACTCTTTGACATGTCTGGCAGTTGGAGCCTATTCTAGCATTAAAGTCACCTAGAATTATAAACTTGTCTTCTTTTGGCACATTGATGATAAGGGTGTCTTCATAAATTTTTCCTTTGACCTCATCTGGCTTGTCATGGTGGGAGCATAGGTACTAATGATGGTAGCATGCATTTGCTACCATCATCAAATGGCAATCGAATTGTCATGAGCCTTTCATTCACTCCTTTTGGTAGGCATACAAGCTTGCTGACTAGATTAGTTTTGATTGCAAAACCTACACCAGTTTTATGGTGCTCCCCTTCACTGTGGTCACTCCAGAAAACCATGTTTGCAGCTCCAACTTCAGTAAGTAGGCCTTCACTTACCAGCCTTGTTTCACTCAGGCTGCGTTCTCTTGCAACGAGAGCTGTTCATCTTTCAGGTCTACTGGATTTTGTGTTATCTATAAGGGTGTGTGCAATCCATGTACCAATGGTAAGAGGAATTATCTTTGCAGAAGTTTTTATACATTTTTTTGTGTTTCACCTGCAGGGCAGGATCCCTGCCTGCTGCAGTTATCAGGCCAGGGTTGAGTAAGAATTTTTAGCACACCTTTTCTAATCCCTTCTTCACACCAGGAGGTGAGCAGTGTGATCCTTAAATGGCTGCTCAGACACCCAGGGGGCTGCCAGATCCCACTGATGCTTTCACTGAAAAGACAATCCTATGGCCAGGGCTGCCTGTGTGCAGGATTGTGACTAGTATATCTGCACCTGATACTTCATCACTTGCCTGTTGCCACAGCACATTGAGATAGGTATAATGGTAAAATGGTATGGGTGATGTCTTTTGATTTTTGCATAAATAGGATGTGAGGCAAAGTTGCACAAAGTCATCAGTGTCGCTCTCTCTTCCAAAGTCATCACAGTCCAGTGGCAGGACAGAGTCAAGACAACTGGTGATGGCTCAAAATGCAGTAGATGACCTTGGTGTTTCCATGTCTAACCAAGCTCTAAGCACTCCACAGCACCTGCTTCAGCTGCCTTCATGGTCATTGGAACAAACTGTTCTCATCTGCCCATTCTATCAGGGGATATCTCCACATACTTAGGGTAGTCACCCCCCCCAACTCCCCAATGGGTTTGAGACCCCTCAGTTACCCTCAACTTGGTTTATAGTCTGTCTGACAAAATGATTTATTGGAGTGTGGCTGCTGTGCATGCTACAGCTTCTTGGAGCCACAGGTGAGAGTTAGGTGCATCAAGTGAAAAGGTGAAAAGCAGCCCTGAAAAGGGCTCGATAGCCCTCACACGAGAGATACAAGTCTTCTATGAACATACCCTATACACACTTGTAAAGAATAAAGATCTGAGAGACAGCAGCAGCATGGCAGAGTGGGAAAAGGGATATATTTTGGAAATGTCATCTTCATCATAGTAACAATAGTAGTAACAGTAGTGGTAGTGGTGGTGGTGCTAAGTAGCAGTAGTAGCAGTATTTTATATAGTAGCAGTAGTTTATAAAACACCTACTATGTGCCAGGCACTATACTAATCACTTTACAAATATTATTTCATTTGATACTTATAACAACCCTGGGAAGTAGGTGCTATTGTTATATCCATTTTATAGATAAGGAACATGAAATAAATAGAGGTTAAGTGACTTGCCAAGATTATATAGCTATTAAGTGTCTGAGGCCACATTTGAACTCGTCTTTCTGACTCCAGGCTCAGCACCTTATCCAACAAGCTGTCTCCATTAGTTAGATGGCCTTAATCTCTTTGTGCCTCAGTTTCCTCAGTTTTATAAATACAAGGTTAATGGCCTAAGTGAAGTAGTTACAAGGCTACAGTGACAGCGGTTTCCTCCCTCTAAACTACTGGAGGAACATTAATAAATAAAGGATCAATGAGAGCTGGTAGGCCAGGTCACTACAGTTCCCTAACCCCCAGCACCCATTTAGTACAGTTTACCTTCTCTTCCTCCACGAGTCTAAGTATCTATTTATTTATCAAAACAGAGAGCTCAAGGAACCTAGATTCACCACTTACTAATGATCCTACCAGGGGTGGGGAACCTTTTGTCTCAAAGCCACATGTGGCCTTCTAGGTGCTTGGGTGAAGCCTTTTGACTGAGTCCAAGTTTTAGAGAACAAATCCTTCTGTTGAGGGGATTTGTTCTGTGAAGTTTGGATTCAGTCAAAAGAGCCATACTTGAGAACTTACAGGGTCACGTGTGGCCTAGAAGATGCAGGTTCCCCAACCCTGCACACAAAGTAAGGATAAAAATATTTGTAGTAACTACCTCTCACAGAGCTGTTTAGAAGAAAGTACTTTGTAAAATATAAAGTCTGATATAAATTAACAAAATTGGCCCCATAAAACTATTTTCAAGGACACATTAAAGTAAATGCCAGCTGTAAATGGGTAAATACTACCTATTTATTTTAATGAGTCTATGGATCAGAGTCTAATGTCCATCTTTGAAGGCTAAGTACATAAAAGGGAATTAGTAATAGCCGCAAGGGAGGGATCCAGTCTTGGCAGTGAATCAACTATGCCTTAGAACAGGGGTTCTTAACCTGAGGATGCATGGACTTTCTTTTTCCTAAAATTCTGAAAACTAAATTTCAATGTAATTGGTTTCCTTTATAATCCCATGTTTATTTTATGCATTTAAAAATATTATTCTGAGGAGTCTATATGCTTCTTCACCTGACTGCCCAAGGGGATCAGGACACAAAAGATTAAGAACTTCTGCCCTAGAACTCCTTTAGTATTATTTTTTGGAGAGAAGCTCAAACACTTGTCTCTACTCCCTCACACCTCTTACTCTAAAACCTCATTTGAAGGAGTCTGTGTTTGTTAACTTACAAATAGATACTGCCCACAGTCCTTAAATTGAAAATAGAGCCAAAAGCACCAATCTGGAAACAACATAGGTATTTTGGTTTTATTTCATTTTGTTTGTGGGGAAGGAGAACAGAAAGAAAAAAGTTAAAAGCAGTAACTTAAGACTTACTGGGACCATAAAGAAAATGTGTGACCAGAGCTATGCATCATTTCTTTAAGACAACATTAGATTTGGCTGTCTTTGAAATGAAGTTTCATTAGCAAATAACTGTGAGCAAATTTAACAACTAGTAGTACTTACAGTAGCACTGAACACACAGAGCAGGCACTCTCTAAATGACTTCTGACTAAGTTCTGCTTCCAGGAAATAACCAAAACAAAAAGTAGAACACATACCCACTACACGAATATCTTCCCCTTCCCTTGCCTAATTTCCTTTTCTCTCAATGATTAATGTGCTATATCAAAACATTACAAAAGCTCCTATATTATTTGGTCCTGATTAACTGCAGAAGGGAAAGGAATAAGAATTTATTTTGCACCTACTATCTCATTTGATCTTCATTAACAATCCTGTGAGGTAGGTATTATTATCATCTTCATTTGTAGAATGAGGAAAATTAAGGCAAACAGGATAAGTGACTTGCCCAAGGTCATGCAGCTAGTTAAGTACGTGAAACCAGATCTGAACTCAGGTCTTCCTGACTCCCAACCTACTACTCTATCCACTGGCTAGCTGTCTCCTCTCCCTCTGGGAGCCAACAGATGAAGCATAAAGATATAAAATCATAGAAGTAGACAGGAACTCAAAGATGATTTGATATGAGAATTACTGACACATAACCAGAAGAAGCCAGGTGTCCAGACTACCGGTCCAAAGCTGAGTGCAGTGACTACAGTGCTGGGCCCAGAGTCAGGAAGATCTGAATTCAAATCTGGCCTCAGACACTTACTAGCTGTGTCCCCCTGGGCAAGTCATTTAGCCTCAGCCTGCCTCAGTTTCCTCATAGAATTAGGACAATAACAATACCTAACTCTTAGGGTTCTTGGGGATAAAGTTATATAATCTTTGTAAATAAAGCACCTTGCAACCTTAAAAATTATCTTATCAAGGCTAGCCATTATTACAAAAATATAATTGTCTGGGCCTTTAGCTTTTATTTCTTCTATCTCCAGTTTCTTATCTTCTGATCAACTTTCTATTCATTTGTTCTGCGCCCAACAGATTAGTCAAAGGAATCTAAAAGGACAACATGAGTTACTTGACAGTGGCTCTGAAAAGGAATTGTTAACCATTTTTGTGCCAGGGAACCCTTTAGCAGTCTGGTAAAAACCAAAGACCACTTCTCAGATCAATGTGTTTTTTTTAAATGCAAAAAATAAAATACCCAGGACTACAATGGATTCCAATTATACTGAAATACAGTAGAAGAAGAGGAAGAGGAAGAAGAA
>CM053622.1:173475562-173512128 GCA_028646595.1 Phalanger gymnotis | reverse complement strand
ATATGGCCCATGTTGAATAGCTTGACTTCTTAGGGAGGGTGGGTGGGAAGGGAAGAGGGGAGAGAATTTGGAACTCAAAGTTTTAAAAAACAGATGTTCAAAAACCAAAAAAAAAATTTTTTTATGCAACTAGAAAATAAGATACACAGGCAATGAGGCATAGAAATTTATCTTGCCCTACAAGAAAGGAAGGGAAAAGGGGATGTGAGGGGAGTGGGGTGACAGAAGGGAGGGCAGACTGGGGAACAGGGCAACCAGAGTGTACGCCATCTTGGAGTGGGGGGAGGGGGAAATGGGGAGAAAATTTGTAATTCAAACGCCTGTGAAAATCAATGCTGAAAACCAAACATATTAAAAATAAATTAAAAAAAATAAAATTGGATAATAAATCTCTAAAAAAAAAAACAAAATGAAGACAGATAAATCAATCTCTCAGGCTTCTTTGTGACTTAGAAAGAATTAAGGCTAAGGGAGCCATGAAGGGAGTCTTGTAGATCTAGAAAAATGCCACATCATTATAATATATATTATATAATTGTATATAATATAAATATAATATAAAAATAATATAAAACAATTATATAATACATAATAAATGCCACACATAAGAATCTGAACTGAAGACATTAAAAAACAGAAATGTTGATAATATTAAAGATTCTTGCATATAACCAATATTCTTAGACAAAGCTGACTATGTGGATCTTAAGGGCTACACTACCACATTGAACATGAAGTGAGTCATTCTTGGAATGGCTCTTGAAAATATTAAAGGCAGATTATCCAGAAGACTACTTTATACACTAGATCTGAAAGGGTACTTAAAGATCACTTAGCCCCAATCTCAATGTGGAAATAATACATGGCCAGGGAGATAACTCACTTACCCAACGTGCCACAAGTATTAAGTAGCAAAACAGAGATTTGAACCCAGGGCCTGTGATTCCATACATCTTTCAACCATAAAATGCTACATCTTGCCAAAAAATATATTTTTAAAATACAAAATGGTTTTGAGTTATTTACTTTTGGCTATTTCAAAGGCTTTAAAAAAACACACACAATCTAGTTAAAACTGACGAGTTGGTGTTCATGAAGTAATTCTGGTTTAGACAACAGTTATAATATTTCAAAGAGGCTTATTATTGCCTAGTTTATAGTTTACAGAAGTGCCTTCCTTGTTTAAATTTAAATTTTATTTACTAGTGACAAAGATTGACTGTTCAGGTGAATAAAGCTTACAACTTAAATATGGGGATAGTCACTGTTGGCTGGTCTCTCACTCTCTCCCTTCTTACTGTTTCCCCCAATAGTTAAACCACCTTTCATTCCAACTCCCATCAACAAACTCAGAGTAAATAACATTATCAGAAACAATGACATTTTGGATCCCTGCTTCCTTTCAACATTAACCTTAATTCGAAACCACTTCAATGTTAACTGTTCTCTGGTCACAGCCAAAATAGGGCAAAAAAAGAAAGGAAGGGAAGAAATCTTTAAAATGTAGTTTTTACTTAAGTTATACAAAAACAAGCACCTGTGCTGGGTTATCATCATCAGGACAACCATGCCGGAGGAAAAAAAAAATCACATGACCTCCATAAGAATGTACTCAAAGGAAGCACCCATTAGGCAAACCCAGAAGGTTCAACTTGTCTAACAAATTAAGGGAACAAAGACAGTGACTCTTCAGGGGCTGCTGGCATTCTTTAAAATCTCTCCTGAAAAAGACTTAATCAGAAGATGAGAACAGCAAGCTATCCCTTCTTTTAAAGGAAGGCACACAAAACAAGCAAAGGCTTCATAAATTTGACCTCAGAATATTCCTGCCACTTAATTTCATCTGTTTTTCCCCTAAATTTTGCTGCTGTTCAGTCATGTCCAATTCTTCATGACTCCATGGACCATATCACGCCAATACCGTCCAGAGGGGGTTTCTTGGCAAGGATACTGTAGTGGATTGCCATTTCCTTTTCCAGTGGAGTAAGGCAAACAGAGCTTAAGTGATTTGCCCAGTGCCAGACGGCTAGTGTGTGAGGCCAGTTTGAACTCAAGAAGATGAGGCTTTCAGGTTCAGCATGCTATCCATTGAACCACATAGCTGCCCGTACCTCTAGATACTTTCATTTAATTTTTGTTTCACGAAAGAGATACGTGACCTTTGGCTGATTGATTTATCCCTCTGGGCCTTAGTTTTCTGATCTACAAAATAAGAGAATTAAACAATATGATCTCCAAACCTCCTTGTAATTCTCACAGTCTATGATTATTATGAGAATGATTTCAAACTCTTTCAAGTTACCTTCACTAATTGAAGATTCCATAGTTTGGAATACTCCAGGACAGATAATCCAAAAGTCACCCTTATTTGGACTTGAGATGCATTTTTTTCCTTTTTTGCAGCAGCAGCAAATTTACCCACCCAGTTCTCTATGCCTTTGTCTAGTAATATTCAAGTTTGCATCCCTGAACAGAAACTAGCTGAAATAAATGAACTCAGACAAAAAGTATATGAGTGGCTAGTTTGGGCTCAGATAATTTTAGACACAGGAAGGGCTTGACTAAGATCAAAATAGCTTTAAAGCACAATTCACTAGTCATAGACATTGTGGAGGGAGCCAAAAGAGAGCTCAAAGAAAATAAAAGAGAAGTTGATCCAGTTTCTACACCCTTTCATAATATTCCCATTCAAACAGTATGACGAAATGGAAGAACTCAGTTGTATACAAACAAGCTATGAAAAAGACTGGGACTTACCAGAACAAGATCCGTAAAATATTAGCTACTAATAACACTAGACATACATAAGTGGAAAACCCCTCAGCATTCTGAGTTCTTTTGATGTCTCTGTACTGGGGTATATATGGCACAACGCCTCCAAACACCATGGCCCCTGAGGCACCCCATGACACTATTTGGTGTAAAGGGATGAAGAGCCACTCCAGACCATCTGCTTCCATCCTGAAGATCATGGGTGACCTTGAAGCACCCAAGTTACTGTCCAGGAGACCTCAAGACCCCTTCCCTTATTGCTGAGGCCAGGGCACTCCAGAAGTTGCTCAGTTATTTCCCAACAGCTGGAGTCATCCTGCAGTAACAATCCTCCACCAACGGAACCCTAGCAGAGAAAACAGGGAAAGTAAATAAATTAACTTGAGACGAGTTCCACATGGACTCAACTCCAACCCTCCCTCTCAATACACACATAGAGAACACATAAAAACACATAGACACACACATCCTCATTCCCTAATAAGTTATGTTTCACAAAATCGACTTGTGCTCAGATCCGTTTGTTCACAAAGAAGGTCTCTAGCATCTATTTCCACAACACACACACGGGTAGGTTACCTTCTGCCCTCACCTCTTCCCACACTTTGAACAGGCCAGAATCAAAGCGCTCCACCCCAGGCTCCCCGACTCAGCCGCGAGGAGGTTCAGGCCATACACTCGACCGTCCCCAAAGAGAAGAGAGGGCAAGAGAGAACCGACTCAGCAGGGGGTAGGTTGGGCCATACACCTGTCCGAGCCCAGCCGGGAGAAGCGCAAAGCCACTTAGGTGAGCTGCATGCAGCAAGCAGCAGCCACACCTCGTCCAGGAGAATGAATGAATGGAGGGAGGGGGGCAACCGGCGGTCTCTTGGGGACGGAGAGGGTTTAAATACCCAGCGAGGGCGCCTCTGACCTCATTAGTGGGGAGGAGAGCCACCCGATCACCCCGGGAGAGTACCTGATCCCGGCCTGGCAGAGGAGGGGAGGAACCGAGACAAGGTGGGCCAACAGCCCCCACACATGCCCCCCGGCCAAAGCAGGGGCATCCGGGAGGCTTCCCGCGGTGGCCGAGGGAGCAGGGGAGGGGGACAGTCCCTACAAAAGCCCACCTTCCCCCCGACTCCTCCTGGGCCCCACCAGCAGCTGCTGAAGCAGCTCTCCCCAAGAACCTCTTGCCGGGGGGAGTGAGAGACAAAGCAAGGGAAAGGGGGGAGGGAAAAAACTTTGTTGAGGGAGGGGGCTGCAGACACAGACACACATACACGCGCACACACAAGAGCGCGCGCGCGCAAGGGAGCCCAGCCGTGGGCCAGCTGAGGGGGATACTGCAGGCACCCATCCGGAGGGAGGCACCCGGCAGCAGCGGCGGTGGCTGCAGTCTGTCCTTCCCTCTTCCTCCTTCTCCTCCCCCTCCAGCCCTCCACCTTCCACGGCTCGGAGTCCCGGGGCTGCCGCCGCCCCTCAGCCCGGAGCCCGCAGAGCACGTTCCGCCTTCCTCACCTCAGAGCCCCTTCCCCGCCGCCGCCGACCGGGAGCTGGGAGCCAGGACGCCCCAGCCCGTACCCGTGCCCGTGCCCCTGCCCCTGCCCCTGCCCGCGGCTCTGTCCCTCTTGCAGTCTCTGCCCGCGGTTCTCACCGCAGCCACCGCCCCCCCATCCCCGCGCCCCCGCCCAGCCCAGCCCCGCGGCCCCGCCCAGCCCTGTGCACCGCCCCCACCCTCCCACCACCCCACCTCCCCACCTACTGCGGCCGCTGCCCCGCGATTGGTGACACGAGCCAGCAACATCGCGCAGGGAGGACTCGAGCCCGGCTCCCGCGGCGTCACAAGAACCCGAAACTCCGCCCACGTTCGAGCGAGGAAGGAAAAGCCCCCGGGTTTGTGAGCGCTGGGTCCTAGAGAGCGCCGTGTGGCCGGGGCGGGGGCGGGGGCGAGGAGACGGAAAGAGTGCACTGCCGGCTGGGTCGGGGGAAGGCGGCGGGCAGGAGATGGCCCTAGACTGCTGCACGGGTTGGGCCGGAGCCACCCTCTCCTCCCCCGTCAGTGTTTTGTGCCTTTGGGCGGGGTGGTTAATTCTGGGGAAGAGAACTAACCTGAACCTTCTCCCGTGATGCCCCAAGTGGGAGATGAGGTTGGCCAGAAACCACCGCGGGTAATAAGGTGACTGTGTAGTGGAAGCCGAGCATCCTAGAGCTGGAAGGTAGCCGAGAGGTATCGGCCACGACGCCAAAAGGATCCCGATTCCGAGCTCTCACCGAAGGAGCGTTTTCCACTTGACAAAGTACTTTTTCCTACCAACACCTTCCTCACCCCCCCCACCCCAACACAAAGAAGGTACTGTGTTATCCACAGCTTTGCACAGGGCCTGACACAGAGTGGGCGCTTAATAAATGTTTATTGAACTGAGTTGTACAGATAAGGACATTAATAAGTGACTTGGCTTAAGACCACGTATTCAGTCCATTCAACAAACTTGTATTAAACGCATGCTTAATGAGAGCAGGAGATACAAAAGTTTTAGGTAAAACGATATTTCAAGTGGTCATGGAACATAATAATAGCTAGAATTTAGTGTTGTAAGATTTGCAAGGCCCCTTACATGTGCTATCTGATTTATCACGCTGTTGTCTCATCTACAAAATAAGTGAGTTAGACCATACGGTCTCCAAAACTCCCTCGTTCTCACAGTATGATTCTTAGGAGAATCATTTCAAACTCAGTCAAGTTTCCTCACAGCAATCCTAGGAGGTAGGTGTTATTATTATCTCTTTTACAGATGAGGGAACTATGTCTGAGAGGGCTGTAAAGTGCCTTGCCCAGAGGCACTAGGCTAGTATTTAAAAAGGATAATCTCGTTTTCCTACAATATAGCTTCAGCCTTGGTACTCAGATCTCATGAGTATTCTCTCTTCCTCAGATTAGACCCTCTGACTGGAGGGCAGAGCCATGAACTCCAAAACCTCCATTCCAAGGAGGAGACCCAGTATCGCCTTCTCCCCATTTCCCATCATCTGCTCTGCTTTGGGACTTTTTTGGACTTCATCATACCGCAGGTGATGTATCTTCTTCCCTCTCCATTTCAGCTTCTTTTCATGTGTTTGTCTTTCTCTGTTAGATTGTAATCTCGAAGTCAGGAACTGTCTTTTTATTTATATCCCCAGCTCAGTACCTCGAACAAAGTAGGTGCTTAATAAATGTTCATTGACTATTGATTACACACTGCTCCAATTTTTAGGACATTTTTCCTTAATTTGAGCCAAAATATGCCCTTCTATAACTTGAATCCTATACATATATACATACATTTATTTAAGAGAGGGCTCACTTTACTAAAGACCTTGCCTTAAATCCAAATCACCCTGGCTCTCATTGACTGGCCAGCAATAGGTCCCAGCCCAAGCCCCACATGGTCATTGTTTGGGCCCTCATGGCTCTGAGTAATATAAATAGCAATTGTTTCTGTTTTGGCCAGAAACCCTAAAGGTCTTCCCCTCCCAGACTGATTTTTTTTTTTTAACTAGGTAAAAGAGGCCATTCTTTGCTTCATTTCTTGCCTACCCTTAATCACTGAATGGACATTGTCTCAGTCAAACTGAGACCTGGGAAAGACCTTAGCTTAAAAAGGCCTCCCACTGCATCCGGGCCATCTCCAGTTGTCCTGCTCTATATCCTGCCACTGGGCCCCAATGGCTCTGGAAGAGAATGAGACTAATGACCACCACACAGCCCTCCCTCACTTCAATTCACTTGCACTTCATGGCATCATTTTCCTAATATCATTGTCTTCTGCCTGAGCAAAGGACAAGCAACAACAACAATAAGAGAGCTGCTTCAGTCTTATGTAGCAACTTTCACCTCAGTACTTCATGGTAAGGAACATAAACTGACATCAGAATTTCAGAAGTCACAGAAGAAGTAAATAGCAAAAGAAATGGTCTCTGACATACAGAATTAACAATATATTTAAGTGTTGTAGGAAACCACTTCCATAATGTTTTCACAAAAAGTATTCCAATGTTAGAGCTGGGAGATCACTTAATAATAATTGAGATTTTACATACTACCATGTTTAAGAGTGTTCTCACATAAGCTTCCCTTTAAGTCTGTGAGATAAGCACTAAACACATTTATCGAATTTTACAAATGAAGAAACTAGGACTTAGTGAGATCAAATGACTTGCTCATGGTCACACAGTTAGTAAGTATCAGAAAAAAGATTTGAATCCAAGTCTTCCTGAACCTAAGTTCAATAGCCTATACATTATTGCCATGTCTAATGAGGAAACTGAGGCCCAAAGAGACAAAATGACTTGCCATAAGTAATTTCACAAGTGTGATTTTCAATGACACTGAAAAGCTCTTCTGCCCAAAAATATTTCCCCTAACAGCCTTCTACAATGTCTGAAATTCCATAATTAGATTCATTTCAGTTAAGGTACTGAGGCTCTTGTTTCAGTCCATGAATAGGACTGTGTGGAACGAGTAAAGACCTCTCATAAAAGGGAACAAATTAGATAAATAGAAATAAGTAGGATAGTGAGTCTCATTTATCAACTTAAATATTTTCCTTTCTATAAAGCCATTTCTCTACTTAGATGTTTTCCCCTCCATAAGCCAAGCTGGTGACCGTAAGGCCCCCAAGGATAAGAATAGGACACAGGAAGCCCACATCCTGTGTATTTACCTAATGGCGAGAAGCCTGAAAGAAAGAAGGGTTGAGGTGAATAAGTCAGCAACCATAAAATCGTATGAAAGTAAGGATAGGACACAGACCCTCGGCTTGGGAGAAGAATGGATGAAAAGCCAGAAAGCCAGGTGTAATGTAGATGTGCAAGACCAGTTAGGTATGAATGATGGGAGACAAGGTGTAGGGGTGCTGGGGATGATGGGAGGCATCTGTTGCAGAAGCAAGGGTGATGGGAAAGGCTAGTTTGCCACAGATGTGAAGATAAGGTAACGAACAACTGGCTTCTGCCTATCACAGATAACCAAACCATTTGTTCATTGTCATTAAGATAGATTTATCACTTCAGATTGATTGGAGAATGGGATAAGAATGGTGGGAAGGTTATGTTCGTCACCTGCTTATCAAAAATAACCATACTATTTGTTCCTTGCCATTGTCCCTGGGATAGATTACCCTCAAAGCTTACTTCTGCAAGCTGAGAGGAAGGAGTTTGGGAGGGGGAATTGCGGTTAGGGGCCTATATAAACACCCCAATTCTCTGTGTCCAGTGCGCTCTGACACTGAGAGGACCCCCGGTCCTTTTGGTGCCTGGAGTGGCCCTTTCCCGTGGGATCGTAATAAATTTTCCTTTCTACTTTCACCTTGAGATGCCTCTGTTTTTAATTCTTGGATTCGTAAATCCGTACCACACAGGACCAAATCTATAATTAGCTATATATCATTTTAATATCACTCTGTCATCTTGGTTAACAGGGAGCATAGCTTAAAAATAAGGGATACAGGGCCAACAAATTCTGATGAGCGATGGTCATGGTCTAGAGTAGAGGTGCCCACAATGCTTCTCAGTAAGACCCAAACCAGACTAAAATGCAATTGGGAAAAAGAAGATATCTAAAATGTCAAGGGAAATTAAGAAAAGAAGTAAGGAGAAAGGAGAAATGGCACTTCCAGACCACAAACTTTTATAAAGCAGCAGTCATCGAAACTGTCTGGTATTGAAGAGGTTTGGGGTTGAGGGGTGCTCGACACCCCAAAGTACCGGCACGCCAGGTCCTGCCGAAAGAATTCGACTCAAGCCTTCTCAGCCCAGGGAAAAGACAAAGTTTATTAGAGATTCACCATAATGGGTTGTCTTAAGAAATCCCACCCTTTGCGACGCTTGTAACAAGCCCGCCAGACATGATATACTGAGCTAGATTGAATCTGAGGGCCTTCATGGAGGCAAGATGGAGATTATATACACAAAGACTGTAGGAGGGATTGAGGGGTGGTCTGGGGTGACTAGAGGAGGGGTTTAGGGAGGGATTTGAGGAGGAGTCTAAGGAGGAGCTTGATGGGACTGAGATGAGGTCAGACTCCAGGGTGGGAAATAGCTGAAGGCTACATGGAGATGACAGACAATAGAGAGCTAGAGTATAGATATTTTGATCAGGATTAAGGGTGGGAAACAGCTGGATAATAGAGGGCTAGGCTAGGCAGAGACTTGGGCCCCGAGATAATACAAGGCCCGTGGCCTTAGGGGAAGGCCAGATACAGTTGGAAGACTCAAGGGGGCTCCCAGAGACTGTATTCCAGGTTCAAGGGAGTTCCCAGAGATTGTGCCCTCATCAGTATTGGTTAAAGAATAGAGATAAGTAAATGGAACTGACTAGACAAGGAAGACTCAGAACTCAAGAACCCAGTGTTTGATAAAATGGAAAATACAAATTACCTAAGGAAAAACTCCCTATTTGATGAAAACTGGAAAGCAGTCTGGCAGAAATTAAGTTTAGACCATCTTACACCATACACCACAATACATTCTACATGGTACTTGACTTTAAAATTGAAATACCTCTCTTTGCTTTGGGCAGAAGATATATTTGATGAGGGCACAATCTCTGGGAACCCCCTTGGACCTGGAATACAGTCTCTGGCAGCCCCCTTGAACTAACTCTCCTTGAGTCTTCCAACTGGATCTGGCCTTTCCCTAAGGCCATGGGCCTTGCATTATCATTGGGCCCAAGTCTCTGCCTAGCCTAGCCCTCTATTGTCCAGCTGTTTCCCACCCTTAATCCTGATCAAAATATCCATACCCTAGCTCTGTTACCCCAACCCTCTATTGTCTGTTTGTCTGCATGTAGCCTTCAGCTATTTCCCACCCTGGAGTCTGACCTCATCTCAGTTCCATCAAGCTCCTCCTTAGACTCCTCTTCAAGTCCCTCCCTAAACCCCTCCTCTAGTCACCCCAGACCACCCCTCAATCCCTCCTACAGTCTTTGTGTATATAATCTCCATCTTGCCTCCATGAAGGCCCTCAGATTCAATCTAGCTCAGTAGATCATGTCTGGCCTGCTTGTTACAAGCATCACAAAGGGTGGGATTTCTTAAGACAACCCATTATGGTGAATCCCTAATAAACTTTGTCTTTTCTCTGGGCTGAGAAGGCTTGAGTCGAATTCTTTCGGCAGGACATAGCATGTCGGTACTTTGGGGTGTTGAGCACCCCTAGAAACCTATGGTTCCCTACCATATTCATTTTGATTAAATCTCTTCATTTTCTTAACCAAACAAGAGGTAGAAATAATTACAAAAGATAGATAGCTTTGATTACTTGACACTGAAAAGCTTCTGCACAGACATTAATGCATCTAAGATAAGAGAAGTAGCTAAATAAGGGGGAAAATCTTGTATCAAATTTCCATGATAAGATTTTATATCTAAGATACATAAACAATGACTCATATAGATGTAATAGTCATTTCCCCAATAGATAAATTGTCAAAGCATATTAAGTTTTCAAAAGAGCTACAAAGTAATTCACAACAACATGAAAAAAAGTTCTAAACCATGAATAATAATAATAGAAATGCAAATCAAAACAACCCTGAGATTTCATCTCACACCCAGAAAATTGGCAAAAATGACCCAATAGTGGCAACGGTCTATATTGGATGATAGGAAAAGAAAGATAGAGACATCAATACATTTTGGTGGAGCTGTGAAATGGTTCAACCATTTTAGGAAGCAATTTGGAATTCTGCAAATAAAGTGACTAAAATGGCCATACCCTTTGAACCAGAGACTCCTTTACTGGCCTCAAGGAAGCCACTCATAAGAAAAAAGTCCCCATATACGCTGAAATATTTATAGCAGAATTTTTTTGTAGTAGCTAAGACTTGGAAGCAAAGTAGATGGCCATCAATTGTTATTCAGTCTTGTACAATTCTTTGTGACTCCACTTGGGGTTTTCTTGACAAAGATATTGGAGTGGTTTGCCATTTCCTTCTTCAGGTCATTTTACAGATGAAGAAGCTGAAGTAAACAGTCACTTGACTTGCCCCAGGTCACATAGCTAGCAAGTGACTGAGATCAGATTTGAACTTAGGTCTTCCTGACTCCAGTCACCTAGCTGCCATTCCCATCAATTAGGGAGTGGCTAAGCAAACTGTAAGGCAGCTAGGTAGTGCTAGTGGTTAGAGTACTGGGCCTCAAGTCAGAAAGACCCCTCTTACTGAGTTCAAATCCGGCCTCAGACACTTACTGGCTGTATGACCCTGGGCAAATCACTTAATCCTGTTTGCCTCAGTTTCCTCATCTGTAAAATGACTGGAGAAGAACATGGCAAACCACACCAATATCTTTGCCAAGAAAATCCCAAAAGGGGTCACAAGAGTCAGATGCAAACTGAAAAATGACTAAACAACAACAAAACAAATTATGGTACCTGAATGAAATGGAATATTATGTACAACAAATACAAAGAAGCATGAAAAGATCTACATGTACTGATGCACAGTTAAGCAGAGTCAAGGAAAATATTTACAGTAACCGAAACAATGTAAATGGAAAGAACAGTGACTCCAAAAAAAAAAAAGGAAATGTAAAAAAAATTATAAAGAACAAATGGAATTCAAATGGAAAGATGTGAGAAGATACTCCTAGCCTACCCCTTTGCAGAGGTGGAAGGTCCATAGCTATTACACGTTGCTGATGTAAGAAACAGAAAATAATCAATAAAAACGATGTTCCACATCTCAAACCACAGCTCGGCATTAGAACCATCCTGATGTAACTAAGTTTCTTTGACATGAATATCCAACTAAGACTTAAAAACAACAAACTTGCCTAGACTAGTTTTTTGGGGAGTTAGCTTCATCGTTTTGAATCTTTTTCTGAATCTATGGTTGCTTACTCATTGTTGATTTTCCAAGGAGGGTGTGAAACAATGTAAGAAAAAGCTACTATAGAGCAAGCTATTTTGCAACACCCTCTTTAATTTCACAAGTACCATGTGGGAAGGCATGAATAGTTTCTGGGAAGTATCTGGGAGTAGTAGTGGACTACAGGCTCAACATGAGTCAGTATGATGAAGTAAAACCACGAAAGGTAATATGCTCTTAGGGCTTCCTAAAAAGGGGCACAGACACTTCAGGAAGAGCAGAACAACATTGTGTTCAGTTCTGGGCACTACATTTTTGAAAAGACATTGATAAACTGGTGAATGTCCAGAGGAGGACAAAAATATGAAAAGGCCTCAAGATTATATCATAAGAAGATTAGTTGAAGGAACTAAGTAGAGAAAACTTAAGAGAACATTACAGCTTTCTTCAAGTGGAAGAAAGTTGAGATTTGTTCTCCTTGGTTCCAATTGGCAAAATTGGAAACAGTGGATGGAAGTTGAAAACAGGAACATTTAAGCTTGGTGTAAGGAAAATATTCCTAACAAGTACAGTTCTGCAAACCTAGAAGGGGTTGCCTGAGAGTTACTGGGTTCTCCTCATCGAAGACTTTCAAGCAGAAAGAGGCTGAACAACTACTAAGTGTGGTTTGGGTATAGGTTGGACTAGATGGCCTCTGAGGTCCCTTCCAACTCAGACAATCTATGATTCTAACATTTTATGATTCTGATTCTGAAGAGCCCTTTAAAACAGCACAGGACCTAACTACCCCACTCCTTTAACCTAAACTATGATTCTGCCATTGCACATTCCTGACTCAGCACTACTTAAAATTTCCAAAAGAAATAACTTGAAATGCAGTGCTACGTTTGTGTGGGAAATAAAATACAGTGAAAAAACACTGCAGGATGACTGGGAGAGAAGCAGCAGCTGTTCTCAGATGGTTTCCTCTTAACCACATGTACTTACAGCTCTGAATTCTTATTATTTTTTTAAGAGACTGCTCTGGAATCTGATCCTCCATCTCTGATTATCAGGAACATAAGCTCTGATTTTCCTCTGGGAGCTTCAGTGAAGCTACAAAGCTTCGGATGCTGAGTCTCACTTTGAATCTGAATGAATCCCAATGCCCCTTAATGCTAGTACCTTCCTTCTGTTTGATTATCTCCAATTTATCCTCTGTGTATCTCATTTGTACATGATTGTTTGGATATAATCTTCGGGGAACAGGGACTGTCTTTTGCCTTTGTATTTCTAGCGCTTAGCACAGTGTCTGGCACATAGTAGGAGTTTAATAAATGTTTAATGACTGACTCTACAAAATGAATTAAGTTATTGTTGCTGCTGCTTGTTTGCTTCCTGGATAGGTTGTATACTGAGGCTGGACGAATTCTTGTCAGAGACACTACAGAACGGATTCTCAGTCAGACGCAGGCTGGACTAAATGACTTCTGAGATTCCTTTCAACTCAATTTTATAATTCGTTATCTTTATCGATGATAATTATATCTGCTACAGTGTTGCACCTTTGAAATGTCAGCAAAAGCTAAGGTTTTCAGGGATTGAAAGAGACAGCAAAATAAACTGTCATCCCCCTGGAAAGGATGGAGAGCTTGAATTCCTAGATGGTAAATGCTGTGGCCCACAAGACAATGAATTTGTCTCGAGAGCATGAATTGCAAAGGAGCCAGCACCTTCTGTCAGTGAGGGATGCACATTGTCCATCCCAGCAGCAGGTTGATCACTCTCCTTGATACTCTCTTCTCTAGATTTTTCTCTCCTGGTTTTCATCTCACCTATCTTACTGCTCTTTCTTTGTCTTCTTTTCTGGATCTTTCTCCAGATCATGCCCTCCTACTGCAGATGTCCCTTAGGGTTCTGTCCTTGACTCTCTTCTCCCTCTATGCTACTTCACTTGGTGATCTCATCAGCTCCCATGGATTTAATTACCGTCTGTATGCTGATGATTTTTGAATCTACCTATCTTGCCCCATCCCTCTTCTGACTTCTAATTTTCCATCTCCAACTGCCTTTCAGGCATCTTGAGTGGGATATCCAGTAGGCATTTTAAACTAAACACGTCCAAGATAGAACTCGTTACCTTTCTCCCTAAACCCTTGCATCTTCTACCTTCCTTGTTACTGTAAAAGGCAGCACTGTCCCAGTTCCTGAAGCTCAGACAGACCTAGGTCTGTCTTCTAACTATCCCTCACTCCCCCCTCCCCTCCCATATACAATTTGTTGTCAAGGCCTGTCAATTTCATTTTTGCAACATATCTCAAATGTGACCCCTGTTCTCTGCCACTGCCATCACTCTTAAGTCGTCGCCTCGTACTTGGACTATTATAATAGCCTACTGGTGGTTCTTCTTTCCTCAAACTTCTCACAACTTGCAACTCCTCCATTCAGTCACTAAAGTGATTACCCTAAAGCAACAGCTCCAATCACACACACAGTCTCTCAATAAACTATAGTGTCTCTGTTTTGCTTGCAGGATCAAATGCAAAATGCTCTGTTTGCCATTCAAAAGCCTTAATAACCTACCCCCCTTCCTGCCTTTCTAGTTTTCTTACCCTTTAGTCCCCAACATATACTCTTTGATCCAGTGACACTGACTTCCTGGCTATTCCACAAATAAGACATTGCATCTCGCAGCTCCTGGCATTTCCTTTGGCTGATCCCCAGGTCTAGAACATTGGTTAATAAATGTTTAGTTATTGATTGGCTCATCTAGCCAACACATCATACCCTAAGAGCAACAAGCCCTGATGAGCTAATCTAGTTGCCTCGCCGCGTGTATTCCCCACACAAGTGCCTCACTGCCATAGCACTTAGTTTATGCTCACTTTCCCCACTCTTGTTTGACCCTGAATGTATTCGAGGGTGAGTGTGCCCCCTGGTGTTGGGAAGAAATGCTTTGTAACAATTGTTAGGAATGCTTTTTTAAAGTACTGTTCTTGCTATGCTATCTGAGTAAATAAATGCCTTTACTATAGAACTGAATCTTCTGGCTCATTGTAAAGAAAAACTCACTCAGGGGCTCGTGAGCTTATACTTAAGACAGCTACCCCCAGTTTTATTCTTAGAACATTGAAAATAGTAATTACCATGCTCCTGGAGAGAGATGGTGGTGGTGTGAGTTGGGGAGTGAGCCCAAAGGGGTGTTATATCATTAATAATTAATGATAATAAATCACTATTTAAGTAAACATGTTTTCAAGAGTGTCAACAATCAGTCTGAAGAGTTCCCTAATCAACTTGCTGAGATTACAGGCTGGGGACCAATGTATAGAGGCAATGAAATATGAGTATGCCTATTGGTTCCAGTGATTAGGACTGCCTCCTGATGAGTGGCTGACTGGGAATCAGTGCCCATCCTAGTCGTCTATAAAAGCTAGCTGCAAAATCCCACTCAGCTTTATTTTTCACTTTCTCTAAATGTTTAGGACTCACCCCTTTATCTTTTCCTTTATGCCTTCTTCCAGAGTACATCAAAGACAGAGGGGCAAGGAGGGGATCTCTTCCTCCAACCCAAGAGTAGTGGTGGCACCTTACAAAGGAACACATGCCCTTGGCTAACATGTAATTTGCACACAAACGGAGAAGAAAGATTATGGGCAATATTTATGAACCCCAATCATGAAGGATATTTCCTAAGTCAGCCTGCACCTTGAAGAAAGAAGTATTTGATGTGCATGGTTTTGGCACAGGGTCCTATTTGGAGAGCTAATCAGGTTTGACAAGCAGCAATCTTCAAACTATACCCCCCAGGGGCAGTCTAAACCACAGGGTGGTACTGCAAGGCTTGGGGAGACTGTGGGAGAGAGGTAATCTCAAAAATGACAGAGTGCTACCCTGATAGCAACCTCCAAGTATAGTTCATTGATGCCCTCTTTGAGTGCTTTGTTTCTGTACCTGTCCATGGGCTCTTTTGTGATTCTCTTGAGTCTTCTATGTCTCATGAATATTCTTTAAAGTAAAATCCAAAGACTATCCCACATATAATACTTAAATTATCCACAACTCTGCCTCACTTAAATCCAATTCACACAGAGACATCACTACATAATGTCATTGGTCCTTTTCCACAAAGGAAGAATAGCTACAACAAATTATGCATTCAAATTATGCATAAATGTGGACCCTGTTACCCACAAGTAGGGTGAAACCTAGGTAAGAACTATATCTTTATTTCAGTGAGAGAAATGTGCCAGAAAGAAATTTTGACCTCTTAGGGGTCATCTCCCAAAATCAAAACCAGATTATGAGCTCTGAGTCTTTGGAAAGGAGGGATACTAGAGCAAGGGTTATATAAATAAATTTCCACTCTGAAGCTTCAAGCTCTCAAAGATTGTCCTATGAAATGCAAGCTCTGCCAGGTTCTACCATGCAGGAAAGATTGTGAGTGTGGGCCTAGCAACATCCTGTGTCTGCTTTCCCAGGACCCAACTAAGCACAAAGAGGCTCATTAGCCATAGGCTGGCCATTTGTAGATGAGCTCCTTTGCCATGGCAACAGATGAAACAAAGAAAAATACAAAGTGGACTTCAGTCCTATATAGCCACCTTCTGGTTCTACAACGATATGGGCAGGGAGTCAGAAAAAGGACAGAGGGAGCAAAGAATCACAGAGTTTTTAAACCATCCTTCAACATTAACTTTGTTGTTGGTATTCTAAACCTGAGACCCTCATCCAATGACCAACTAATGACAGACATAATAGTGAAAGAAGTGGATCATAACAATTTTGCCATTCTTACTATAAATGAAACCAGAAGACAAGCCTCAACTGAATGAAAGGATGGCTCAGAGGAACTTTTTGGAGAGAAAAATACAGGAATTGTCAGAGTTGATTTTGTTGGGGCTCCAAAAGCAACAATAAATATTATATTGTGGAAAATTTGATCATCTCTTATTATAGTGCTCATGATGAGGATTTGTAAAAAGACTACCATGAAGATAATTGTAATTTGTGTTCCAGCATCTGTTGCAAAAGATAAGGAGATAGAGAAATTCTATGAAGACCTCTTTTTGCATTCACTGAGCTAATCACCTCATTGCAGTGGGGAGGGGAGGGTTCTCTTTGTCCCTATAGGAGGACTCTGCAAATGCCACAGGAAAGCCGTCATTATACCATACCATGCTGCCATGACTGTCAATCTAATCACCTCATTCTCCATATCTGCATTGCCTTTCCCCCATTTCAGTGGCAGTATGAACCATGATGTTATTTCAATCCAACTCTATTGACCATGCCAAAATGTTGGAGGTTAGGCTTACTAAAGGTGAATCTTTTACTTCGGGTTTAACAATGGAACAAAATGAAACACTCATAGACCTTCTTGACAGTTAATGAAAGGAGGGCTATGTGTTTCTATAACATGGAAAGGATACTGAGCAAGGATAGAGCATTGGTTCAGTTAGTCTCTATAACCTCCATATAGAGGCCAGCAGGGTATGATGACTCACATGGCAATGTGACATCTGCCAAGTGTGATGGATACCATCTCATGATCTGGCTTCTTTTATGCCTGTAGTCATCCAAGAAGTCATTTAAATTGTAAAAGCCTTAGCATTCGCAGCTTCCTTGCCTTTTAGGAAAAAAGAAAAAGAAAAGAAAAAGTAGCCTAGGCTAGCAGGGACCTGGGAGATATTGCTCCTACCACACGGAGACCAATATGCCTCTGCAAAGGTAAATAGAAAGGTTTGCTGCTAGCCATTGTTGGCCATGAATCTAGTTCATCACAGGTCTATATCTGTCAGTGAGCCACATGTCTGAAGTTATAATGCATGTCAGGGCCAGACTATGATATTAAAAGCTACAAATGTGAGAATATGCAATGAGGCAAAAAAGGAAACAGTATCATTAAGGTTGTGGAGCAATTATGGCCAAGGCAGGGTGACATCTTCAAGTACCACCAACACTAAACACACCTGGACCACCAAGTCCAGGGGATACTGATGTTGTTCTAGTCACAGTATCGTATATAGTATCACAAATATTGGGAGGAAGAGTGAAGGCGAATGTTTGTGCAAGTGGTGGCAGGTTTCCAAGGACACTCAAAATGGAAATGGGTGCAGAGCTCTACCTCCACTATACACTCTGTATTTCACATGACAGAAGTGAAGGGTGCAGGATTTGATGCCGGGAAATTCTGGGTTCAAATACCTCCTGTGAAACTTACGAGTCCTGGTACTGGTCCTGAAGCATTAAGAAAGTCCCGAAGAGAACCTCCTTAAATGGAAGATCTGAGAGGAGCTCTCCACTGGAGTGGGCTCAAAAGCAGGGGGTACTACGGAGCTATGAATTCATGGCTTTTTAAGATAATGAGTTTCTGGAGACCCTTATGAAATCTAGGAATGCATTTATAGATTTCTAATAGGTATTTGGAGATGTAAGCGTGGAGATTAGGAGAGAGTGTCAACTTGGAAGTTTGGTTAAAAGAGGCAAACAGCCTAGGTGATATATAAATTCATATTGTTTATTCTCTTAAAGCTAGCAGATACATGTGTAAATGGAGCCAGATTTTTAATTCTGACTGTTTGATAAAAAGAATGAGGAGTGTTAAATACATTTTAGAACAATCCCAACTCAGGATGTCTGTGCCACTCAAATTTTTGATCTCCATATATGTTTAACCATAGTATGAGAAAGGAATATTCTTAATTGAATATGTTATAAATACAGTAAGATAAGACAGTTGACAAAGTGTCAATTGAAATTACAATCCAGGATATCTGTGTTTCCTTCACCAGTAACATGACATAATATAGTATATGTCCATAAAATATTAAGAAAAGTCCCATTACTCAAGGTAGTGTCTGGTCAAGGCTTCTTGTCCTTGGTAGTCATTAACAGAAGAATGCTTTGGTCAGCTTCATCTATTGACACAGGAAAGGGCATTTCGAGTTCACTCAGAGAACAAGGCATGTCTACTATGCCAGAAGATTGCAAATTATTATGGTAGATTTAGCTCAGAGTGGGCCACAATGCATCTCCTGACTGACCAATCCAAGTTTTAGGCCTTTCTCAGGTCTTGGGGGTTCAAAATGGTTTGGGGAGGGGTCTACAAGAGGTAAGGGTTAGATGAATAGTATGAGAATCATCATCATAAAGATAATCATTGAAAACATGGGAGCTGAGGTACAGTCAAGATAATGGACTGAGAGAAAGCATTTTGCCCAGCATACCTTCTCTACAACATCCTAGAAAATTCATCAGACTGAATTCTGGTTAAGAAAGCCAAGAAAAAGTCATAGTGAATAATTTTTTTCAGCCTAGGATTGCTTAGGAAGCTAGAGAGAGAGGTCTGCAGATAGTGTGGTGGGGGCTGGACAGGAGCACAAGTCACTGATCCTGCCAGGGATATCCCAGCACCCAGAAATGCTAAGAAGCTGAGGCTGAACACCAGGGCAGGAAGATTGAGACAGAAGGAGGTCCCAGGGGACTACTGAACTGGTCCTAGCAGCATAATTAGTTACCATCTGGCAGTTCTGTTGCCCATTACCCAGTTCTAGGTAATCATTCCTAACATATATATGTGTGTATGTATGTACATATGTATATATAGTACATACACACATGTATGTATACATATATGTATATGTGTTATAATGTAGTAATATGTAAAATATCACTATATAAATATATATCAATTTATATAATTATAAAGATATCGAAATGTATCAGTAGATAATGTATATGTGTGTACATATATGTGTGTATATGCCTGCATGTGTGTATACATCTATACACAAATAGATATTAGACACAGTACTCAAGTTCTCAGCAAGAGATCCAGTCACCTGTACCTTCTGATAGACAGCACTAAAGAAGGAAACGAAAAACTAGAGCAGAAACGTAGTACAGAGTCACTGTCCCTGCTTGAAACTCTTCTCCACCCCCACCCGACCCTCACACAAATGGAATGTTAAAGTGCTATGTAAAAGGTATAATAATTATTAATAGTATTGTTTTTATGTGGTGCAATAATCTACTCTATTTTCTATATGTAACCCTACATCAGAGACTCACATGACAAGAAGGTTCCAGGTATATATTGAGAGATTTCCTTACTCACCTTGACCATAGATTGACATTCATGAAATGTAAAGAAATGTTTGCATTGTAACCTTTAGTATCTAGAGATCCCTCCCTCTCTGCAAACATGCAGTTCACTGTACTTCAATAGATTTATGATTTCACTAATTCTGATACTCCCTCTAATCTTGCAGATTACAACCCAGCTGTGCCTTTTTTATTCAGTACAAGTCTTGCATATTTCCTCTAATTTCTTCATGCAAAGGAGAGTAGAGGCCAGAGCAGGGATTTGGGGCCTGGTGAGCCCCAAGAATTGTAAGCAAGCCACAAGACAGCAAGCTATCATGCCTCCCCTGCTTTTTTTTTTTTATTTTTTAGTTCAGCTTTTTTATCCAGCATGGTACAAAAGATATTCCTCATGTGATTCTTCCTCAGAATCTTTTTTTGCCTCCTATTTTTTCTGCTCTTCAGGTGTGGCTGTGTTAGTACATGAGCTGCCTCTGGCAGGGTCAGCACCAACTGCTGGGGTGTATCCACCATTCCCTACATTGTGGGTGAGACTTCCCTTGTTTACACTGGACACAATCTTTGCAAATAAGCCAGGACAGAAGGGTGCAACATTTACATCTGCTGCTTTAATGAATATACTACTTTTATACTTTTTTCATTATTTCCATTGAGAATTTTGACATATTGTTTCTCTTGATGAATTTTATTATTATTATTTTCTCTAGTTCTAGAAAAAGATGCATTGGTGTGAAAATAAATCTGAAAATTAGCTTAGATGTCATTAACATTTTAATTATATTGATACAACCCAGTTGATTAGTATACTTCTGATTATTTGTCATTTGCTTCTGTAAAAAGTGGTTTATATAAATTGTGTTTATATAATTTTATAATATAATTTATATAACTGTGTTTATATAAATTGTAAACTCCCTCTTTTTTCAAGTGGAAGTTCTTGAGAGCTCTTGATTGTGCCAATCAGATATTTAAAACTTTCAGAGCTGGGTCATCACAGTTCCTAACATACTGATTTTGCTTTATGAACAGCATAGGATTTAGACTCCACAATCCCTCTGCCCAACTACATAGGCAGGGGTACCTGCCTCTGTCTGCCCTTATTATCCATGTACATAATATCCACTCTAAGGGCCCCATATTTAGACACTCTTTCTTCCTTACAATCACTCCCTCCTAGTTACCATCCAGTCCACAAACATTCAAAAGTTCCTTCAAGCCTTCTTTCTTAACCATAGTCTGTTCTAGCTTCACTCATTCAATAATCATTCTATACCACAAAACCTCATCTTGCTTCCAGGCCAAACCAAGATGCCTTATCAGCATAACCGGAATATATTGATACTCTTTAAGAAGTCTGAAGAATATTTATTTGTTTTCTTGTATATTATTAGGAACTCGACAAACATCAAAAAACATAAACATTTCCCCATGCAAAGAACAGAAAAAAGAGTACTGACTGAATATAAAATCTAATCTTTACTAGGTATACCTTGGGTTATTCTTGTAAATATATTTCAAACTTAACATACTAGTTCCAACATTGCCCTACTTGTCGGTGGCCCCTTCTGAACTTCCTTCTGCCCTGTTCTGTGTGTTTTTATTTTGTTTTATTTTATTTTTAACATTTTAAGTTCTAAACTGTCTCCCTCCCTCCTCCCTCTGTCCCCATCCCACACTAGAGAAGGCCACCATTTGACATACATGCATATATATGTACATATAACACATCATATACATATATATGATGTGTGTGTGTGTGTGTGTGTGTGTGTATAAAACCACACTCTGAATACTGTGTATTTTTACAATGCTTCATTGATACTTTTACTTCTTATTTCTTCTTTAGGGGGAGGCATCACTATCACTGTTCCATCTACCCCTTCCCTCCCCCCACAAACAAAAAAGTACAGTCAAGGAAAAAAAATCAACATATTGGGAAAGTATGAAATGTATGTTTTGCCTGAAGAAAATGATTGATTGTGGACAGCTGTGGGAATGCTTGTCTTCACTTCACAGATTTTACCCTCAGGAAGTCTCAACATTAATAACAGAGGTCAAGGATCCAGTGTGAGCAGGACAAAAATCAAAAGCCTAGCAGGCAAGATGTGAGTGGAGCCTGCTATTACCTGTTCAAAGAACCTGTTAACTTTTCAGTAAGCATTTACACTTTGGAAACCTGAAAACCACAAATTAAGAGTTGATATATTATTTTCTTAATTGTCTAGAGTGATGTAGAAAATGTTAATGCAGATTAAACTTAAGAGCATCCTGCCTACTCCCCCACCCCCACCCCATAAAGCCTGTTGTTAAACATTTACCAATACACCCCAGGGTGAAAGGATCAGGAATGAAAGGAGGCAAGAGAATAGGAAGCGGAGTAAAATAGGAAGCATAATAAAGTCTGAAATCCATTTCATCAAAGGCAAGATCCAGAGTGCATACGTGTGGTATTGGAAAAGTGAAGAGTTCTCAAGTGAGATAGAGTGAGTCTTATGTTGTACTCATCGGTCTTACTTGCCCTAGAATGTTTTAAGTCAATCCTTCAGCCTTGCCTAAAGCCTTTTTAACTGGAGAGTTTCTGCCATTGTTACTACCTTTATTACCTTCCATATATGTTTGAAAGGCAGCCAATTCCATGGAATTAAAACTGAATTGATATAAAGGTCTAATGCTAGAAGAAACATTTTAGTTTAAAGGGAGAGGTCTCGCAGTTGGTAGAAAACCAAGGTTGAACTAATCCTACAAGAAACTTTGTATGTTAATTTTGAATAATTTTTTTTTGTTAAAGATGGCAACTATCAAGAAAAAAATTCACATACTTAAATAAGCCCCCTCTTCCCATAAAAAGAAATTTTATAATTAAAATTTTCTGAAATATCAATTACAGTTTAGTTTATTAAGTGTTTAAATGCATGTATAAGCTTTAATAGAATCATTCTGAATAAGATCTAGTGTATTTCCATGTCCCCTTTAAGTTTTTTTCTGCTGGGCATTTTTTTAGTTACTTCTATTATTATTAAGACTTACACAATTGTAGTCAGTATGTGCATTGTTTTGTTTTTGGTTTCTTCACTGTATCACTTCATATAAATTGTCCCTTATTTCTTTATTATATTCATATTTGCATTTCTTATAATAATATTTCATTATAGTAATTTACTATAATTTATTCAGCCATTCTCTAATTATTGGACACATGGGTTATTTTTGGATTTTTATTATTACAAATGGTACTGCTATTTTAATATAGATCTATTCCTTCCCATCAAATCATGAGGGTATAATCCTTTGAAAACTGTCTTTTTAATTTGTTACTGTATTTTTATTAACAATTGTGCTTGCTACTATCATCAAGGCTATCCAACACAGAGCCAAAGTTAAAGAAAGATTCCCTGCAATGAGGTCCTCCAAATATTCCTTTTTATGAATGATGTTATGTTGATTGCATCAAGTCTTAGGATATTGCAGAGATTCATGAATGAAATCTCTAACTACTCAAAAGTGTTTAGCCTAATCATCCACACTGGAAAAATCAAGTGGTCGAAGAATGGCTTTTGCTTGGAAGGTTGTTTTCTCTCATCTCCTAGCCTTCCTTGCTTCCTTCAAGAATCAATTCAAATGCCATCTTTTGCAGGAGGCCCCTCTTGGCCTATTGCTACTGCCTTATCTCTAAGTTTACATTCCATTTACAAGTATTTATCTTGTACATATAATTTTTATTGTCTCACCAATTAGAATGGGAGATCCTTAAGTGCAGAGACCATGTTTTTGCCTCTCTTGATATCTAAAGAACTTACCACAATGCCTGGCAGTTGTTAAATACTTGTTGCCTAACAGACTCCTGACAGAGAAATGATAGACCCAAGATACAAAACAAGACGTATATCTTTGGTCCTATACAATATGGAAATTTGCTTTGCTTGATTATGCATGTTCTAGGTGGAACAGTTGGCATGCTGTATTCAAATTCTTCCTTAGATAGTTTGCTTTGTGGCTACGGGCAAATCACTTAACCTTTGTTAGATTCAGTTTCCTCATCTGTAAAACAGACTTAATAGCCTTTACCTTACAAGGTTGTTATCAGGATCAAATGAAATTATATATACATCTATATGTGTGTGTGTGTACATGCATACACTCACACATATATATAAATGCTTTGTGAATATTGAAGTGCTATATAATTGATAGATATTGTTATTTTTACAAGGAATTGTTCTCTCCCCCACCCCTGCATTGTGTGGGAGTGGGAAAGAAAGAAAGAAGTGTTTATTAAGCATCTACTATGTGCCAGGTACTGTGCTAAATTCTTTACAAATATCTCATGTAATCCTCACAACATGAAAAAAGTAAAGAAAGAAAGAGAACGAAAGAAAAGAGAGAAAAAGAGAGGAAGGGAAGGAAAAGGGAAGAAGGCAGTCATTGAAGTATTTGGGGGAAAAATTGCATAGAAGACAACAGAAGGAATGTCATAAAGGTTCACCAGACAAGCAGAATAAATTTGAACATTATATGCTGAATCTACTATTTGAAAAGAAAAGCAAACTGTACCTAATAAAAGTTCACAATTTTATGTACAACCCTTTTTTTCTGTTCTACTATGCATATAGAAATGCCCATTTTATTTGGCATTTGCTAAATTCAGAATATTGTGATATCAGTTTTTATGTATATTTATGAGAACATAAGATGGATAACAATTGATCAAACAAGTGTACAAATGAAAATGTGTACAAATATTATTGAAACACAAGACTCATTGTCCCAAGACAGCTATAGAAAGATTAATACTTCCTCATTCAAGAAGATCTTCTTAGAGCACATGATAGACTGGTTAAAAATTTACAGACATATTTTTGGAATAAACAGATCTCACTTCGCAAGGAAGAAGAAAAGGCTTTGTTGAATGCAACAGAAAGTGGTTTATCTCCATACATACCTTACCTATAAAATGGTTAAAATCCAAAAATGGAATCAAAAGGTACTTTATCAACAATATCCACATGAATTCAATCAACAGCATGTCAACAAAGTGTCAAACAAATAGTTGAATCATGCATATTTGTTTTGAGAAACAGAAGGGCTTACAGTAGCAATGTTGCAGCATCAGGTTACTACCACTAGATATTACTGAAAGGTTGTCCTTAAGGAGCATAGACTTAATGATTGATACAGTGATTCAATGAAATAGAAGAAACTGTGCAACATATATAACTGCAGGCTGTAAACATTTAGTATCTACCAGATACCTAGGAAGATACAATCAGGTCACTAGAATTAGGGGCAAGAAGCTTGCTATCTTTTATAAAGAGATGACAAATCCCTGTGCTGCAAAAGCAAACCCCCAAATATCCTGGAGAATCTAGCATATAAACTTTACTGCATGAAGACATAACATTGATCCAAAAGAGATTTAAGAACAATGCTGCCATACCAAATACTCACTGAATGAAAAGCTTTCAAAATACAAATATCCGGCAAACAAAATTAAAAACATGGAAGCAGGATGGGATACATGTCTTCCCTATAATTCTGAATGTTACTGGAATTGCCTTGAAGATGCTTTTAATGAGTCTACAAACAATGAGTTTGAAAAAACGAGACATTTCACTCACCTGCACAATAGTACAGAGAGCATTTAACTATATATGGCAACCTACAGGGTAATAACTTGTACTAAGATTATTTCTATCTGAAATCTATAACAAGACTAACAATAAATAATTATATTGGATCCACAGCACCATCAAAGTCTGAACTGTTGCTCACAATCACCATATATAACATATCTATGAAAATTCAAGTATACTGTTTTTAATAACTGTCACCTTACTAAATATTTATAATTGCTAAGCTACAGGAAATGAAAACCTTTCAACCTAGCAGGGGAAACAAAAACCATGTAGCAAAAGATAAAGTACATATCTTCCTCATGATATTGTCTGCTCCTGAAGCTGTATTAAGGATGCTTTCACCCATTTCTTCCATCATTCAGAAAATGAGCTTCCATCTTAATACTTTTATTCAACTACAGAAAGCACTGGTTGCTTACCCTGGGTCTCTCAGAGTAGATCTTGGACTCAGCCTACCTAGACAATAGATCTCTTGAAATCTTTGAAGAAGTTTTATTTTCCAAAGAATATATTAGAATTCTAGGCAAGGCAGGCCAGGATCACAGAAAGCCACTAGGGGTCACTAGGAGTTACTACGGATAGAGTGCTGGGCCTGGAGTCAGGAAGAACTAAGTTCAAATCTGGCTTCAGAAACCTACTAGCTGTGTGACCCTGGGCAAGTCACTTAATCTCAGTCTGCCTCAGTTTCCTCAACTGTAAAATGGGGGTCATAATAGCACCTACCTCGCAGGGCTGTTGTGAGGATTAAATGAAATAACATTTATAAAGTACTTAGCCCAGTTCCTGCCACATAATATGCACTTAATAAATGTTTGTTTCCTTCTTCCCTCCCGTTTTCTTCCTTCTTTTCTTCTTACAGTCCCATCAGAAGTTCAGAGGAGAGGCTAACCCCAAGATAAAGTCCAAATCCAGGAAAGAAAGCTGAAAAAATGAACAACCAAAAATATAGAGTTATTATGATGCCAGGAATGCCCAAGACACAAACCAAAAGAGGAAAATAACTTCAAATTAACTAAAAGCAAAGCCTCAAAGAAGAATACATTTTGTCTACAAGATCAATTAGAGTTCCTAGAAGAAAAGAAACAAGAATTAAACAGTTAAAAATTATGTAAATGAAATACAAGCAATAGAGGGAAGAGTTGGAAAAGAAACAAGAGCTTTAGAGCAGAGATTTAGAAAGAGAATTAATAGCTTAGTATGAGAGGTAGAAAACGTTATACAAGTTTTAGATTCCTTGAAAATTAGAATGGATCTAACAGAAGTTAGTGAATCCAGAGATGACAAGAAATATTAAAAACAAAGTCAAGAGATTAAAAAAATAGAAGAATGTAAGGTATTTCATATTTTTTAAAAAATGACCTGGAAAAAAGATCAAAGAGAGAAAATTGAATAATCATTGAAATCGCTGAAAGCCACGACTGCAAAAAAAAAGGACCTTGAGATCCTATTTCAAGAAATCATAAAACATAACTACCCAAACACATTAGAACAAGAGAAGAAAGTAAAAATACAAAGAATTCACTTCCAGAAAGAAATCACAAAATGAAAACTCCCAGGAATATCACAGTGTAAGGTTAATAGAATGTGGAACCCATTATGGGAAACTTGATTTGGGGAGGCTTGCTTATAGGAAGGCTCACACCTTTACTAATTTCGAATTAGTCACTGGATCACAAGGGTTGTGATCCCCTCTGGCTCTGAGAAGGGTATATATACTCTGAGGTGAGGTTTTGCTTTGGGGGCTCACTCATTGGAAGAGTGTTCACATGATTTGGCCAGATGAGACTCTGGGTAGCCATTAAGGAGACCCTGGGGCTTTGAAAACCCAGATGTTGGTACTTCTTTCTCTGGTAACTATGTATATACAGTTGGATCTGTCTGTTGAGCTGTGCTAATTTCTCAGACAGAAGCCCCATCTGTTGATCTATGCTATTTTCTCTGCTTATAATTTCTGCTTGTAATCTCTGTTTGTTTTTTCTCTGAAGTTCAGGGAGCTGACTTTTCCCCTGAACTAAGTAAATGATATATATGTTTGATTAAGATTGTCGACCCCTTTAAAAGCTATTTTTCCTTTAAAAGCAGATCAAAGGACCTGTGCTAGCAGGCCATCCTGGGTATGCTAGGATGCTTGCTGTTACATGTAGCCAAAACCAGAGCTTCCCAGTCAATGACTAATAATAATAACAATAATAATATAGTCTCTCGGAACATGATAAACAGGCTAAAACTTACAGAAAATTTTTTTAGAATAAGTAGACATAATTTTACTACTCTATAGTGAAGACTGACAATAAATAAACACCATTAGGTTTATCAAATGTAACCAAAAGTAGTGTATCTCTGGATGAAGCCCACGAAATGTATAAAATCTAAGGACAGAATCAAAATACCCACATTAATTCACCTAATAGCATGTTGACCAAAAAAAAAAAAAAAAAAGCACCAGGCCTTGAAGATTTCCTGTAGAAACAAAAGCATTTATAATGGCAATCTAGCATGAGGTAATTGTCAGTGCAGATTATTTAAGGAAAGAGTGGAAACTGTGTAATACATCACTGCAGGCTACAAATGGTTACCTTATTAAATAACAAAACATGATCTGGTGGCTAGAATTATACATCAGATATTTGACAACTTTCATAATAGATAAGTTTCTATATTACACATGGGCAGCTAGGTGGTACAGTGGATTAGAATGCCAAGCCTAGTGTCAGGAAGATCTGAGTTCAAATGTAACCTTAGACGCTTCCTAGCTATGTGACCCTAGGCAAGTCATTTAACCCTGTTTGCCTCAGTTTTCTCATCTGTAACATGAGCTGCAGAAGGAAATGACAAACCACTCCAGTATCTTTGCCAAGAAAACTCCAAGTGGGGTCACAAACAGTGAGACAACAAATGGACAACCGCACAAATACAGAAAACAAAATGTCTTTGAAAATTCAACAAATAAGTGGTAGTAGAAGCGCACTATTATCGGAGGCAAAACTGTTGCTGACAATTGCCTGGACATAGACCCCATAAAAAATTTAAAACAATGTTTCAAAATAGCTGTCACCATACCAAATATTCATATTCTCCAAGTTATGTGGACAATTTTTTTTTAAATATAGACAAAGAAGAAAAAAATCAAAACCATGTTAAATCAGGCTGAGGGCCATGGTATCTATCTACATTGTTGTATCAGCTACTAGAGTTGCCTTAATGATGCTTCCAGTAAGCTTACATCTCAACCCTTTCCAATGACAAAAATTCCCAATTCTAAAAAAATTATAACTTGGTAATTATTTTTAAAAAATCTTGGGCCATTTCAAAATCTTCAGTTGCAAAAAGCAGTTATTTCATCCAACACCATAACAGTCTGCAGTATATATGAACATAAAAGAATAATAACAGCATAGCAATTTGTCCCATGATCATTTGTATCCAAATTTCATCAGAAAAGATGAGGAATGAGATGAGTAACAGTAAAAACTAACATTTATATAGTACTTTAAGATTACCTATGTGCTTTTTATACATTATCTCATTTGAATCTCACAAGACACCAATGAAATAGGTCCCAAAGGTAAAATTATCCTTATTTTATAAATAAAGACATAGAAGGTAAGAGAGGGGAAATAACTTCCCAAGAGCACACAGAGGCTTAATGGCAGAACTGGGACTTGAATTGAGGTCTCTTGATTCCTAGTCTAGTGCTCTTTCCACTGTAGGATCTTGTCTGCAGTTTTGTTCAGACATTTCAGTCATGTCTGACTCTTTCATGACCTCTGAGAGAAATGATTATTAATAACCAATATCTTAGGGAGATTCAGAGCTCTTCCTTTCTTCCAAATTCTTGATTTAAAAAAGTTCAATCTCTTGAAGGACATTACTGATAATGAGATTGAATTAATTTTCCTTGATCTTAGTCAGACCCCACCCAAACTTACAAGGAATTTAATCTAAGATGGGAAAGCCTATTGTGTTCTACTCAAGCTTGAGCGGGGACAGATCCTTTTGTCTAGATAGCCCAAGGCCGCAGGTGGTCTGGGTATAGAGATATTTTTGATGTGATTTCACTCTTAATCCCTCATTGAACACCTACATTTCGAAAGGGTATATAAACTGTAAACCTGACCACCATGATTGTCAGCCAAATGACCTTTTATTAATAACCTGCTGGCCTTGTTCATAAAGTTATTAAATTACCCAGAAATTATGTCTCTTTTTAAACATCACACCTCATTTGGGGTTTTCTTGGTAAAGATACTGGACTGGTTTGCCATTTCCTTCTCCAATTCATTTTACAGATGAAGAAGTGAGGCAAAGAGGATTACGTGCCTTGGCTGGTGTCACACACCTAGTTAGTGTTAGAGGTCAAATTTGAACTCAGGAGGATGAGTCTTCCTGACTCCAGGCCTAGCACTCTATCCACCTAGCTGCCCTTGTCTCCACTGTTTCATAGTAGATCCAGTTGAAAATCTTGAAGAAGCTGTTATGTTGTGATTAGAGAACAGAAGAGGGGTAGTGCTGCCCGAAGGGGACACAAGGGTTGGAAACTCCAAGAAGTAAGAAGTAGTGACAGTTAGAAACCTGAGCAGTGAATCAGGTGAGCTGAGGGTTGGGGCTTTCTGGTGAGAGAAAAATAGTGGAGTTATAAGGTATAGTTAGCCTGTTACACTACACCACGGCAATAATCAGGTTATACATCACAGACTTTTATAGCAGCTATTTTCCATGCCTCTGTGTGTTTTGAACAGGGTATTGTGTTGGACTTCAAACTTTAAATGTTTAAACAGCATTTAATGAGTAGCAACAAAACTTATTCTAATGGACCCCAGTTGCTTCATTTTGCTGTTTTGTAGAAGATAAAATCAGCAAGCAGGGGGAAATTATATTGATATAAATCATCAGAAAAGGAGTAGGAAATGCTAGATCAAGGGAAACAAGCAGGCCAGATTTGGAGGATATAGCTTGCAGGGATAACTTCATGCCAACATTCCAGTTGGAACCTTTAATCTACTTAGTTCTATGAACACCTCCAGTAAAATTATTCTTTCTACTCAACATCAAATCCATGCCAAGTGACTCCAGTCTCTCTCTACTTCCAACATCCTTCATTCTTATTATTCCTATCTTGGCCAGCTATCTTCTCCCCTGCTCTTCTTCTTATCCAGTTCAGTCCTATACTTCCCAAAACCCAGTAAAAGGTAGAGAATTCTGTGGAATAATTTAAGGAAAAACAGGTTGAACAAAGGGTCCCTCTAAACAGATGTGTACTAACCTCTGCCTGAATTCAGCCAGCAGAACTCCCTACTTTTGCTTTAGCTGTTGTTTAACACCCAGGTGTTAAACCATTGATTGACACCTGTGCAAGATCCAATTGCTGACCTTGTTCTCAAACAACTCAATTTCATACAAAAGCTACTGCTCTGGCCTCACTCTGAGAGACTTTACCTAGAGTAGGGGTGGGGAACCTGTGGCTTCAAGGCTACATGTGTCCTCCTTAGTCTTTGGGTGTGACTTTTTGACTGAGTCCAAGTTTTACAGAATAAATCCTTTTAATAAGGGGATTTGTTTTGTGAAGTTTAGATTCAGTCAAAGGGCCACACTTGAGGACCTAGAGGGCTACATGTGGCTTTGAAGCCACAGGTCCCCACCCCTACTCTAGGTAAAGTCTCTCAGAGGCCACAGGTTCCTCACCCTGACCTAGACCAAACAGAAGATGCAGGATGTTCCCAATCCATTCAGCCCACCCCAATCAGTTTTGATTGGTGTTCCATTTGCATTACTGTAGTCATTGTGTGTATTGACTTCCTGTGTTTGTTTTATTTCACTTTCATATATTATTATAGTCTTGTTTCAGTTGCGTCTGACTTCATGACCCTGTAAACCTCTGTCCACGGGATTTTCTTGGCAAAGATACTGGAGTGGTTTGCCATTTCTTTCTCCAGTGACAGAAGTTAAGTGGCTTGCCCAAGGTCACAAAACCAGGAAGTTTCTGAGGCTGGATTTGAACTTGGGTCTTCCTAATTACAAACCCAGTTCTCTATCCACTGTATCACCTAGTTGCCCCATTTCATACATTAACTTTTCCTTATTTCGGTCTACAGAAGTGTCTTTCCTCCTATCTAATTCCACCCAATACATAGGTGTTCTCTTAATCTCATCCCCTTCCTACTTGCTTTAGGATTTTGCTCTATCCATTATCCCCCCCTTTGTTTTTCTTTAACATATCTATGTCTAATGGTGGCCTTCTCTAGTGTGTGGTGGGAAGGGAGAAAAAAAATTAAAAGTGTACAGCAGAGAATAACTCAGAAGGAAGCACATTGAAAACGATGTGTAGTATTTTACATAGTTTTTTAAAAAAACAGTATGAAATGGAGATTCATGGTTTCATATTGAATCCTTTTTTAGTGTTGTGCTGTATACATAGAAGTGTTTTGGGTTTTTTTTTTGTATTTAAGTTCAAAGTGAATTAAACACTTTTAAAAAATATTCAACCTTTCCCTCCCCTCAATGGTTCTTTCTCTTCTGCCTGCAAACATATTCTGGTCTCCTGTATCCCAAACTTTCCATCTTCCCTCTAGCTGACATCCTGGCTATTATTCCCTCTACACCATCAAATTTCCTGAAAGAGTAATTTATAGCTCTATTTCACCACTCATTCATGTCTTAATCCTTTCCAATCTTGGACCTGCTATTACAACTATGTGGAAGCTGCTCTTTTGAAGGTTACCAATGAACTCAATTGCCAAATTCAAAAACCTGTCTTTATCCTCTGATTTCTCTGAAGCATTTTGCAACACTGACCAACTCTTTTTTGTCAGCAGCAGCTGTAGCAGCAGTGGTAATGGGTAAGGCTACTGGTCAAGGTACTGACTAGGTTGAGCCACCAAATATTTTGATGCCTGCAAACCAAAGATAAATAACTTGCCTTGAAAGAAAGCTATTGCTAATAAGTGTAGCGATGGGCAAATGAATGAAAAAAGCATTTACTATGTGCCAAGCAATGTGCTAAGCCCCAGGGAGAGAATAAAAAAAGCAAAAATAGTCCTTGCCCTCCAGAATTTTATAGTCTAATGAGAGAGACATCATTCATAAGTGCCCAGCATCCAATATGGCAGTAGATTGATACACCTTATTCAGGAATGGAAAGCAGGGAGTGAAGCAGGAGTGCGCTGCTAGGTTCTCAAAAAAAAAAGTAAGGCTGACACACTTGTGAACACGGGCTCTGTAATGCTGGTGCTAACCCATTAAATATGCTAGAGCTTCCCTTTTTCACAGGGGAACCAGACTCAAGAATAGCACAACTAGCCAATCAGGAGGACTTCTGGTGTCCGGGGCTGTTTGACCTCCCAGTGATTCTTTGTGAAGTAAACTTTAGCCGAATTCAGAGATGCCTGCGACTGCCGAAAGCAGCCTTGACCAGCTCAGAGAGAAAAGAAAACATCTTGCTTTTTGACTTATCTAAGGGGAAACAGACATCTTGGTTCCTAACTTATCTAAAGAGCAGCAAACATCACGCTTTCTGATTTATTGTATTTACAGATATTTTCTCCCTAGACCTCCACTTCCTGCCTGACTTCCTAATTTATTGCTTTTCTCCCTTAATCTTACCTTAGCCATAAACCAATAAATACCTCAAAATATATATATATAAATACCTCACCCTTTCCAACTCCCCTCCTGGCAAATGTGAACCTTGTCTCTCTGCTTCAGCTTGCAAACTCCTTCTCAGGCAATAAATGCATTTATAATCTTTGTAAACTGTGATCACACTGGTTCATTCCAGGTCCCACTTTTGGACCTGGAGTTTCTTCTATTTTAACAGTTCACAGGGGTTTTTATTTTAACATTTTCAAGTTTAATCTTCATTATTCACATTTTATCCATTACTTTCTTAAGAGTACACAATCAACAAAACAATAACTCAGGCCTTGAATTTGTAATATTTTCTGACTTCTGAGGTATAAATTCTCATATTGAAATTTTAGTAACTTTGTACAAGCTTGCTATAGCACCTACTCTAGCCCAGGTAAAGTCCATACTTCTGACTGCCTGCTTGATATATCTATATGGAGATCTAATTAACACTTCAAACTTAATGTATTCCTAACTAAACTCATCACCTTCCTGCAGAAAGCAGCTTCTTATTCTAATTTACCATATTTCTACTACTCAAGGTCATTTTGTCTCTTCCCTCTTCCTCATTCTCTATATATAATGGATTGCCAAATAGACAAGTAAGTCAATGAGCATTTATTAAGCACATGTTATGTTCTAGTCAATGCCCTAAGTGTTGGAGATACAAGGAAAGACAAAAGACAGTTCCTGCTCTCCAGGAACTCAATCTAATGGGGGAGACAATATTAAGACAACTATGTACAAACAAAATACCGTATATTCAGGTTAAGTTGGAGATAATCAATAGAGAGAAGTCACTAGCATTAAGGGGAATCAGAATAGATTTCCTATAGAAGATGGAATTTTAGCTGGGACATGAAGAAAAAGCAGGAAAGCCAGGAGACAGAGAAGAGGAGAAAGAGAATTCCAGGCATGGGATACAGCCAGTGGAAATGCATAGAATCAGGAGATGAACTGTCTTGTGCAATGAATAGCAAGGCCAGTGTCACTGGGTTGCAGAGTAGTTGGATTGTTGATTCTACCTCTGAAATGTCATTGACATTCACTGCACTAATTTAGGTCCTCATTGCATTTCACCTGAACTATTTTGTCAAGGAAGGAGCCTCATGTGAAAATCTCATGAATTAAAAATTTCCTTTAAATTCAAAGCTAAATAACTGCATATGTAAACATATAGTGTATATATGTGTGTGTGTCTGTGTGTGTGTATGTATGTATGTACACATACACACATATCATACCTCTGACATATACTGGCTGTGTGGCCTTGGGCAAATAATTACCCTAACCACTCAGGCTAGAAAATTCTCTAAGATTTTAAATTTCTTAGAGGGTGTGTAACTGTATCGATGAAGGAAGGCTTCTTTATCCAGGATTTCCTTATATTAACAAAATCACAGGTATAGTCCCTATCCCTATCTATATCTACAAGTAGATGTATACGTCTATAAATACACATACATGTTTGTGTTATTTTAACAGAGTGTAGTATTTACAAACATGTGGGTTCAAAGTTTTGCCATTGATACACACTAGCTAGTAGGGCATAAGCAAGTCACCTGATTATTAATTTTTAATATCCCAGGCAACCCTCTAAGACTTTTAGTTCCAGATCTTTTAGTGGAGGTTGTGCCCCACACCAATAAAGTAGGTCTAAAACATTAAAAAAAGCAAAATGCATTTATTTATAATTATTTTCAGATTTAAAGTCCATGAAATAAAAAGATAAGGAATGTTTAAAATAATCTTCAATAAGCCAGTTCAAATTACCCATCACATCATAGATATTTTGATTCTTTCACATAGCTTCTGAAATTTAATATTTTATCAACTAAATTGATGTTAAAGGACTCTCATTTCCATGTTACTGGGTCTGTCTCCATCCTACCTTAGTCTCGTCCCTTATTTTTACAGATTTAAACTGAGGTTAGTGCTACTACGATATCAGGGAGGTGACAGGGCAGTTGGTGCTTCTCTCATGATCTTAAAATTTAAGTGAGATTAAATAAGCAAAGGAATATATAAAATGAGAAGGTAGCTTAGAAATTATTAACTGTGTGACCTTGGGCAAGTCATTTCAACTTCCTCTTGAACCAGTTTCCTCATTTGCAAAATGAGGAAGTTGGATAGATGATCCTAAGACCCCTTCCAATGTAAGCATTCTAAGGCCTATGATCTGATTCATGGATGGAGTGCCAGTTTCACTCTTAAACACCTTTCTTTGAGCATTTTCTTTCTCCAGCAGGGGGCAGGGGTGGGAAGGGAAGAGATACTTTCAGTCATGAGTCAACCCGGAAAGGATGCGTAGAAGTAAGAATGAATTTTGAGAAAATTCTAAAGGAGAGAGTGTTGACTTAGTATTTTCTACAAAGCTGTTTTAAAAAATCAATTCAATTTTAAAATTTTCAGTTCTGAATTCTTTCCCTCCCATCTCCCCCTTGGACTACGAAAGAAATAGAATTGTGAATATAGTCAAGCAAAACAAATGCCCATATTGGCCTCCCCTCCCCTCCCCCAAACCAAACCAAAGAAAACTTCTTTACTCTGCACTGAGTCCATCAGTTTTCTAACTTAAAGTGCACTTTTGATCATGAGTCCTTTGCAACTGTGGTTGGTAATTGTGTTGATTAGACACTAAGGCTTTGAAATTTGTTTATCTTTACAACATTGTTGTTATCATATAAACAGCTCTCCTGGCTCTACTCACTTAACTTTATATTGGTTCAGACCTGTATTCCAAGGCTTTTAGAAAACCAACTTATTCATTGTTTCTTGCAGCAAAATAGTATTCCATCATCCTCAAATACCATAAATTGTTTTTTCATCTTTTTAAAAATTTTTTACTTTTATTTTATTTTTGGTTTCAAATTCTTCCCCCCCCCCCCATACTGAGAAGGCAAGAAAAAACAAAACCCATTACAATATGTGTAATCATGCAAAACAAATTGCTACCTTAGCTGGGTGGAAGAAGGGAATGGGAGAGAGAGAGAGAGAGAGATGGGAGGGAGGAAGGAAGGAATGGAAAGGAAGGGCTGTCTGGAGATGGGTAGCATGTTTCATCATGAGCCCTTTGGAATTTTACATATATACCATTATTTGTTCAGCCATTCCGCAATTGATGGGCACCCCTCAGTTTCCAATTCTTTGCTACCACAAAAAGAGCTGCTATAAATATTTCGTACATATGAGTCCTTCTCTTTCTTTGATCTCTTTGGAGTATAATATAGCAATATTCATAGAGACATCCAAGCTTTAAAAAAATGTTTTATTTTTTCCTCAACTACATGTAGAAACAATCTTTAACTTTTTCTTTTAAGTTTTGAGTTCCAAATTCAGTTTCTCCCTTTATCCTGTTATCTCTCCCTGAGATGGTAAGCAATCTGATATTGGTTATACATGTGTAATCATGTAAAACATATTTCCACATCAGTCATTTTGTGGAAGAAAACTCAAACCAAAAACATAAAGAAAAGAGAAAGAAAAAAGAAAGGATGAATGAAAGTGAAAATAGTTTTAGTCTATGTTCAGATGCCATCAGTTCCTTCTCTGGAGGCAGATCACATTTTTCATCGTAAGTCCTTTGGAATTGTCTTGGATCATTGTATTGATGAGAATAGCTAAGT
>CM053622.1:173457719-173475062 GCA_028646595.1 Phalanger gymnotis | reverse complement strand
TGGCCCATGTTGAATTGCTCGACTTCTTAGGGAGGGTGGGTGGGAAGGGAAGAGGGGAGAGAATTTTGAGCTCAAAGTTTTAAAAAAAATAGATGTTCAAAAACAAAAACAAAAGAGTTTTTGCAGGCAACAAGAAAATAAGATACACAGGCAATGGGGCCTAGAAATTTATCTTGCCCTACAAGAAAGGAAGGGAAAAGGGGATGGGAGGGGAGTGGGGTGACAGATGGGAGGGCAGACTGGGGAACAGGGCAACCAGAATATACGCCATCTTGGAGTGGGGGGGAGGGTAGAAATGAGGAGAAAATTTGTAATTCATACTCCTGTGAAAATCAATGCTGAAAACTAAATATATTAAATAAAATTTATTTTTAAAAAAAGTGAGAACTTTGAACTTGCCGGTCAAGGTGAGTGGGATCCTGGAAAAGATCCATCCAGTGGTGCCTAATCCCTTCTCCCCCCATACTGGGGAGCTTAAAGTGTCTCTTTTTGATGTGCGGGAAAAAAATTCCTGCTTTCTTTCTTATCTCTTTCTCCAGAGCCCTTCCCAAACCTTTTACTCTCAAAACCTCTATTTGCACTGTGCAAATAAATTATACCTTCCTTAAACTTTCTACACATGCTCTTCTGTCTTACATGCTTAAACTTTCTTGCTTTTATTTATCCCTTCTGGTGGACTTTAATTAAAGCCCCTTTAAAACTGCACACACCTTATTTCTTTCTAATTCTGACCTGACACTTCTCTTACCTTCTTCAACTTGCCTTTGCCATCATATAATCTAAACAATAAAGTACTTATCTCTTTCTTTCTCTCCCCCTCCTACCTGCTGCTCTGAAGAGGCTGGAGTCAGGGAGGGAGAGAAAGACAGAGATAGTGGACCTTACAGGTTGTCAGATTACACACTCACTTCACACAGAAACATACAAAGAGAACAGATACAGACACAAAATGACAGGGAGAATCCAAAAGCTGTGAGAAGATTGTTAGAAATCCCCTGCACAAATTAGGCATCACCAGCCCAACCTAAGCAGCAATATCTGATCATTTTTCTTTTGTCTCTTCCTTTGTATTTTGACATTTCATTCCAAGTATTTAGCGCTATTTTCTGGTACCTTTTTGGGAGATGACTCCTGCCACTCAACTCTGACTATTATCTCTAGGCTGAGGCTTTCTGTTTCTTGACTGAAGTTTCTTAGAGTTTCCCCCTCAGTAAAATAACACAAAGACAACACTTTTGTGTTGCATGACAGTGTTATTCAGTGCTTACTCCAAATCTCACTCATGCTTGTCTTAAGCTTCTGTAGAATATAGCAGTACCATAAACTTAACATTGCCTACTTATAAAATTTCATGTTTTTCTCTAAGTATAGATTCAGACTTTTTTAAAGAATTTTAAAAAAGATTGTTCAAAAATAATCTTGATGTAGTTTATTTGCCTATCAGAGTTTAATATGCTAATCTTTTTTCTTTCATGTAAATTAATTCTCTATTGCCAACATTTTAGGTGTGTGAATGTTGGGGGTGTAATGGAGCATTTGGAGGAGGGACACTCACCAGCCTATCCAGCTAATTGGTCATAGTACTGCATTAATCAATCTGTCCATCAAGGAAATACTGCTATAACTGAAACATTCTGGTGCTGTACTAAATGTAGTCTAGAGTATTAACTTAGCTGACCACAAAGGATAATGTTGACTTGGGAAACAAGGGAGGGACTACACTGATTTGGTTTTGCAAAAGCTGAGTACTGCAAAAATGAGGAATTTAACCTTTAACATAGATTTCCTGATTGTATAACTAGCTTAATATAGTGATTATATATTTTATTGTAAAGCTATCTAAATTCAATCTTATCTTATAAGCTAAAACAAACTAACAGAAGAATCAAGACTAACTTATCAAAGAAAATCTCACAGTATCTGGTACAGTGGCTTGAACATTAATAAATGCTAATTTATTGATTAATGGAATAAAGAGAAAGTAATAGAGAATGGTAGCAATAATATTTTTCTCCACTGATGCTATTTAAGTTTAATTATTATAATATGGCTTCAGTTTAAAAGCTGAATGGCTTTATAGTCAAGGCAAAGAATGTTCATATCAGCCTGGCTAGCACATTCAATTGATCCAGTATTTGACTACTGCTTGCCCTCCTACGTCTATAGTGGGCCTTCAAATTGCAGAAGATGCTAAGCTGAAGAAGATACTGAACAAGCAAAGGTAAGCCTAAATGAGTAACTGGTAAAGTTTCAAAGAATAGTTTTAATTGAGGTATCGTTCCTTCTTAAGAAAGAATGTAATCATTCAAATTCATATGCAAACTATGTATCCCAAAAGGAGTTCTCCTAGGCTTTGAGGAACTTAGAGGAGCTGAGAACTGTTTTTCTTTTGAGACTTTGGAGGAGCAGAATCAATGCGGTACAGCTACAGCTTCTCATTTTTGCCTCTTGCAACCATGGGATCCTATTCCCTCCCATTTTTTTCTTATGTGAAGGAGAGCCAAGCAGGCATTTTTTACAGTGTGGTGGAGTTAGATTAAATATTACATACAAATATAACATATCTGCTAAGTATATGTGTGTGTGTGTGTGTATCTAATATATAGGCATGCTCAAAACACCCTATTTGTTTGCTTTTGTTTACTTTTGGTTTCATTGATCAAGTTATTCCAGAACAAAATTTCTTATGTGTGTGTATACAGGCATGTTCTTAGGAATTACTTCCCTAATATCTTTTATCTGCTTCCTTAAAATGAGTTTTCAGAGCTTTGGAAAGGGTGAGGGAGATACCAGCAAAAAATTTATGGATATCTATCTACCAGCATCCAGATATTATTGGTAAGGCAGTTGATGGGCCAAAATCCAAAGGAAGAAGTCTCCACTTTCTCCAGTCTCAGAGAATTAGGAGCATCTCTTGAACCTGAGAACTTAAATCCAGCTCAAGAATGTCATATACTTGTTCAGAGTGTTAAGATCCCAATCTACTCCTATGATTTTATTTTAACGGTTAGATGGATTGTACATTAGAATGTCAAATGCAGTATATAAGGATATAAAGCTAGTAGATGATCCTTCAAACCATGAATAAAAATTAGTCTTACCAATTACCTCGTATTTGTTTTTATGCATGTTGCTCTTTTTGTTTTTTCTGAAGTTAACAGAATCCCCCCCCCATTTAGATGCAGAAATGATACTTATTATGATGGTTGTTTTTATAAATAATATTCAGTATATTAACCTTTTTCTGAACCAGAAAGCAAAATTATATAACTTAGATTCATAATGTCATGACCAATGATATAATTATTAAAAACTATAAATTGTATATTTTTAAACTGTAATGTAGTTTCACCTACGTGGAATATTAAAGGGAGATTGTTTTGACAATTCATTGCCTTCTATTGTTTTTCAGGGAGTTTGATTTAAGACTGCATAGAAGATAGATGAATAGTTAGTGGTCTAAATGGAACTTTCTGTTTTCTAGAACCTGACATCCAAATAAATTATTGGATTTGAGAAAGCATCAATGGAAATTGTTCATATGCTATTAAGAATACCTTTATTCTGGGAAGAGCTAAAACAGAAAAAGAAAATTATAGACCAATTTCCTTAATGAATATTGATGCAAAAATTTTAAAGGAAATACTAGCAAAGAGATTACAGCAATTTATCACTGGGATAATACACTGTGACCAGGTGTAATTTATAACAAAAATGCAGGGCTGGTTTAGTATTAGGAAACCTATCAGCATAATTGACTGTATCAGTGACAAAACTAACAGAAATCATATGTTTATTTCAATAGATACAGAAAAAAGCTCTCAAAAAATTAAAAAAACTAGAGAGCATAGAAATAAAAGTAGTTTTCCTTAAAATGATAAATAATGTCTATCTAAAACCATCAACGAGCATAATATGTATTGGGGATAAGTCAGAAGCATTCTCAATAATATCAGAGGTGAAACAAGGATGCCCATTATCACCACTATTATTCAGTATTGTACTAGAAATGTTAATGTTAGCAATAAGAGAAGAAAAAGAAATTGAAGGAATTAGAATAGGCATTGAGAAAACAAAAATATTACTCTTTACAGATAATATAATGGTATACTTAGAGAATCCTAAAGAATCAACTAAAAAACTACTTGAAATAGTTAACAACTTTAGCAAAGTTAAAAGATATCAAATAAACCTACATAAATCATCAGTATTTCTATATATTACCAATGAAGCCCAGCAGCAAGAGATTGAAAGAGAAATTCCACTTAAAATAACTGTAGACAGTATAAAATATTTGGGAATTTACCTGCCAAGACAAACCCAGGAACTATATGAACACAATTACAAGACACCTTTGACACAAATAAAGTCAGATCTCAACAACTGGAAAAATATAAATTATTCATGGGTAGGCCCAGCTAATATAATGAAAATGACAATTCTACCTAATTAATTTATTCAGTGCCATACCAATCAAGCTACCAAAACTTATTTTATGGAGGTAGAAAAAATGATAACAAAATTCATCTGGAAGAACAAAAGGTCCAGAAGGAAATTAATGAAAAAAAAATGCAAAGGAAGGTGGCCTAGACCTACCAGATTTGAAACTAAAGTGGCAAACATTAAAACTATTTGGTACTGGCTAAGAAATAGTGTTGTGGTGAACAACAGTGTTGCTTGCAGCTACTGTGGGGATGTAAGACTAATAACACCAGCACACAGGAGGGCTGCTAGCATAGGTTCTTTGATCTGTGTTTCTAAAAGAAGTGACTTTAAGGGGTTAACAATCTTATTTTAATTAAAAATACATATATCATTCACTTAGTTCAGGGGGAAAAGTCAGCACCCTGAACTTCAGAGAAAATACAAACAGAAATTACAAGCAGAAATTATAAACAGAGAAAATAACATAAATCAACAGACCATAGCAATACATACATAGTTACCAGAGAGAGAAGCACCAGCATCTGGGTTTTCAAAGCCAGAGGGGCTCCTTAATGGCTACTCAGAGTCTTATCTGGTTACATCACATGAACACTCTCCAATGAACAAGCTCCCAAAACAAAACCTCACCTCAGTATATATACTGTTTCCAATAAATGATTCTTGATTCAATCAAAGACTCTTGATTCAAACAAAGGCAAGACTCAATCAAAGGCACTTGATTGCCTTAGTGCTGAGAAGCACTCCAAAAGAAAAAACAGCAAAAAGTCCCACTTTGCTTGCCCTTACAAGTAGATCAGTGGAATAGGTTAGGTACACAAGACACAGTAGTAAATGACTATAGTAATCTACTATTTTATAAACCCAAAGATTCCAGCTTCTGGAATAAGAACTCACTATTTGACAAAAACTGCTCGGAAGACTGGAAAATAGTATGGCAGAAATTAGGCATAGACCAACATCTTACACCCTATACGAAGACAAGGTCAAAATGTGAATAAGATTTAGACATAAGATATGATACCATAAGCAAATTTGGAGAGCAAGGAATAGCTTACCTGTCAGATCTATGGAAAAGGGAAGAATTTTTATTACGCATAATGGATAATTTTGACTACATTAAATTAAAAGGTTTTGCACAAACAAAACCAATGCAAGATTAGAACAGACGTAGAAAGCTGGGCAACAATTTTTATAGCCAATGTTTCTGATAAAACCTTATTTCTAAAATATATTAAGAACTGAGTCAAATTTATAAGAATACAAGTCATTCCCCATTTGATAAATGGCCAAACGATATGAACAGTTTACAGAAGAAATTAAAGCTATTCATAATCATATGAAAAATGCTCTAAACCACTGTTGATTAGAGAAATGCAAATTAAAACAACTCTGAAGAACCACATCATACTTATCAGATTAGCTAATACAACAAGAAAGGAAAATGATAAATGTTTGAAAATATGTGGGAAAATTGGAATACTAATGCATTGTTGGTGGAATTGTGACTGATCCAATCATTCTGGAGAGCAATTTGGAACTATGGTCAAAGGACAACCAACCTGTGCATACCTTTTGATCCAGCAATACCACTACTACCTCTGTATCCCAAAGAGATCATAAAAAAGGGAAAAGGACCCACAGGTACAAAAATATTTATAGCAGTTCTTTTTCTGGTGGCAAAGAATTGGGAATTGATGGGATGCCCATCAATTGGGAAACAGCTGAACAAATTGTGGTATATTAATGTAATGGAATACTATTGTGCTATAAGAAATGATGAGCAGGCAGACTTCAGAAAAACTTGGAAAACTTTATATGAACTGATGCTGAGTGAAGTGAGCAGAACCAGGAGAACATTGTACACAGTAAAAGCAACATTGTGGGATGACCAACTTTGATAGACTTGTCTTAGCTCTTCTCAGCAATATAATGATCTAAGACAACTCCAAAAGGCTCATGAGGGAAAATGCTATCCACATTCAGAGAAAAACTACGGAGTCTGAATTCAGACAGAAGCATACTATTTGCTCTTTTTTGTTTAGTTTAGTTTTGGTTTGGTTTTTCTTTCTCGGGTTCCTCTCATTTGTTCTAATTTTTCTATATAACATGACTAATGTGAAAATATGTTTAATAAGAATGTATATATAGAACCTATATTAGATTGCATCCCTTCTTGGGGAGGTGGGGAGAGGAAGGAGGTGGAGAAAATTTAAAACTTATAGAAGTGAATGTTGAAAACTAAAAGTTAATTAATTTATTTATTAAAAAAAATAAATGATAGGCAGGTGGAGTTCAAAAAAACCTGGAAATACTTACATGAACTAATTCTGAGTGAAGTGAGCAGAACCAAGAGATGATTACCTATGATAGACTTAGCTCTTCCCAGCAATACCATGATCCAAGAAAGTTACAAAAGATTCGTGATGGAAAATATTAACCACATCCAGAACTGAGGCATACTGTTTTCATTTGTTTTTATTTTTTCTTTCTCATGGTTTTTCCCTTTTGTTCTGATTCTTCTTTCACAACATGACCAATTTGTAAATATGTTTTTACATGTATAGCCTATATCAGATTGCTTGCTGTCTTGGGGAGAGAGCAGGGGAAGGAGGGAAGGAGAAAAGTTTGGAACTCAAAATTTTACAAAAATGATTGTTGAAAATTGCCTCTACATGTAATTGGAAAAAAATAATAAAGTATTATTTTCTTCTTGATAATCCAAATGAGATTGTAGCAGAATGTTTATTCCAGGTTTATTGTGGCCTATGGGCTGCTTGCAGCATGCCAAATGATTTCAGGCGGCCATCAAAAAAATGTAGAGGAAAGCATCCTTTGTATGTAGAGGAAATTCTTTGGTGGGCTGGAAGTGGCCCACAGGAGGCGAGTTGTGCAGGCCTTGTTTACTCGAAGGAAATTAACTGGGTTTTTTTAAGCTTTTATTTGACCTTTTATTTTTCCCCAGTTAAATGTAAAAGTAGTTTTTAACATTCGTTTTTAAAACTGTGAGTTCCACATTCTCTCCCTCCCTCCCTCTCCACACCCATTGAGAAAGCAAGCAATTCTATATAGGTTATACTTGTGTAGTCATGTAAAAACACATTCATAATAGTCATGTTGTGAAAGAAAACATAGACAAGAAAAAAACTCAAGACAATTAAAGTTAAAAAAGTATACTTCGATCTATGTTCAGACACCAACAGTTCTTTCTCTGGGGATGGATAGCATTTTTCATCATAAGTTCTTTGGAGTTGTCTTGGATCATTGTATTGCTGAGAATAACTAATTCATTCATGGCTGATCGTCTTGCAATGTTGCTGTTACTTTGTACACAGTACATTTTTCTGTGTATCAGCTCATGTAAATCTTTCCATGTTTTTCTGACATCATCTTGCTTATCATTTATTATAGTATACCATAATCACATGCCACAACTTGTTTAGCCATTCCCCAGTTGATGGACATGCCCTCAACTTCTAATTCTTTACCCCCAGAAAAAAGCTGCTATAAATATTTTGGTACATTTAGGTCCTTTTCCTTTTTGTTTTTCATCTCTTTTGGGATACAGACCTAGTAGTGGTATTGCTAGGTCAAAGGGTATGCATGGTTTTAATAGCCCATTGGGCATAGTTCCAAACTGCTCTACAGAATGGTTGGATCAGTTCACAACTCCACTAACAGTGCATTAAAGTCTCATTTTCCCCAAGTACCCTCCAACGTTTGTCATTTACCTTTTCTGTCCTATTAGCCAATCTAATAGATATGAGGTAATACCTCAGAATTATTTTAATTAGCATTTTTCCAATCAGTAGTGAGTTAGAGTATTTTCTCATATGGCTATAAATAGATTTGATTACTTTGTCTGAAAATTGATCATATCTTTTGGTCATTTATCATTTGGGGAATGACTCTTATTTTTATAGATTTTATAAATGTTTGAGAAATGAGGCCCTTATCAGAGAAACTTGCTGTGAAAAAATTTTGAAGCAAGTTTCTCAAATTTTCTATTCAGCTCTGATCTTTTCATCAAGAATGTATGAAAAATCCTATATCTCATTGAATATCCATTTTTTTCCCTAAAGGATTATATTCAGTTTCGCTGGGTAGGTGTTCTTGGTTGTAATTCTAGCTCCTTTGCCCTCTGGAATATCGTATTACAAGTCTTCCATTCTTTTAATGTAGAAGCTGCTGAATCTTGTCTTATCCTGACTTGAATTGTTTCTCTCTGGCTGCTTGCAATATTTTCTTATTGACCTGGGAACTCTGGAATTTGACTATGATATTCCTTGTGGTCTTCATTTTGGGATCACTTTTAGGAGGTGATCAGTGGATTCTTTCAGTTTCTATTTTATCTTCTGGTACTAGAAAATTAGGGCATTTTTCCTTGATATTTCTTGAAAGATGACGTCTAGGCTCCTTTTTTATCATGGCTTTAAGAGTATAATACTATTAAGAAAAATAAAGAATAGCTTTCTTGGCTCAGTACGAACTGAAAAGTATTCTCATTCTGAGTTTTCTTGGAAGATAAACAGATGAAGATAAGCTGAACTGTAGTCTTCTATCTTCAGAGTCTACTTTTATTCCTTTTATTCCTGTTGCCTTAGGGTTTTTCTAATATCTCCTATCATTGAACTGATGTTGACTTGGACCTAAAAGATGATGGTGCTATAATTGAATTTGTGAATGAAGAAAAAAGACATGCTGTGGATAATGATGAAGAAGAGACTTTATGGCCTGCAGAAGAGACTTTAGTTGAAGTACAGAAAAGTAAGGTCAATGCAGAAGAAAATAATAAAGATAGAGTATTGCCTTGCCGTGACCTAACACTACATAGTTATAATTCAACTAACAGCATTAGCTACTACTGTGATTCTTCCTCTTTTTAAAACAGAAGGTTACACATGTCTACCACAGAAATGAGTAACAATGAAGTGTTATCTAAAACCATTTCAGAGAAATCCCCCCCCCCAAAAAATTTTATCTGAGTTAGCTATGGCTTTGAACCAAAAGAGTGCTGCTCTTCAGAAAATGAATGAAGCGGCCACCAAACTTCAAGCCTGCTGGAGGGGATTCTTCACAAGAAGCCATATACTTCAAGCTAAAGAAGCATGATGCGAAATTTGGCTGAGCAGAATGCAAGAGCACATTGTCTACTTAACTGATAAAATACAGAGATGGGTCAGAAGTCTTGTCTCATGTCTTTCTGTTAGTCTGGGAACTGAATCCTTATAGCCACAATTCAAGACATTGTGCATCTTGGTTGGTAGAAAGTTCTCCATGGACCTTTTGGGGAGCTTCCATTTGTTTTCAGGTGTGGAAAATTAGGAAATGACTAAATAATTGAAAGAAATAATCTAAGTGGAAATAAAGGGAATAAAAAGATTTAGAAAGAACTATTAAGTTACAGGAGTCAGAGAATGGGGAAAGAATGTCCAAACATGGCAAAAGGTTAAAATTTTTTCAGACACTAAATATAGCAGTTTGGATTCAACCTTTGTTAAGTTCAGTGGCCCAAGATACAAATTCACTTTATCAAATGGTAGATTTTTTTATAACCTGTGTTGAAGAGTAATGAAAAAATTTATTTGAAATTATCAACTTTTATTTCTATCCATCCAGCATGTTGTGAAATCATATATTTTCCACATAAATATAACAGTGAAATACATGAAAAATAACTGGATATGGGTAAATGAAATTCATAATTTGTTACATTGCCATTTAATTCTCACATGAGAAAATGCATAGTTTGCATTCTTTTTCATTAAACTTAAGAGGACAAATTATGTACATTATCACTTTTTTCAGTTTTGAAAATAGGATGCACAGATTCCATGTGAGCCTGAAAATATCAGAAAAATATATAATTGATTGTGTCCCTTACAGTCTACTTCCCAAAAATACAAAGACAGCCATCTTAAACTTTCTTCTGTGGTGCTATGATTGACATTCCTGTGGACTTTGGCATTCCTATATAAAAATGGATTGTGTCCTATAGTGTTTATCCCGCAGCAACTATTTATTCAAACATCTCAGCTTATCTCATTACTGAAGCAATATTATTCTAACATTTATTCTTTAGGTGATCATATTACAAAGTGGAAAAGCTTTATTACTAAACTCCAGCAAACTCATTTTGCAATAAACAGGAGTACTGAGTACAGGGAGCAACATGCCACCTAATGGCAACAGAGCTGGCTTTAAAGTCAGAAAGTCCTGAGTTCACATTTCAAGCATGATATGTACTAGCTATATGATCCTGGTCAAGTCATCCACCTCTCAGCCCCTCAGGCAGTTTGACCTCTCTAAGACTATAAATGGCAAAACAGCTGCTTATACATTTTGGTAGGAGTTTCTTGTGCCAATGAAGTCAGAGATCTGGCTCTAAAAAATAAATACAGGTTAGAAGAGTCTGCTTTATTTATTTACATCAGTAATTGAAATATATTGTTTTACTACAGATTGAAAAAAGAAAGAGATGTAGAATACATGCAGAAGCTTGTGCAAAAGAAGGCTGTCAAATTCCTTTGGAACCAGGTAAGCAAAGATATAAGAATATAGGGAAATAGCCAAGAAAGAGAAAATTCTTTAATTTCTTTCTAAATCACATCAGCAACCACATTTGAGCTTTTTTTGCATGTGTCTTCAGGGTTCATCTTAAGCTCATTGATGTGATTTGAACACAACACTGAAAGTCTTCGCCTGCACTGTCTGTCCTAAGAATCACAATCTCATTACAATAAAGTCATTTGAGCAAGAACTAGAAATAACATCTTTATTTTTAAAGAGAAGTGCATTTAAATCATTTAAAGAACCTCTTTTACATTACATGACTATCTGAAATGTCTTACATTGTAATGTATTTATCAGTATTGTCCAGCAGAGATAAACTTTTATAGTATTTATAGTGTTAAGGTTATCACTCATTTATAAAATATCCTATAGACAATGAAATGTTTCATCATTCATAATGAGACCTCACCTTATGGTTCTGAGATAAGATCCCTACAAAACTGGCAACTTTCAATGAACCACTACCTCAGTTCTGTCTGGCAGTACCATGTTCCTGTGTCAAGTACTGTGCCATTCAAGCCTTCTCCATTAACCACACTAAATGAAGCTTCTTCTGCTGATTATTCTGAATGGTTTATTTCAGATGTCAAAGATCTACCTGGAAAATCTCTCCTACGGTTTCCAGATTCTAGTTTTCATTCCTCCCTTACAGATCACTTGCAAATTTCTCATGATTTTGAAATAAACTCTACAGGAAAAAATGAGAATTGTATTACAGTAGATAATTTCGTAGAAACATAGATGTTATAAGAATCCAAATGCAGAAGATACTCATGAAAAATGGGGTGAATGGAGTAAAGATAGCTCTAACAGTGAACCAGATAATAATCTCTTACTAGATTATTTAATTTCAGTTCAACAGCATACTGATGCTACTGGAATGATAACTTCCAGTAATGAAAGGGAAGCTAGTAAGCTTCATATAGCTCTGCCTCTGGAAAACCCAAGTTCTTCGACTAATGCTGCTATAGACACATACCATGACACAGCTACCACCTTGCATTAGGAAATCATTCAGACACCTGAAAGGAAGAAACTGAAGGCAGAATTTCCAGTACTTCAGCCAGCATGTGACCCTGCATTTCAGGTTCTGCACATTGGTACTGCTGTGTAGTTTCATGGAAAACTATATAATCTACCTGACCTTCTACTTTTAAAATGGTGCATTTGGTTTCTTTTTTATGTATGTGTGTATCTTGATTTTGTTTTCATGTATTTGTTTTTTCTTGATTTACTATACAGTATGTTCCTAAAGTCTGGACACACAGGCAAAAATGCATATTTTCAAGAAATGAAATGAATGAAATTTTCAACAACATTTTAATTAATTGGAATATTAACAAATAATATCATCAATATTATTTCCATCATTTGTGATGCAAAGGTTGATGTGCTTTGCAAGATTCACATGAACTCGATGCAATAACTCCACATTGCTGTCAATTTTAGCATATTCACTCTTTGTGCATTCAATCAGTGATTTTCACTGAGTACACCTTCTCCTTTAGCATACCACAGAAAAAGAAGTCACTGAACAACACAGAGTCTTCGGTGAAATGGTTAATGAGATGTTGATGAGATTTTCTGTGTCCAGACTTTAGGGACACCCTGTAGAATTCTGTTTATTTTTCATTTTCCGGATTGTAAATCCCAAACTAAGACTCAATTTAACAACATTTTGTTAATCTTATATCTTCATGTATTTTGCTATACTAAACAATACTTTCCTAAAAGATATCTGTAGTCTATTTTTTTTTACTGAATTGTATCAAGATAATTCTTTGTTTCTTGTATGAAATGGTCATTTTTCATTCTAAAGGATATATAAATAGAATATCTTAGAATTTGTTAAAAGTATGTTTTGTTAGTTTATCACTAATATGTAAAAGAATGATGCAAAAAGTACAGTCATATAAAATGGAAGGAGGTGGCACATGCAAGATGATGTTCAGAAAGAACTAGTGTCTACTGTGGAGCATCTAATATGGATAAGAAATTATTCCCACCTTTAATTTTTTCCTAGTAAGAGATTAAGAAAATCTTATTAAAACAAAAATAGGAGAAAGAAAGCATGTAATCTTAGAAGACTCTCAGCAGGTAAGTGATTATTGCTTTAAGAAACAGATCTTTAATGTCAAAAATACACAAAAGAGCAATAAGCTTTAATTTGCTAAATGAAATAATTCACTCGACACTAAAACTAGACTTGCTTAATCAAAATTAGTAAAAATACTTGTCAGAAAGCACAAAACATCTATTCCTTTAGAAATATGCTAGGACATATATTTTTATTTATTAGATTGCTTTTTTTAAACTTCGTCCTATTTGTTCCCACTTATATTCAATTTGTTACTAGAATGTCTATAATCAATTTTTTTTTCCAAATTTGTCGCTGTAGCACTAATTTAGCAGCTACTGTAGCTGTGTAAAACCAACCACAACTGGCACACAGAAGGAAGCTAACACAGGTTCTTTGATAGGCTTTACTAAAAGGAAAGTAACTTTAAGGGGTTAACAATCTTCCTTTAAACCAACATACAAATATCATTCACTCGCTTCAGGGGGAAAAGCCAGGAACTTGAACTTCAGAGCAAATACAAATTACAAACATAACAAATATAAATCAGTTGCAAGTAAGGCATCAACATCTGGGTTTATGAGCCAGAGAACTCTTAGCAACAGCCTGCCCAAAGTACCACAGCACTCTTCCATGTACTGAGAGTTCCAAAGAAGAATACCAACCTCTGGGTTTATATCTTGTTCAGGGTCACATGGCCTAAAAGCTTCTGACATCAAATATGTGACTCAAACCCATATAAACTAGATTTTCCCTTGAGGCAAGGCAGTCATCAAAGACTCCTATTTTAATCAAAGAAACAAAGAACAAACTCTTCAAGGGCAATTGTTTAAATAAATGCTAAAAGCCCACCTTAATTACTGATATAGTCCCTCACCTAGGATGGGTATACTGGCATGCATCATATATATACATATATTCACCGAAAGTTTGGAGGTTGAATTGCATAAATAATTAGTCAACACTCTGGGAAACTACAACATTTGGGAGAATATTATGGTGATAATAATGTATATCAACAAATATACAGACTTTTAAAATTGCCTTTTAAACTTGGAAAACATTAATTTCATAAAAATTGTCCTTGGGCTACATATTCCTTAGAACCTTAATTTTAATTATTCTATTTAAGAAAAATATACAGCTCTATTTTTTGTCTTACTAGAAAAATATTTAAACCCTAATATTCAAGGAGGAATAATCATCATCTTTGTGTAAATTTATGTCTTAAATTATATTTGGTTTTACCTATAAAACTTTTGAGGACATAAGATCTTAATCTTTTAAAATGTGATGCTTTGAGCTTCAAAAATTCTAATTCCCAAACATAGAATGTCTTAGCGTCTCGCAGCCTCCATAAGAACAATAGGAAAGGCATAGTTTTTAATTTATGGAGCTCACTGACAACTCCATACCAAAGTGTCATAAAAAAGGCATCTGACCCTTCAGGAGTGACATAGATCTTGTCTATTAATGATGAAATGTTCAACTGGTTACTAATTTTAAAATTTAGCAGATAAAAATGTACTTTTTTTGGTTATTGGGTAGTATAGTCAGAAGACTGAGATTCCCCCCTACCCCCATTCTTAGGGAACCCATCACATTGGCAATTAATGAACAAAGAAAATGACAAATGTTGCAAAACCTGTGCAAAAACGGGCATGTTAATGTACTTTTGGTGGAGTGAGGCATTGGTCCAACCATTTTATTATTCCAGGATCTCTGGAACCACTCAGGTTGGGGACCTGTGAGCTTTCCATGATCCTCAAATGGACTAATCCAGAGCAAAGTGTGATTATTGTCTTCCTGGTCTGAGTTATGTGATTTCTTGACCTGAGTTTTGAGTCTTCAACAACACATTATGTGGACTTGCCCCAGTTAGAGTTTCAGTTGACCACTACTAGATTTAGCCACTAGCAGCCAACCAGAAAGCTCTGCTGCCTTAGTAACACAACTGCAGGCTTCCCTTTGGCCTGTGATTCCTGACTTGGTTGTTCCACTGCAGGCTTCAGAGTGAGCTAGGAGATAGAAATGAGATCCCACTCCGCTCTTGAAGTCAGAGCCTTACAACTGCTTCTTGCTTGTGAACTTGCTCCTGTCTCAGTACACAGCCTAGAGCCAAACTGAAGCTCTACAGAGCTGTTGTGCTGACCTCATTGTTGTGTGCTTTTCAAATTTGGATAGTATTTCAGTTGCCATACCAGGAAACTGAATTGCTTTCATCTGACTTTTCTTAGGAAGATTCCAAAGATCACCTGGCAAGATAAGGCACAGACATTGAAATCATTTCTCAAGTGATTGACTGCAGAGAGTACAACTCGACTGCAGAGAGTACAAGTCTGACAGGCTGGCCACGTTATTCAAATGCCAATATATATTTGCCTAAAAGAGTATTTTACAGAGAGCTCAAGCACATAAGGCAATCATTCACATGGACATCAGAAAAGGTGATATAAGGACACTCTCAAGATCTCTCTGAAGAACTTTGAAATCAATTGAATGACACAGGAGATGCTTACACAGGACTGCCCAGCATGGCATGCCCACCTTAAAGAAAGTGCTATGATATATGAGTAAAGCAGAATTGCAGTAGCTCAAAAGAAACAAGAGAGCTCTCCAAATGTTCATATGAACTATTTGTGCCCAAGGTGTGGTAGAGCCTTCTGAGTTCATATTGGTCTGATCAGCCACAGTTGGACACACTGTATCTTGACCCCAACACAGTGATGTGTAACACCAGTGCGATATTCACAGCACCTATGGTGGCTATGAATATGCCAGCACAGTTCTGAAGTACAAAATATAACAGACTCTTTCCCAGACTTCTCCTTCACTTCCCTTGGGAAGTGGTCAAAGGATATGAACGGACAGTTTTCGTGGAGGAAATTGAAGATATCTATAGACATATGAAAAAATGCTCAAGATCTCTACTGATTGGAGAGATGCAAATCAAAACAACTCTTGGATACCATCTCTCTCCTGTCAGATTGGCTAAAATAACAGAACAGGAAGTGATAAATGCTGGAGAGGATGTGGGAAAGTTGGGACATTGTTACATTGCTGGTGGAGCTGTGAACTGGTCCAGCCATTTTGGAGGGCAGTTTGGAACTATGCCCAAAGGGCTATAGAAATGTTCATAACCTTTGACCCAGCAATACCACTCCTAGGGTTGTGTCCCGAGGAGATCACACGGGTGGGAAAGGGACCCATATGTACAAAAATATTTATAGTGGCTCTTTTTGTGGTACCTAAGAATTGGAGTTCAGGGGGATGCCCATCGATTGGGGAGTAGCTGAACAAGCTGTGTTATATGAAGGTAATGGAGTGCTGTTGTGCTGTGGGAAGTGGGGATGATGCGGATTTCATGGCATCCTGGAAGAACCTACACGACGTAGTGCTGAGTGAGCAGAGAAGAGCCAGGACAACATTATACACAACCACAGATGTATGGATTCTGTGATGACTAACCCTGACAGACTTTGCTCTTCTCAGCAACACAATATGCAGAGAAAGCTCAGAGGGACTCATGGTGGAGGGGGCTGTCTGCATCCAGAGAAAGAACTATGAAGTATGAATACAAATCGAGGCACCCTTCATACTCGCCTTTTTCCCCTGCACTTTTTTTTTTATTTTTTCCCCCCCACTTTTTTTTATTTGTTGTTGGGTGGTGGGGTTTTTTTTGTTTTTTTTGTTTTTTTTGGTTCTGTCTCTTCTTTCTTATGAGTCATTCCCTTGGTCATGGTTCTTCTCCACAACTTCACTAGTGTGTAAATTAATTCAATGCCAAGTTATACCTGGAAGTTATATGGGATTCCATGCCTTCTTGGGGAGGGAGAGGGGGAGGGAGGGAATAAAATCTAGAACTCAAAATTATGTAGAAATGTTTGTTGCAAACAAAAAATAAAAATATAAAAAAAAATATAAGAGACTCTACATAGAAGACAGAACCAAAACATTTATTCAAACACCAGAAAGCTAAATCCATTATAGCAACAAAAAAGTCTATACGCAGTAACAATGTAGGGGGCACTGCCATTCCCAAGCCTTCCCCCTGCTAGGGCCTTCCTACAAACACTTACCTGCTTCCTCTCTCTCAGATCTAACTGCTCTCACCGATTTCCTCTTAGCCCTGCTCCACCCTTGCTGTTCCACCCATTCAGCAAGCTCTTCCCACCACAGGCTTCAGGTGACTTAGGTCACATGGACCTATTAATGGATGGGAAAGATCTTCCCATTAAGCAAAAATACAT
>CM053622.1:173438267-173457219 GCA_028646595.1 Phalanger gymnotis | reverse complement strand
GTTTTTGGAGGGACTTGGTGGGGAGCTCACACCAGTCACAGCTTCCTAGCCACCATTTTGGCTCTACCCCCTCCAAATACAAATGACTTTCATGGAATATACATTGGTCTACTGGCCTATTGAAGCCTTAATTTTTTCCTTTTATGAGTTTTAATTCTAAAACAAAATTTGATAAGGGCTCATCTTATGTCAGATCCTGATACATTTCTTTTAGGATGGGTAGCAGTGATCACATAAAATACAAAGTCTGGATGAAACACTGAGATACTCAGGACTTAAATACACTGAAGTTTCAGGTGTGGGTTCCTAATTTGATGTTACTAAGTTGTATTATTAAGATCTGTTTTATAAAAGGCTATAGCAGGAACACCTAGGAACCTCTCTGTCAGCCAAGAGGCCCATGTTTGAAGATACACCTTTAAAGCTGCCATCACCTAAGACCTACTCTAGAATGAGACCATAAGAAATTGTTTCCAGGGACCACACAATTACTTGAGACATCTGAAACTCAAGTGGAGATTAAATGGACATTAGGAGTAGCACATGTAAATTTTACCTTTCCCATGTACCATTTTCTCTGTAAGGTTAACTTACTGAAGGGGACTGCCCCTAAAAAATTTTGTCAATGGGTAGGCTATAGTAGCAAGTCACTAGCACCAAAGCACCCCTGAGTCATGGGAGTCTATTCCTGTTAAGTCACCTTCTGCTGGACCATTTGTAATAGTCAGCCAGCACCAGTAATAATCAAACCTCTCATGGCTGGCCTTGTATAAAATGTCAAACCTTGTAATTGGTTTTTTTTTTCCCCCTTGGCTTATTACTAATTTAATTCCAATGGAGTCTGATCATGCCTGATCATATCAATTTCAAATCAATTCAATGGCAACATGGCTCCATAGAATCAAAGGGAGGGGAGAATATGTGAAATTATTATTGATTATAGATTAATAGTTGAGAGTTTTAGTAATCAATGTAACCAATATCTAGGGCTTAGATTTGGATTTATTCTGTATAGGCCTTGGTAGAAAAGTTTGGAAGAAACTATACAAGAGACTGTGCATACAACTGAGACTGGACCTGCCTCCTGAAGGAGATAGTGAAGAGGGATGGAAGATGGATCAACCTGGTCGGGAGACGGTTTTCCTAGCACTGGGTCTCTGTGGTAAAGGAGTGGGGGGAGGAGGAGAATGTGGCTGAGAACCTTCTGGAGGATGTTGAATTCTGAGTTTTCCTTGTTACTATGGATTTTGGAGGACCCCTCCCAGTTTTGCAAGTCAGCATAATTATAGACCAAACATAGTCTTAGTTTAGTTGACACCAGTAAACCTTATTAATAAGGTAGGTCTTTGATCACTGTGTATGTGGGAGACTGGGGTGGGGTGGGCAACGATGGACACTGACCTCTATTATTGGCAGCTGCTAGCCTTGTCAATAGATTATTAGATTATGCTTGGACTTTTGTGCCTCAGTTTCTTTTCATTGAAGATTTTTATCATGACACTACCATCTTTTCAAAGAAGAGAAGGAGGCACATTCTCACAGTTCTCCCTTGGGGGCAAAACTTGGTCATTATAATTTCATAATATTAACTTTCTATTGCCCTTTTATTCTTCTTTCCATTTTCATATTATTATCATTGTGTATTTTGGTTTCTGTCCTGCTTATTTCATCTTCCATCAACTCATTTCTTCCCATACTTCTCTGCTAGTTATGCTTCTCCCACTTTCATACCCATCAAAGGGTATGAATATTTTAGTAACTTTCTTAGCATAATTCATTATAGTTATTTCTTATATCACAATAATATTCTATCACATTCACTTATCACAAATTGTTTAGCTATTCCCTAATCTGTGAACATTCGCTTTATTTTCAGTTCTTAGCAACTACAGAAAGTGCTACCGTAAATATTATGGTGTATATGGCATCTTTTTTTATAATTGTCTTGGGGGGATTAGCTACCTAATAGGATCTATGAATCAAAGGGTGTGAATATTTTTGTCGTTTTCTTAGCATAATTCCAAATTGCTTTCCAGAGTATTTGGAAAAATTCACAGCTCCATTACTGTGACTGACTTCAAAACCCCTATCCCACTTTTTGCCATTTTGTCAATTTGCTTCAGTTTGCTGGTCTGAGATGAAACCTCTGAATTGTCTTCATTTGTATGTCTCATTACTGATATGGTACATTTTTTCATATAGTTAACAATTTGCAATTTCTCTTTTGCTTGAAACCTACATCAATGTGGGGGGAAGTCTGCCAGTGTTGTGGCTGGGCTATTTAAGCATGGAGGTATAGACTATTGCTATAATGTTTATTTCATTCTGTGACACTGAAAGTTTTTTTAAACCACACTGATGATCACAGCACGCAGTCTAACAAACTTAGCTCTAGAGTACAAAATTGAGATATGTTGGCAGACATGTCTAAAAATTATATTCAATTCATTTAAATAAACATTTATAAAGGAAAAATGGAGACACAGGTGTATACATACCCAGCTCACACCCACACCAATACCCACATCAATTCACACACTTACAGAATTATACTGCCACCTTGTGGCCTTTTAATATATTGTGCCTAAGCATTTTTGCAACTCTAGACAAATTGAAATACTCTTTGGGCAATTTCTCCTGTCCCATGGGGCAAATTAGTGAGCGGCCAGATGCAGCCTGTAGAAGGAGCCTTGTCCACCAGGCTTTTATAGCAGTTAAAGCAATAAAATGGCTCCCTAGAAGCACCAGTCCATATGTCTATGAAGAACATAGAGTCCCTGATGTGTACTCATGCATAGTTATGAAATAAGTGGCTTTTTTTCCCATCTTCCCTGTGTAGGGCTGTGTTTTTTAAGACTTTGTAGTATTCCCTCCTCTTAGGTAATCATTTCTTTAAATGGTTAAAAATACGGTACAGAGGCTAAAGTTTGGCTTATAATTAAGAGCCTATTCCCTCAGGAACCACAAAAATGCTTGCAATACTGAACAAATGGCTTTAGGAAAAGAGTACATTCATCTTTGGACCCTTTACCTTCCTGGAAGATGACTCAAATCTAGAAAAAATAGGCAATATATTGTATGCCAGTGTTAGAATATCAAAATAAGGACCTTGCTTGACTAGAATATTGGACTAAATCTAGCTTATGGAATTAGATAGGAATCAATGTGTAGTCCTATATTTTGATCAAAAAAATCAACTTCATAAATACAGGTGAGAGAAACATGACTAACAACATTCTTGTGTGTAGAAGATCTAGGGATTTAATTGGACTGCAAACTCAATGTGATTCAGTAGTGGCAGTAAAAACACAAACGTCATCAACTTTAGATTGCATTTTAAAAAGCATAGCATACAGAATGGAAGGTAAAGACCTTTTTGTATCCTGCCATAGTCAGACCACATCTGTAATATTTTGTTCAGTTCTGTGGACATTTTAGGAAGGCCATTGATAAGTTGTTCATTAATAAGGGCAAACAGGATGGTGAAAGGCCTTGAGTTCATTTCATAATGTTGAAGGAATAGGGAACATTTAGCCTGGAGAAGAGAAAATAAGGGTAGAGGGTAGCTGTGTTCACATATTTGAAGGAAGAGGAACTATACTTGTTTTGCTTGAGGGTAGATTTAGCAACAATGGGTAAAAGTTGCAAAATTAAAGAATAATTAGAGACCTATTAAAAACTTAAAATCAAATGTTATCAATCAATCAAAGTGCAAATAGCGTGGAGTACATGATAAGTTAAATAGGAATTTAGGGGCAGGGTTACAGGTATCAGTAGTAGGGTAATGCTGTTTCATATATCATTGATTGAGAGTTAGAGGGATCTGAAAGGTCATCTAGACCAAATTCTTCAGTTTACAGATGATTAAACTGAGACCCAGATGTTAACCGAATGGAACCAGCCTCTAACCTGTGGGTGGCTGGAGCCTAACAGAGCAGGCTAGAGACATGAGAGTCAGAAGTCAAACAGAAGTTTAATTTCAAAGTGAGGGAAATGGCTTGAGGCAAAGACATATGTGCCAGACCCCTGCCCCTAGTCTGGGGACCCAAGGTAGTGTGGGGAGATCTCCATATTTATACCTATAGTTATGCAGTGAGTTGTAGCCTTGACAGTGAAGGGTAACAGCAACAATGAGACAAGTTTGATTCATAGCAAGGCTTCAAGACCTGAACGTAGATATAGCAGGTGCTTGTCTGAGCTCAGAGAACACCTGGTGCTGGTCAAAGCAATATAACAATTATGTGATTTTGCCAGAGGGTGTTGTTATGCCAAGCTGAGGGCACAGCTTGCTTGCTGGGCCTTAGCACTAGAAAACAGAGTGTCTTCTAATATCTTGAAACAGGAAAATTAAATGACTTGGTCACAAAGGTAATAAGCAGTAAAGGCATGATTTGAAATCAGGTCCCATGACTTCAGATTCTGTGTTCTGACTTCAATATGATTTTCATGGCACCATACTGCTTTTTGGGAAAGATTGGATTTGAGCTAGGTCTTAAAAGCTGGGTAAGATTTAGATAGGTGAAAAGGAAGGAATTTGTATTGTGCTAAATTCTAAGGATACAAAGGCAAAAATAAAATAAAATCATCTCTGCTCCCAAGGAGCTTAGATTCTGCTTGGATTCTACATATACATATGTAAATACAATGTATTTACAAAGTAATACAAAATAATTTCAAGAGGGAAAGAGTGATGATAAAAGAGAGGATTAAAAAATCCTAATCTAGGAGGAAGCACCTGAGCTATGGCTTGAAGGAAGCTATGGAGAATATGTGAAGAAGAATACGCAGTATACAATAAGACTATAAAGGGAGGTAAGAGAAAGATCATGAAGGATTTTAAATTCCAGGCTCAGAATTTTTTATTTTATCCTAGAGGAAATTAGGAGCTTGTGTACTTTTTTGAGTAGGGAGTGACATAGTTACATCTGTATGGACGACATTGAAAAATTCTGTTGGGAAACAGTGGAAATAAGGTCGTACATGGAGGGTACTAAGATATGTCTTTGGAGAGATGTATGAGAGGATAAGAAGATGGGCTGGTTAAATGGCAAGAATGAGAGCAGCTAGCCTAAGTGCTCCACTTGTATTCTTTGAGATGTCAGGAGAAACCTAAGATCATCTCTTGCTTTTTGGGTGGACTTACTTTGGCAAAAAGGGTAGACAGACATGGATACTTGTGATCTTGGAGGGAAAAGTCAAATTGATGTGGTCACACATCCATTTGAGTATTGAGATAGGTAAGAGCCAAATTAGGGGAACTTCAGAAATTAAGGAGAAGAATTTATACTTGATGTCATAAGACAGGGTTCCCAATCTTATCCTGAGGAGTGACTTTTGACTTATCAAAAGTCTAGGGTGGTAGAAATGATGACCATGTAAGCTGCTGAGTTAGAGGGGGTGTCAGTAAACATCTATGATAGGAAAATGGAAGAGGTATTTTAACCAGGCTTGATTCTTTCCTTGTAGGGGACTCTTTAAAATCAAGTATGAGGAGGCTTGTATATAACAGTTATTTGAGAATGTAATTGGTGTAAGTGCATTCAATCCTACCATTTACCCACCTGAGATGGAAAGTGAGAATGAAACTTTGGAATATGACTTTGGGATGTTATGGAAACAGTGGGGCTTCCTTATCTCCTCTGGACAGCCCATTAAACATCAGAAACAGGTTTTCTGTATGTTAGACTCTTTACTGCTTCCACAAGCTGTAGCAGTAATTAAAATTCCAGGACACAGTCAAGAAAAGAGCATTTATGTCCATGGAAATGACTTGGCTGACCAAGCAGCTAAAACTGCAGTTTTAACTCCTCAGTTTCCTCAGGTACAAGTCCCCATAAGCGCATCCTTAGTATATCCATCTCAGTCTGAAGGCCTGCCTAAGACTCTTAGTCTAACAAAAGAAGAGATAGCCACTGCCCAGAAAAGAAAAAAAAAGCAAGATAAGCTTCAAAAGGAGGGATGTAAGTTTGATAAGACATAGGACTATGGATCTGCCCAAATGGACTTATAGTACTCCCTAAGAACTTATTCCTCCCTATGATGGAATACCTTTATTCATTCAGCCATTGGAGACCCGACAAGCTAGTGAACCTAGCTTGAAAATATTGTTGGAGGAGTTTTCACAGAGCTTCTATCACTGCCTATGAGATGTGTCCCACCTGCCCCAAGCACAATGCATCCAAGCCTCTGCAGCCAGCCCATGGACAGTTTCCTCTCCCAGATGTACCCTTTGAAACCTGGCAGATCAACTTTATCCAATTGCCACCTGCCCTTGGATACAAATATGCTTTGGTTATGGTCTGTATGTTTTCCCACTAGGTGGAAGTATTCCCCTCTCATACTGCCATGGCCTCTGGGGTAGCAAAAATCCTCTTAGAAAAAATCATTCTATTATGGGTCAGTTCCTAAAGAGATACATAGTGATAGAGGTACCCATTTCACAGGAGCTTCATTAGCTAAGCTACTTTCATCCTGGCCAAGTACTCAGCACCTCCATTGTGCCTATCACCCCAGTCATCAGGAATGGTTGAAAGAGTTAATGGGATACTTAAAACCTCCCTTGCTAAACTCTCTGGGGAGCTTGGTATCCCCTTGCCCAAAGCCCTTCTTTTAGCGCTGTTATTAAGCCTTAGGTCTAGACCACATGGTTCCCATAAGCTCAGTCCCTATGAGATAGTAACAGGATGCCCAATGCCACTGTACCCATGGGTGGGAAGCATAGCAGCCAAAGGCTCACTCCTACAATACTGCATTGTGTTGGCTTAGAAACTATCAGAGACTTAACAACTTGTCTCACAGTCCCATTGCTTAAAACTCCAACAGAAACTCAGATCCTGATCCAACCCAGTGACTAGGTCTACAGGAAATGTCACTTCTGAAAACATTTCTTGGAGCCACCGTGGAAAGGCCCAAACTCCAGGGAGTAGAGACCTGGATCCACCTGTTACATCTCAAAAGGGCAGTACTGTATACTTGGATTTAAGAACCTGAAGGTGACCTAACCCTAAAGACTAAATGGGGTCTGAAGCAGCCAATGTGTGAGGTGGATAGCTGTTCTTAAGACCCTCAGGATGAGAAGAAGATGACAGCTGATGTAGACCACCAACCCAAGAACCTGGACATGGGCTGAGGTTTGCAGTTACTCCCTCTATGAACTAAGCCCTTTTCTACTTGTCACTGTCTCCTCAATCACTTAATGTCCTTAGAAGTACCAGTTTTTTTCTTTAACTTTTATGTTGTACTTATCTCCTTAAGTCGTGATATAAGTTGCGATTAATGAAAATTTTGCTATTTAACGTAAAAATTCCTTGGATTATGATTTGTTTTGAGCTTTGATTTCAGGGATAGTTGTCTAAATTGTCACAATGCCAATAATAAAAAATGGCATGTGTGGCAGTTCTTTGGACTGTTAAGGTGGATATCTGCTCCTGGGAAAGGCTGTGAGGATGATTTAGGATACAGCCTAGATAGGATCCTCCTGACTTTATGTCCCCATTGTGTTATTGCCTTTCTGGAAAAGGAAAATTCCCACCTGGCTAATCCTGTGCCTTACTTTAACACTCTGTAACTAACTACATAACTGGCTGTCAGATATGACTTATGCCTGGAATCAAACAGAGTTAAGGGAGTTTTCCCCCTGTTATATGACAACTAAGTCCCTCTTTTTTTCCTTTTATAGCAAATTTCTGTAATCAAGAAAATTTTCAAAATCATGTACCAAATGCATGTTCGTTATCGGCCTTCGAGGGTCATTCTGACCTTTTTGGCCAAAAGGAGGGAATGAGGAGGGAATTTATAATTTTTATATTAATCAATATGATAGGTGTAATGAATATACCAATAACTTAGTTTTCTTAAGAGCTGACTCTCTGGCTTGGGAGTCAGAGCTCGCAATGCAGCCTAAATTGATTAATCAAAACTCTTACAACACTCACAATCGCTGGACCTTAAGTGAAGTGAATCAAAGATCGTAGAACCTGTTCTTGTCACAGAACTCTAGTTCTGTACTTTAGAGGAGGTGGTCACAACACCCAAAGCCTTAACTCCAGAATTGTAGTGTGGGAGGTTTCTTGTGGGCAATCACTACATGATAATCTGTAATCCCCCTTCTCCTCTCCTCCCAGGTTTCTTGTGGGCAATCACTACATGATAGTTTGTAACCCCCCTTCTCCCCTCCTTCCTCAGTTGTGATTTAAGTATATAATCTATAGGGGCAGCTAGGTGGCGCAGTGAGTAGAGCACTGGCCCTGAAGTCAAGAGGACCTAAGTTCAAATTCGACCTCAGACACTTGACACACTTAGTAGCTTTGTGACCTTGGGCAAGTCACTTAACCTCAATTGCCCTGCCTTCCCCCCTCCAAAATTTTTTTTAAAAAGTATATAATCTGTGCTTTTACTTCAGCTAAGAGAACATTCCTCACCCTGAAACTGATTGGTTAAACTACCTGATTACTGGCACTTTCATCTCTAGTCCGGCTTTGTTCAGTTCCAAGCATTCTCAGGTTAGAGACTGGCTAAGTAAAAAATCCCGTTGACAAGAAACTGATCAGACTTCACAAGCAACTGGTCAGTCATGGCCAATTTATTGGGAAACTCCAATTAGGCAATTAACAGTGATTACAGAGCAAATTCTTTCTTGAATAGAGCAACAATGGAATATCAGTGGTATATGAAAGAGATTAATCTGGCAGCAGTATGATGGATTGAAATTAACATATAATCAACTATTGTAACAACAATGTTACTAGCAGCTGCTGTGGGGGTATAATACCAATAACACCAGCACACAGGAGGGCTGCTAGCACATATTCTTTGATCTGCTATAAGCAACTTTAAGGGGTTTACAATCTTACTTTAATTAAACATACATATATCATTCACTTAGTTCAGGGGTAAAAGTCAGCACCCTGAACTTTAAAGAAAATACAAACAGAAATTACAAGCAGAAATTATAAACAGAGAAAACAAACACAAATCAACAAACAAGGCTTCTAACCATATGACCAAAACAACACATACATAGTTACCAGAGAGAGAGAGAAGCACCAACATCTGGGTTTTCAAAGTTTTAACAGCTATCCAGAATCTCGTCTGGCTTCATCACATGAACACTCTTCCCATGAGTGAGCCCCAAAGCAAAATGCTAACCTCAGAGTACATATACACTTCTTCAGGGTCAGAGGGCATCACAACCCTTGTGACCTAGGTCCATGTGACTCAAACTCATGTGACTTAGGCTTCCTTGTGACTTAAGCAGGTCATCAAAGATTCTTGATTCAATCAAAGGCAAGACTTAATCAAAGGCGCTTGATTGCCTTAGTGCTGAGAACTAGAACTCCAAAAGAAAAACCAGCAAAAAGTCCCGCTTTGTCCTTACAACTATATAATTTAACAATAACAGAAAATGCAAAGGAATGGATAAATATTTTGACAATATATATCAAGTTACAACTAGAGTCACCTCTTACCAACTGCTGATCCTTCTTTAAAGTAGGATCTCCAGAGTAACAACAATTCCATTCTCTCAGGATGGTAAAATTTCTCTTCAGCATGCTTACACAGAATAATTGGTTATTGCACAGAATAAAAGTTAAATTAGCTCTCTCAAAATATCTCTTCCAACTCTCACTTTTCTCTATGACAATTTAACTCACTCTCTCAGGAAAGAAGGTCTCTTAGTCTTTTCTATCTGTACATGACTTAGTCTCAGTCACAATAGTTAACTCCAGATAGCATTTAAACTAATTCTTCCCAAGATACTATTCCTCCTTAAAGATACAATAACAGTGCCTTTAATCTCCAAAGGAGGAAGTATTGAAGTAAAATGTTATGTATTTAGGAGAGGATTCTGGGAAGATGGCAGAGTAGATCAGAAAATTCCAAGCGCTCAAGATTTTCCCCCACAAAAGAGTTAAAATAAAAACAACAGATTTGGAGAATAGATCAAGAAGAGAAAATATAAAAATAATGGGCGTAACTGAAAGTTATGATCAAAAAAAGAATCTTGATATAATAATATCAAGATTAATAATAATAAAGAAAATTGTCCTGAAGCATTAGAACAAGGCAAAAAAGTAGAAATAGAAAAAATCCATCGAACATCATTTGAAAGAGATCCTATGAGAAAAACTCATACGAATATTATAGTCAAATTCCAAAATCCCCAGATCAAGGATAAAACATTAAAAGCATCAAGATTAAAACGATTTAAATATGATGGTGCCACAATTAGAATTACACAAGGTCTAGCAGGAGAGACATTAAAGGACTGCAGGTCTTAGAACGCAGGTCTTGGAAGGCTTAACCCCAATTGCCCTGCCTTCTTCCCTCTAAAAAAAAAAAGACTAAAAAAGAAAAGAACAGGGTTTTTCCTATTTGCTATAATTCTTCTATATAACATGACTAATATGAAAATATGTTTAATAGGAATATAAGTGTAGAGAAGATGAAAGGAACTCAGGTCCTCCTGGCTCCAAGGCCAGTGCTCTACTCACTGCACCACCTAGCTGCCCCCCTGTTCTTTTCTTAAAGAAAGTATTCACAGTGTATAGGGGTTGAGGCTTCTTTCTGTATAATCTACAAGTTTTTGGTCTTTCTCATTCCTTATTCCTGGTCTATGCTTTAGTAACATATTTTTCGCTAATCTTGCCTATTTTCATCTTTGCATCGAAATCATTAACAAAGTACACATGGATTTAATTTGGAACATCTCACTGAGTTTTTTTGTAGAATTTCTTGATTTCATTTTCTACCACAGAAGTTGATGCCTAGGTTGTGATTATTCTGATGGTCATCTTTTTGCAAATGTTTATCACAAGTACTGCAATACTAGATGACCAGGTACTGCAGGAAATGATATTTCTTGTTGACTTTGCATATACAACCAAACCAATTCTACCAACTCCTTTTTTTTGCCTTTTCAAGGGGAAGCTGTGAATCATCATTCCATTTAGCCAGAACGTCCTTTCATCTTCTCTCACCTATAACAAACTTATCAAGACTGATACATTCCAGTTCTTCCAGTAGGATGTCTACTTGTGCCTTGAACAAGATCCCATATGTAGTACCAGCATTTAAGTTACAGTTCATAGACATTCTAAAAAGTATATGATTCTTATCACCATTTATTCTCCTTTCCTCTACTCTGCTACCCTCACTGCAAAAGGGGAAGAAGACTATACATTTCCAAGGATCATTAATCTTTTTTATTTGTTTCATGGGTTGCCATGGCCAAATTGCTGTTGTTCATCCTTCATTCTCAAAGAAGACCAATGGCATCATGGGGGTGATGTCTTGATTTGTATGTGAATTTGTGTTCGGCAAAGTCATTGGCCTCACTCTCTCCTCCAGAACCATCGCAATCCAGTGGGAATGATGTAATCCTAATAGAGCTTCCCCTAGCCCCAATATTCTAACTTCATTATAGGCCCCACTGAACAGCAGACCCACTGTACCCACCTAGGCCCCCCTCTCAATACCCTACCTTCTTCATATATGCCTCACTGCTCACTAGAACAACAGGTGTGTCCATGAACTCTTATTTCTCACAGAAATAGCAGGCACGTCCATGCGATGGGATCCCAACCACTGCCTTTAGCTAGCCATTGCCACCAGACCCATTCTTCATATTTCCCCACAGAAACAGGTGTGTCCATGCACTCAGCTTCAACCACATTACCCATCTTGATCAGACAAGACCACAATAGCTAGCCAATCAGAAGACAGCACCACCGAATGTAGAGCAGGATGCTTGACCACCAAACTGTAGAAGGGGCCTACCCTAAGATAGGGCCTGTGCAGTAATGGTGAAGAATTGACCTAGAGTAAACTTATAGCATCGAGAGGATTATTATAATATCATTACCATACATGCATACCCCCACAAATGGGTTTTTCTGTATGCACTGTGGGTAACTGCATGCGAAGTTCCACTGAGTCTGAGACTTTTCCTCCATTACCTAATCCCTTAACAAACTCCTCCTGCCTTTCTAATATTAATCATATTCATACATTCTATGGAAATTTTGATTGTGTAATCAGCATCATATTCTCTATAAAACTGTATGTCTTGCCTTACTGAAATTGCTAATTCCTCTAAGGAACTTAGCTACTCACTAGAGTATGAAACCACAAAACTATAATAAATCTTTCCAACTGATTTGGAGTTGACCCGAGTCTTTGAAATTCTTTAGAGACATCCCACCACAATTCTACCCGACCTTCATCAAAAAAAACAAGTCCAGACAACTGGCAATAGCCCAGGCCAAATAATTTGCTACCAAGTAGTCAACCTGCTGGTAATGGACTCCTTTGTACTTTGCTAGGCTGATTCTTGGTAAGTGTATTGCCAGGACTGTATGTGGAATAAGGAGATAAAATAAGACACCATTCCCACCCTCAAGGACCTCATAATCTATTAGACATAAGACATGCAGATAAATACAAAGCAAAATGTAATAAGTACAGAAGTGAGATTGATTGTGGTATAGTGAGAAGGATATTGGCTTTGAAGTCAGAAGACCAGGAATTAGATTCTAGTCCTGCCACTTACAGAGTGATCTAGCATGAATCATTTAATCTTTCCAGCATAATTTTCTTTATTTCTGAAATGAAGAGCTACAAAGTCCCTTCCCAGCTCTAAATCTTTGCTCCTATAACAATCCAAAGAAATTAGATGTTACTTCCAAGTTGAGGGATCAAGGGAAACTTTCATCAAAAACATAACACTTGAGAGGAATCTTGAAGGAAGGGAATGATTCTAATAGGCAGATATTGGTGTGGGGAAGTGTGTATTCCAGGAATGAGGGAAAATGTGAGCAAAAGCATGGAAGAACAAAATAAAAAAAAAAGCAGAGAGATGTGAATAGTTCATTTTGCTATATAATAAGGGGAATAGTGTGAGATAAGGTTAGAAAAGCATGTTGGAGCCAGATTATAGAATGCTGTGAATGCCAGAATCAGGGGTTTATACTTTACATAGTTGGCTATGGGTAGCTGCTATAGGTTTTTTGAGGGAAGGAGCAACATTTGGGAAATAGCATATTAGAAAGATTACATGGGCAGTTGTGTAAAGGATAGATTATAGATTGCAGAGGGGAGAGAGTTAGAACAATTAGGAAGTTATTGAAATAGTCCAGGCAAGAAGTTATGAGGGCCTGAACTAGAGTTGCAGCAGTGGGAGAGAAAATGATAGGATGGTTACAAGTGGCACAAGGAAAAAAATCAGCTCAACTGATCATTACATTGAGAGAGTCCTAAAGGGTGTGCAATGTACGACACCTTTGGATCTCCTACCTACATTAAGGGTGGTGTTCTTAATGAGATGGAGGTTGGGGGTGGCCTCTTGTAGCTCTTGTTTTGAGTCATGCTTGATCTTGATGATTTTGCTACATCCACTTTTAATTGTGTGTGTGTGTGTGTGTGGTTGCTCTTTCCATTTACATTGTTGTAGTCATTGTGTGTATTGTTTTCTTGGCTCTGCTTAATTTACTCAATACTTCTCTGTATTCATCACATTCATAATTTCTTATAGCATAGTAATATTACATTCATGTATATGTATCCCTTTTTGGTAAAGGTTACACTAATAACTCACTAGTCCTCCAGAACGTGGGTATTTGTAAGAACAGATTAAGCATTTTGACCATAGTTTTCAGGATTTTATCCTTTTATTCTTTAAGACTTTTGGTTAGCTGCCATCTGTTACTAGATTAAATAGCCTTTGATGTCTCTCTTGATGTTTAGATTTTATGATTCTATGAGATTCAATCAATGAACAAGCATCTCATGTCACTAACAATTAGACCTAGCACTATGCTGATTCTCAGTCTCAAACTTCACCTTGAAATGATAACAATCAAGGATAGAACCACTGAACATTCAAGCAAATCAATCAAATGTTTCATAGGATTGCAAAATTTCATTTGGAAGGGACCTCAGAAGCCATCTAGTCCAATTCATTCCTGAACAAGAATACCCCCTTTAATATACCAGATGAGTGACCATCTAGCTTTTCCTTAAAGCCTAGTGAGGGTGCTCCCACTAGCTTCTGAGATAGCTCATGCAACTTTTGTATAGCTCTTCTTGTTTAGAAATTTTTCTTTACATGAAGCCTAAATCTGCCTCTCTGAAACTTTCATCATTGTTCTCAGTTCTGTCATCTAGAGCCAAGAAGAATGATCCTTGTCTCTCTTTCACAAAGCTCTTCAAACATTTGAAGACAGCTGACAAATTTCCTCTAAGTCCTTTAAGTTTTCTCTAAGTTCTCTAGACTAAACATCCCCAGTATTTTAATCTAATCCTCTTAAGGCATGGTTTCCAGTCATCTCACTAACCTAGTCACCCTCTTCTGGATATACTACAGCTTGTCTATGTCTTTCCTAAAATGTAATGCCTAAGCACAGTACTCATTTTAGTCTGACCAAGGCACAGTAGTTGAGTGAATGTCGAGTGGTATGCTAGGTAGTATGGGTGACATATAGGAAGTAGCTGACAATCTCTTTCTCCCCTCAGATTATTATCAAGTTGACAAAAGATAAGAACTGGGAGTATTCTCTGGGGACCCTAGGCTTCTGATTTAATGACCAACACAGAGCTTTTAATCTCATTGGAGAGCAGAACATACCTATTTACCTACTCTCCCTTTTCTGTCCACAACAGAAACAGAAAAGAAGGAACAATAATATTATTGATTCTGCTATTTGTTCATTAAACTGCATCCCGGCATACTGTATCAGTAAGGCAAGATTCATGACCATGAGGATGTCCATGAACATGCCTGAACGGTTTGGAATCGCAAAGTATAAGAAATTCTCCAGGTAGAAGGCAGAGGAAGTATAATATTTATTTAGACTCCAGAGGATAAAATCCCAAGACCAATAGCCCCAATTCGATATAGCAATAGTTTTATTCCAAAACGAGTAAGCCCACCTCAATGTAGCAACAAGGAAATTATAACACAGTATTATATTGAGCAACCAAGTCATCCAGTAACGTTCCCTTGTTGCTAGGGCCTTCCTGTAAACAGTCACTCACGAATCCTAAGGCTCTGCTCAGTATTCTCTCTGTAGCTCTGTCGACCCTGAGTTCCTGCCCCTTCTCCTTGGGCTGAATTCCAATTCCTGTAGTTCTCTGCAGATTCTGCTGCTCTCAGTCCTGGACTCTCTTTATATATAATCATAGCCGGCATCTGATTGGCTAGAACTCAGGTCTCTGATTGGCTGAATTCATGATTGACTAGAACTCAGTGCACATACCATTGACTCTGGTCTTAGCAACTCCCTTCAGGGCCCTGAGGGCTTCGTGCCCGAATTGGCTTAGTACCTAGTAAGTAGAGGCTGTAGGCCTACTTACAAACAAATATGTAATCAAGCTTTCCCACCTAGCCCCACCTGAGGCCTATTGAATGAGTGAAGAAGATTTTTGATCATATAGTATGTGTAGTATTAATACATACATAGTCTCACTTATCTCCAGAAGCTGAACTTGAGCCTATATATTCTGACTCCATTCACCTATTTTCTTCTGCAGGGCTTGAAACTCAAGATTCTAAGATTCTTGAGTAAAATTAATCTAGGACATATATAATACTTATTGAGGGAAAGGTAGCGTATATTTGAAAAGGAAGAAGCATGCCTAGTTATTTTATTAGAATTTTTGAAGTCATTTAATAAATGTTGTTTAGCTGACTCTTTGTGACCTTATTTGGGGTTTTTCTTGGTGAAGATGCTGAAGTGGTTTGCCATTTCCTTCATTTTACAGGTGGGAAAACTGGGGTCACACAGTTGGTAAGTGGCTGAGGCTAGATTTGCAATCAGGAAGATGAGTCTCCCTGTCTCCAGGCCCAGCAGTCTATCCACTGTACCACCTAGCTTCCCCCCAGTTAATAGATATATGGTGGTTTTTTTTAACCAGTCTCTAATTTGTTTGTTTTGAAAGTCTTTGACAAGATCCTACATCAAAGAGTCTTTTTAAAAAATGCAATAGATAGGTGACAGTTTTAGGTTTCTAGGGAACTATAGGGATATAAGGCAGGAGGAAAGAGCTATATTTCTTTTGTCAAGGTTGTGGGATACCATTACATGTGCTAGCATTAAGGCATCCTAAGTCATATATTGTCTCTCTACAGAATCACAGAGTGTCAAATCTAGAAGGGACCTTAGAGATCACTTAGTCCAGTGGTGTCAAACTCAAAGAGAATTGGATTCCTTAAGGGCCTATATTGACTTAGTAAACTACAAATTAACATTATCTACATTATATTATATTTTTATTTTGCCAAACATTTCTCAATTACATTTCAATCTGATTCAGCCTTAGTTTTGTGGGCCACTTACAGCCATGATCTTCACATCTCTGATTCTAGTACATTACTAAATTTTATAGATGAAGGAGAGACCCAAAGACATAAAGTGAATTTTAAGAACACACAGTTTTTCTCTTCCCTGTTCTCATCCAGACCCAGATTTCCCGCATATCTCTTATTTACTATTCAGAAAAGCAGAGAGACAGAATAGGTATGGATTAGAAAAAAAAAAACCCAAACTTTTTATATGTCTGAGTGCTTCCATCATCTCTTTTAAGACTCATCATTGAGCTTAGGATTCAGTTTTTATTGCATCTTTATTACAAATCACAAACAATATCATAACATTTAGGGGGAAATCATTTTGTGAACTAGTAAGAAGATTAAGGTACAGTACTAGGTAATTTTCTTAGTTCTTTTGTTCCTAATGCCAACCATATCTTCTAGAGAGCAGTGTATTATTATGTCTAAGGCCAGGACTGCCTTTGGATTTAGATGCCCCTTTCCTCAGAGAGTGTAGTGCTTTGGAGGACAAACCCCAGCTGCACATCCAAATGGTACTGAGAGTGGGCCACTGTGGAGATGAACTTGTGGCAGGCACAGATAAGGCAACCATTCACCTCAACTTTGAATTGGGAGCCTTTACTGCATGGCTGTATTCCACCAGCTTAAGTACCACTTTTCCCCTAATCCTCCTGGATGCAAATTTTCTCTCATGTAAATTTTTCTTGAGCTCTTCATACCTCAACCTTGTACTTATCATAATCTACCTTGTATTATAATTATTTATGTACGTGTTATAACTCGTAAGTACTATGAGGGCAGTGATTACATTTTTTATCTTTGTAGTGTCAATACCTAAACAACAAGTATGTACCTATGTGTCAAGTACTGTGGTAGGTGCTAGATTTACTAAGGAAAAAGTGAGAATTCTTGGAGTTTATATTTTACTAGGGGGAGGCAACCTGTTCATAGATGGGTAAATACAGGTTTCATATAAAATAATTTGGAATAAGTCTTGTTGTGTTTGTCCTTGGTTCTCGAAGAGGACCATGACATGAGGGAAATGATGACATGACTTGCAGTTGACTTTGATTTGAGTGAGGGAAGGCAGTACAAGGTCACCAGCCTCACTTTCTCCTCCAGAGCCATCTGGGTCCAGTGGCCTGATATTCACCAGGATGACTGGAGATGGCCCAGGATGCACTGAGAGACCCTGGTCCTTTTAGGCTAAGGTCTTTTCAGGTGCTCACTATGAGTGAGATAACACCCATTCCGTGAATAGGCCTCTTTAAGCAGTTAATCAAGGGATGACTCCTTTAATCAAAACCAAAAAAAAAAATCAAACTGGGAGGGGAAGATCCTGGGGTTGCTGGCCAAAAGTGAAATCGTTACTATTTAGTATTTACATTCACTCTGTGCTAGGAGGGCAGGGACCTGTTGTCCAATCTATGAGCTCCAGGGTTTAAGGCTTGGTTTTTGAGAAAGAAATCTAGCCAGTAAACCCAAAGTAAAGAGGCAGGCCATCGAAATATACCTTTTGAGGCGAGGAAAGGAGAAAAGAGGGAAGGGGAGGGGAGGGGAGAAGAGAAGAAAGGTGGGGGGAAGGGGAGAAGAGAAGAAAGGTGGGGGGAAGGGGAGAAGAGAAGAGAGGAGAGGAGAGGAGGGGAGGGGAGGGGAGAGGAGAGGCTACTCACAGATTTTGTTTGTCCTTCATTCTCAAAGAGGACTGGAGAAGTCTAACAATTGGGGGGATCAAGAAAGGCTTCCTGAAGGAGGTGATACTTGAACTGAGGCTGGGAGGGCACTAAGGATTCAAGAGGTAGAGGTAAGGAGGGAAAGAATTCCAGGCATGGGGAATTCATTCCAGCCTGTGCAAAGACACAGAGAAAGGAAATGGGATGTCATGTATGGGGAATACCAGGTGTTGCTTGTCCCATGCATAGGGAACAAGTATGGCTAAAGCATTTAGTACATGAGAAAAAGTAATGTGCAATCAATTTGGAAAGATAGGGACCAAATTATGAAGGGCTTTAAATGCCAAACAAAATACTTTGTATTTGATCCTAAAGGCAATGGAGAGCCATTGAAACTTGTCGAGGAAAGGAATGACATGGTCAGGAGTACACTCTAGGAATTTCAATTTAGCAGCTATGTAGAAAATAGATTGGAGAAGGGAAGAGCTGGATGTCGGAAAACCAATTAGGAAGCTATCCTAGCAAGTGGTGATAAGGGCTTGGACTAGGCATTGAATTGTAATGTGAGAACCAGAGTGGACGACAATCAGTAATCCAAATTTAGAAAGTCCTTTTCATCTCTTTATAATTCAATGTTTTAAATCACAATACTTCTAAAGAAAAGGTGAATGTTGTGAGCTAATTATTAAATCTTCATCAATAAATCAATATACCGACTATGGGCCCATGAATTTTGTAGAACATTTTTTAAAAATAAAATTGTTGACATAGATGAGAACCTTGAAAAAAAATTGCCCAGGGCCATGAACAACCTAGGGGCAGTCCTGTCTGGGGCTCTCAAACAGTCTGAGGTTAGTAGGATCAAAGGTGTATGGAATATACATATATATATATACATATATATGTTTATGTATATATGTGTCTATGTGAGTATGTATGTATATATGTATGT
>CM053622.1:173418994-173437767 GCA_028646595.1 Phalanger gymnotis | reverse complement strand
TAAGTTAACATATTTTAATATCTATATAGAATGCAAACCTGAGGCGCAAAGATTATTTTTTCAAAGCTTTGTATTCCACCCCCTCAATTTAAGGGCGTAGTAGAAATGTATAATTCTGGAATTTGTTTTGGGAGAGCAATACAAGAATTTTTGACGCTTAAGATTTCTGTGAGAAATAAGAAAAATATAACTTTCTATTTAAAAATCTCCCTCTGCAGAAATGGCAGATAATGGGAGACCTCCTTCCTCATCTTACTAGCGAGCCATCTTTGGATATCACGACCATTTTAAAGTGAGTAAAAGTTCCAAATGTTCAGGTGGGACTTGGTTATACAATATTTCTCCTTGAATATAATTTGTTAACATACTGCTTTTGCCAGTCAGCACCTCAGACCGATTTAATTCTGATTTAATTTTGAGGTGTGTACTTAAAGACTAAAAATAGTTTCTATTATTATTAAATCTAAAGTTTACTATTCACAGATATGGTACAGTGATATTTGCGGGCATTAAACAATTAAGTTGCCATTTTAACAAGTAGTTTCAAGAACTTAAACTATTTCTTTTATATCATGTACAAAACATTTTTGCATTTTGAAAGACTGAGGCCAACAATATTGAAATCATACATCACAAGTAGTGCTAATGAATTTCAATCACTTTTGCTTAGATGCACTAGGACAACATAGAATTTTACAGACAGAAGGAAGCTCAGAATCATGTTGGCTAACACATTCATTTTATAGGTTAAGGAAAATATGTAGAGGGGAGATGACTTGCCCAAGTGACACTTCAGGTTAATAACTGAGATGGTGCTAGAACCAGGTCTCCTGATTTCAAGTCCAGTGCTCTTTATGTCATACCATGCTTTCACTTCATATTCCCTACCTATATCCAATGTGCATAAAAATCTTGTTCATACTTTTTTCTTTTGAAACTCTTTGGTAACTAAAGGGTGGAACCTTATACACAAGAATAAACTTAAGAAATGTTAAAGCTTGAAGATACAGATTAAGGTTTTTAACATCAGATTATATAGCCTTTGGAAGCAGTGTAGTGATAAAATTTTCTTGGGACTGTATTAGAAATCCAATTTTGGGGGCTCAGAAACCTCCTTCCCTTAGAAAAATTAAAGAAAACCACTCTTTCCAGTGGGAACTGCATAATCAGTCTAGAAAAATTAAATTTTAGGTGGGGTAGGGTGTGCGCGCGTGTGCGTGTATGTGCGTGCTCACGTATGTATATATGTATATAAAGTTGTGTTTCGAGTTCTGAGTTTATGTCTAAAGATTCTAGTTTCTTATAAAAGTCTCTGAGGAAGATTACAGATTCTGTTTAGCCCTAACCACTGAAAGTGTCTGTGTACAGAGGTAAGGCCTTGGTACTAAAAGTAAAAAAGTTGCATGAGGCTAAATGAATTGTGGTAGGATAGATCTCAGTAAGATAACTGATTGCTGATAAATAAAATCATCCTCATTTGATTTTTTTATAATGGCTACAAAATTAATCCCCTAAAAGTATAGAAGTTACTGCCTAAAAATGTATAGTACGGAAAATATTAGATGGATTTTTTTTTTGTTGGTTGAACACCTGTATCCACATATATCTCTAAAATGTTTCTTAATGGATCATTGTCAGCCAGCAGAGAAAAATCTCCAAGGACCTGTCACAGGAATCCATCTTGTTCATAAATAGTTTGAATGAAGGCAGAGAAAGAGTCCTAAGTACTGTACATGCAGATAGACACACATCATGGAGAAATTCAGTGAATTGTACTGTTGGTAGTCAATTGACCAATCAATAGCCATTAATTAAGGATCTACTATGTGCTAGGTACTGTGCTAAGCAATGGGGATACAAAAAGAGGCAAAAGGCAATCCTTACCCTCAAAGAGCTTTCAGTCTTTTGGGGGAGACAACATGCAAACAAATAGAGACAAAGCAAGCCATATACAGGATAAATAGAAAATAATAATTATATGGAAGCCACTGGAATGGAAAGGGTTTGGGGAAGGCTTTTTATGGAAGGTGGGGTTTTATTTGAGACTTAAAGGAAGCCAGGGAGGTTAGCAATCATAGTTGAGGAGGGAGAGCATCCCAGGCATGGGAGACAGCCAGATGGGATGCCTAGAGCTGAGAGATGGAGCATTTTGTTCATGGATCAGTCAATGTATTAAACAACAGTATTGAGACTCAAAAGATCTCAATAGGCTGTAACGCTGTACCAAGCTAATAAATGAACTTTAATGGGGATAAATGTATATCCTTTCACTTAAGTTAAAAAAAAAACTGCAGAAGTACAGGATGAGAAAAAGCCAACTTAACTACAATCTATAAAAACCTTAGAGGTTTTAATTGATTACAAGCTCAATATAAGTTGATAATCAGGTGTCATTCACTGTACTAATCTTGCTGGTTTTTTGATTGATTGTTTTGAGACCGAGTCTGGCTTCCCCAGGCTGGAACTCCAGAAACCCCACATGGGCAGGATCCTAATACCAGTCTGCACAGAAACTTTAACCTGCTCCATTTTTCTGAACTAGACTCATTCACCCCTCTTTAATCAGCCTGGTGACCTTTTGCTCCCAAGTGCTTATGTTGTTGTGGGACGTAGTATGGCTTTAGTCCTACTATAGTAGCTCAACTCCCAAATTCAGGTGATTTACTAGTCACAGCAGAGATTACAAACATGTATCACCATGCTTCCCCTCTTTTTCATCTACTACTGTGTGTCATGTCGCACTATGCCTGGGGTTCATTCCAATGGGCCATGTTTTAAGAGGGACATTGATAAACGTAAACATAGTAGGGATCCAGGATGGGGAAGAGTCTTGATAACATGTCACAGGAGGGTTGGTTGAAGACACCAGGGTTGTTTTTCCTGGAAAGGGGAATACTTAAGGGATTTCATAGCTACCTCCAAATATATAAGGATAAATTGTATGGAAAAGGAATTTGATGTTTTCCATAAAATTTCAGAGGACCAACTCAGTGGGTAAAAATTATGGAGAGACAGATTTTGACTAGTTAAGAAAATACTTTCAAACAGCCATCTGAAACTAGCTTGGATTATTTTGTGGGGTAATGAACTGTTCTGGAAGTGTTTATGCTAAAAAACTTGAACAGTCAGTCTGTAGGGTATGTCAGAGGGGAGATTTGTGCTTTGTGAGTTCAAGGTTAGACTAGATCTCTAGATTCAGCACTTAAGATTCTGTGACATAGTTCATATCATAGATTAAATAATGTATAATAATCTTTTAAAATAAAAACACATTTACTGTATCTCAAGTTGTAAAAAAAATTCTGTATTAAAGTTAAGCCAAGCTAAACAAGAACACACTTTTTAAAAAATGTTTTGATAGCTCTTGCTTTTACATCTTCATTTTGTATATGTCTTCGTTTCCCCAACCAAGTCATTCTTTATAACAAAGATTTTAAAAAAAGAAAAAAAGCGTTCAGCAAAACCAATTAACACATCTATTGTCTGACAGTATGTACCATATTCTATATCCATAGACTCCCACATTTTCAAAGGGGTGGAGTTACATCTTTCTGGCTCTTCTTTTAGAGATAAGCTTGGTAATTATAATTACAACATTCCATAAAAACACTTAGAAATTTAAATTATTATTTGTTTTGTCAGTATTAAAGAGTAGTAAAAGGATAGAGATTTTAAAAACACCTAGCTCTTTTTCAGCTTTATGTTCAGAGTTTAAAAATTGTAGTGGTGAGGAAATTGCCCTTTTATTCCTGTAACTCAAATCTTGAAAATTAAATGATTGTTTATATTCCATTACTTTATTAAGAAAATAATCCTTATAACTTTCTTTGCTTTTACATCAGCAATTCTAGGACTTTAGGTATGAAGTTTATTCATTCACTCATATTGATCTTTCTCATATTCCCATGTTTGCTGTTCTTTTCTTTAGGGGACCAGAAATTGATCTTGAGCTTATTTACATTGTCTTCTCACCTTATATGTATATCAAACCTTTTATCATGTTTATTAAGATTTTAACTTATATTTATTTACTGTTTCTTTTATGATTGATGTAGTGGAAGAGAATATCTTGCAGACATGGTCAAAATTCTAAGTGCGGTATACAGAACTCACTCTGGTTTTCAGTGGGAATCTGTGCAGGGTTACATGTAAGATGGAGAAAATAGGTTATTGAAAAAAGTGAAAGTCGCTGTCCTTGGTTCCAGTTAAATTTTTGAAGGATAGTAGGTGTGATGAGTGGCAGCTAGATGGCACGGTGGATAGAGTACAGGGCCTGAAGTCAGCAAAATTCATCTTCCCGAATTCAGATCTGGCTTCAGATACTTAGTAGCTGTGTGACCCTGGGCAAGTCACTTAACCTTGTTTGTCTCAGTTTCCTCATCTGCAAAATTAGCTGGAGAAGGAAACAGCAAACCACTCTAATATCTTTTGTCAAGAAAACCTCAAATGAGATCATGAAGAGTTGGACACGACAGAACAACAGAAAAGATACAATGAAACTTACTGCTGAACTTAAATGATGAAGCTACAGTTAGAAGTATTGGTAATCATATATCTGTGAATAGCTTCTTCAATAATGAATAACATTATGGAGAATTTGGTAATTTGTATTGAATTTTCTATAAAATAACTGAAATAATATGCCATTTCCTCTGATTCTGGATATGTGGAATTTAGTAGTGGTGGGTGGGTGTGTGTGTGTGTGTGTGTGTGTGTGTGTGTGTGACTAAAAGTTTTATTATTTGGAGTGTTGTAAAAAATTTTATGTCTTATCTTACTGTTTTCTGTTTCTCGTTGCCCACAGTTTGATTTAAGATGAAGTCAGTTCATCTGTCTTCATATACCCAGGCACACAAGTTCATGTGTTTTTTTTTCTTCCAAACACTTATCTTCTTAGGCCTACTTTGCATATGGGAAAATAGAGTGGTCTGTTGTGCACAAGAAAATAAAGGGATATTATTTGGAATGGCTTTCTGGCAGAGGGAAGGGGGAATGATAATGGGGAGAATTAAAGAAAAAAAAGGATATAAAGCTCATAGCGTTATAGGTTTAGATCTGGAAGGCACCCCAGGGGCCATCTAGCCCAAACCTGTCACGTTACAGATGAGGGACTTAGGCCATTAAGAGTTTTAGTGACTTGCCCAATGTCACACTAAAATCAAGTAGCAGAGCCATGCTTCAAACTTAGATCCTTTGACTCCAAATCCATCACTCTTTCTGTCTTTGTACTTTGGGGTGACTCTGTGCCCTTGCTAAGAGTAGTATCTTCTAAGCAGACTTATTACATACTTGTATGCCTATTCTGTGTACAGTACTGTGCTAACCATTGAACAGAGAAAAGAGAAAAAAAAGTATACTTGTATATAATTTTACATATATATAGTTATGTATAGTTACCCTGGTCCATTAGAAGTTTGCATTCCTATTCTTGTTAGTCTTTTAATAACCTGATCTAGGAGTATGATTTTGAAAATCACCTTTTCCCTGCAAATATATTTTGCATAATATTATATTTGGGTACTTTTTAGCATCAGGGTTGGTTGTAAGTGTTCACACCAGAATAATTGAAAGAGTGGCTAGCTGACTATGTTTAGGAATCTTTAGAGCTGCTTAGTGCACAGTTATTTCTTTATACCAGAATCATTTATTAAAATGCCTTTTATTATTTACATTAGTTCAGGATGAATAAAATACTTGTTGCAATTTTCTTTATAACCTTCATAACAGATTTAGATCGTTGTTTGAAACTTACCAGGATACCCCAGGGTATCTTAGAAAATGGAAGTATGAAGTATATGTTAACATTTAGATGTCAAAATTTGACATTTTCAGTGTTTTTTGTTCCATAAAAGCTATCATGGGGAAAATGGTTCTAGGCAGAGGTATAAATAAATGCCTTTATTCAAAATATGTTGTAGCCAAGTTCTTTTAAAATGTACCTTTGTGAGATGAAAATTTAAAAAATAAAATATTGTAGATTGATTCCTCTTTTTTCATTTTTCTTTTAGGTAAAAAATTTTGCAGTTATATATCTTGTGGACATTACAGAAGTACCAGACTTCAATAAAATGTATGAGTTGTATGATCCCTGTACTGTCATGTTTTTTTTCAGGTATGTTATTTTTAAAAAATTATTTATTCTAGACAACTAGTAATGTTTAACATACTCAAAACACTTTTGGGTATAGTACTTCCTATTTGAAACAGTTGATTTGCACTCCAAATGGAATTAACTTAGAATACAAAATGAATCTCATTATGTTAATAGTGAAGTCGTGCCAATTTAATGTCCAATAATCTTTTTATAAAATGTGACTGCTGAGAAAATCCAGTTAAGTGTAATTAATGTATTCAAGAGAGTTTCTCCAATTTGTGTGTTGTACATTTTTTGGAGCAATGGTGACATTTCGTTATGTATGTAGGCTTTAAAATAATGTGTATGACATTAGCCTGATTTAATATCCTGATGTACATAACATTTAATAATTCATACATAATATTAATCTGTTATTTGCTTTCATTCTCCCCAAATTTTCCTGACTAGTTCAGAAAAGAAAGCACTACAATTTTTACTGTCTGCTAAATATAGGAGGGATGATCACAGAAGACTGGAGAAGATGGCATTTGAGAGGGACATTAAAGGATGAGTTCTTTGTGTTCATATCACAGTATTCTTTGCCACTAGGAATGGTGGGATATTCTGCTTTTCCTTTCCATCCTGCATCCCCTCATCTTCTTCTTTATTTCTCTAGGACTCACCATGGAGAAGGTGGCTTTGTTCCTCCATGGAGGGAGCTGATATTGTGGCCTTTCCAAAGCCAACCTAGGAAGACCAGGCAGCAGACTGTAGCTGGGAGTGCGAGTTGGGGAATGTCAGTCTAAGGGTGTGAGGAGTATACCTAACAAGTATACTATGTTTAATAAAACTTGTGTTCCACTAGTGTGTAGCACACCTTGCAAGAATCAGTGGTATGAGAAGGGAGAGTGTGTTGGTAAATACCAGAGACTGGTTTGGTAGAGATATAAAGCAAATGAAGGGGGAAGTAGGTTGAGGTAAAATTGGAAAGGCAGGTTCAGAACCTTTGGAGGTTCTTGAGTGCCAGGATATAAGTAGTTTGGATTTTATCTAGTAAATGAGGAGACACTGAAAACTTTTGAGCAGGGGAATGATGTAATTAGACCTGTATGAGAGCAGTATTGATTTGCAGTGGCTGACAGCTCAGTTGTAAGGAGGTAAAGATGAAACAGGAAGACTTTTCAGGTGGAATTGTTCAGGTAAGAAAACAGAAGTTGCGTGATAGAAATGAGAGTAGAGAAGGGATGGGCAGAGAAAGAGATGATGAAGATATGGTTGGAAAGATTTAACTACTGATTGGATTTGAGGGCGAGGTAGGATTCAGTGACAACACTAATGTTCTGAACACTATTTCAAGTCAAAAGGTTCAGATCTCTGCCACTCACTACCTTGTTACTTTAAGCAATTGATGCGTATTAAGTTCCTACTGTGTTCTACCCTGTGATACGGAGACAAAATGAAACAGTTATTACCCTCAAGGAGGTTACATTCTAACAGGAATGATAATGTGTGTTCATATGTATATATTTATGTTATGTGTATGTATTTGATGCAAAATATACGTACAAAGCAAATCCAAAGTAATATTTTGAGCAGTGGGAAAATAATATGAAGAAAGATTTTATGTAGACAGTGGCTCTTGAGCTGAGTTTTTAAAGAAACTAGTAATTCTGAGAGGTGGAGATGAGAAGGAAGTGAATTCTAGGCATGCGGAAAGCCTGTACACTGGCATAGAAACTAATGATGAAGTGCCATGTGTGAAGAACAGCAAGAACACCAATTTGTCTAAACCATAAGGAAGGGAATATTGTATAATAAGGTTGAAAAGAGTTGGTAGTCAGGTTGTAAAAGGTTATAAATGTCAAACAGAAGAGTTTGTAATTGGCCCTAGTGCTCTAGGGAGCCATTGAGGTTGTTGAGTATGGGGGGAAAGGAATTACGTAGATTTCCACTTTAGGAAAATCACTTTAGCAGCTGTGTGGAATATCATTGGAGAAGGGAGAAACTGTATGCAGCAAGACCAATTAGGAAGCTACTGCAAATAACCAAGTTAAAAGTGATGAAAGCCTGAACTGGGTGGTGGCTTGAGTAGAAAAAGGAACAGATGCAAGAGAAGTTGTGGAGGTAGAATTGACAATATTTTGCACTAATCTAAATTTGCCTTTTTGTAATTTTACCTGTTGTTTTCAGTTCCCAGTTTGTCCCTCTCAAGCCAAACAGAGAACATCTAATCCCTTTTCCACTTAATAGCTCTTTAGGAAATTAAATCCAGCTACCTTGTCTCTCCTGAGTCTTCTCCAGATTACACATTACCTATTCCTTCAGCTGGACATTATCGTGTGGCCTTTCACCATCTTGTTTGTCCTCTTGAATGTTCTTTAGCATATCATTGTCTTTCCTAAATTGTGCCCAGATTGAAACACAGTATTCCAAATGTGGTCTGACGAGGGTGCCTTATAGTGGGTATCACCTCCCTAGTCTTGGACACTATTCCTCTCTTCGTCCGGCCTTAAATTTCATGAGCTTTTTTGTCCGCCTAATCACATTGTTGATTCATATTGAGCTTGTAGACCTACAGAGAGGTCTTTTTTAAGTGAACTGCCATTTAAACCATGCTTCTCCTAACTTGTCCTTGTGACTTCATTTATATTTTTACCTCTAATAAATTTTTACCTTATTACATATATCTTAATCAAATTCCTTCCAGCTTTGTATCCTCAGCGAATCTAATAAATATGCCATCTGTTTATCTTTATCTAATTCACTGATCAAAATGATAAACAGTGTAGGGTCAAATATAGCAAATATAGCACCCTGATTCATTCCAAGAGAGATGTCTTTCCAAGTTAATATTAATCTATTCATGACCAATTTTTGGTCCAGCCATTTAACTAGTTTTAAATCCACCTAAATGTACTATTGCCTACCCCACATGTCTTAGATCTTTTCATACACACACACATAGCATAAGAGATTGTCAGTGTTTAATAACTTAGTTAAAATTTATGTATATATACAGTAACCCCCTTATGTATCAGTATAGGAGCCCTTTCAGTCAAGGAAATGAGGTTACTTGGGCATGACCTGTTCTTGGTGAAATTAGGCTTCATCATGAGATGTTTACCATACGTATCTTTAATAATTCTAGAACTTTACCAGGAAATGAAGCTAGTTTCACTGATCTATAATTTTCAGACTTCATTCTTACTCTGCTTTTGAAAGTAGAGCATTTGTACTTGTCAGTTGTATTCTCTCTGATCTTTTAAAAATCATATGTTCCCAGTAAATAGCATGCAGTAGGTGTTTAAATGAATAGTTGTCTAATTGATGTATAAATCAACCTGAAAAACAATTTGTTCGTTAGTTGAGGACTGTCCTCATTTCTATAAACAATTCACAAACCAGTAGAATCAAAGCTCCTTAAGAACAAGGACTGTTTTCAGTTTTTCCTTTGTATCTCCAAGACATAGTTCAGTGCTTGACACAGATAGTGGGTATCTAATAAATTCCAGTGTTGAATTGAAACATGTCTAATGTCTATTCAGAGGTATAGTTAATGGAGTAAAAGCAGCAATGCATTTTTAGAGTAAGTTTTTATTTTACATATACAAAACCAGCAATGACAGAGAATGCCACATATTTAAGGTGATGTTGATGCTGCAGCTTTCAGTGGGGGTGAATCTCTGCTTGTAACAAGACTTGAAAAAATAATAGCAACATATGGCTATGGTGATGGGGTGTGTATGGAGTACTTAACATTCTTTTTCCTTTAAATTCATATGTGAATTGACTTCTTTTTCTTTCTTTTTGAAGGAACAAGCACATCATGATCGATTTGGGTACAGGTAACAACAACAAGATTAACTGGGCAATGGAAGACAAGCAAGAGATGATTGACATAATAGAAACAGTATATAGAGGCGCTCGTAAAGGTAGAGGTCTTGTGGTTTCTCCAAAGGACTATTCTACCAAATACAGATACTGATGTTCTTTTGGAGATCGGTGCTCCAATTCTTTGAGAGTGTGCAGAGGCTCTTTGGGCTTCTTGTGTGTGAAGAATTGTGTTTTTTGTTTTTAGCTATTTAAATCCTTTGGGGAAAATGCTTGAAAGATATATGAAATAAGGAGCTTGTACATCTTTTTGGAATAAGGGCTATGTAACCTTACATTTTCAGTGTATTTTTATATAATTAAATAACTATAAAGAATTGACAGCTGAAAAAATTAAAATATATGAAAATGTGATCACTGTCTGTTCATGTGATTTTTTTGTTTTGAAACAACTTTGTGATTGAGGATTCTTTGCTTTTAGTTAAAAGTTTCACTAAATATTAAGTTCACTTAAAATTAAAGGGCTGAGGGTTCACCTAGTTCACTTCCTACTTTAGCTGGTCTATGTCTATTTAGCCTTATTTGTTATTATTATTTATTTGTTTTCTCTATTTAAAATCTCTGGGGAAGTTCATTTTATAACCCTAAAAGGTAAAAATTCTCCTTTAGTATTAACCTTCCTTGTGGCAAATAAAACTCATTTCTCTTATTCTAGTATAGGTTATTATTATAGGACTATAGATTTAGAACTAGAAAGCCTAGATAAAAAACAAAGGCCCAGAGAAGGCAAGTCATTTCATTTGTACGAAGGTCATATCTTGTAGTAAAATAGCAGAGCCAGAATTTGAATCTAACTTCTCTAATTTCAAATCAAGTACATTTTCTGCTACATGAGCCAGTCTTATAGAATAGCTCATGTTTATCATATCTCCAGTATATGGGGAGAGGGGCAGTTTTGCTAATCATTTGAATGAAATTGCAAAACGAGTCCATTTTTTTTTCTTAACAAACATATCAGAATCTGAACTTCTAATTTAATGTCCTAAATATGTCACCTTGAGGTACTTGTTTCTCTATGTTTCCATTACTCAAAACGTTGTTTTAAAACCTCTTTCTTTAATGTTTACCCTTGGAGGTTGGAGAATGAGGGTGCAAAAATGATGGTGTTTCGCCTGATCACCTGCTATAGTCATTAGATTTGACCTCGAATGTTTTTGGCTACTTTCCAAAATTTACATCCTCAAAGAAAATAAGATTTGATAGAGGATATTCAAAAGAATGCATTATCAGGCTTTCGAGGGACTCCCCTTTTTGAGCAATGGTAGCATCATTGGGATAGGTATGTAGCCTGCTGAGGTGACACCTTTCAAAGGGATGTTATTTGATCTTTGTCTCTTGCTCCCTCTGTCTAAAATATTCCCCCTCATCTCTGAATCTTGGGATCCCTTGTTCCCTTCAACTCAGCTCCTGTTCTGCCTCCAACATGAGGTGTTTTCTGATCCCCACCCCCACCATTAAGAATGCTGTCCCTCATCCTGAGGGTTTGTTCATTACTACATATGTACTTTATATTTATTTTTGTACCTGTTATATCCCTCCAGTAGAATGTAAACTTCTTGAGGAAAAGGGACTGTTCTTTTTGTAGACCCTAAAAAAGAAGTGGCAGACTACTGCCCAGGGGCTAACTCTTCCCTGTTGCCTACTGCTTACTGCCCCAAGCTAAGAATGATTTTTACATTTTTAAATACAACAAAACTTTAAAATGTAAAAACCTTGGCTCTTGGACCTGTCCTTGACCTAGAACAGGGCTGGGGGCCTTGAGGCCACCTCTACAAAAATGGGATAATGGCCTTCTATCTGTATAGGAATTCAAATTATGTTCCAGAATTTTCATAGCAGTGCACTAACTTTCCTTTGTCAAATGTATAAAACATCAGTCTTTTTATTGGTAACATTTATGATTGTTACTTCCAGAAGTTGTAAGATAATTTAACCAAAAACGATCTGTTGTCTGTTATTGCAAAAATTTTACTTGAGACATTTGATATTTTAGAGAAAAGGTTTAGTGTATTAATTATTATTTCCTCCATGGTTTTAAAAGATTTGTCCCTATATAAATTAGATCATTATGAAGCATGTGCAGAAGCCATATTACGACAGCTCCCTAGAGAAATATTTTCCCCTTGCTAGAATTTAACATAGCCCTCAGCTATCAGAGGGTAGAGGGTTGATACAAAAAGTCTACTTGAGGGGTATTACTGTATCTCTTGCAAAACTGTAACTGGTAGTAATACTTATTTATATATAACACTGTGCTTTTTACGAAAGGATCCTAGAGGTGAATTCCTCTTAAAATTTATTACCAAGAAAACTTTTTTCTCCCCATTAAACTTGTAAGCTTCTTTTGGTTCTTCTGCTCCAAGTCTCTCCTCTTTTCTAATCCATTTTCCATGCCTCTCTTACACAGAAATCTTTAGTAGTTCCCTATTGTCTCTAGGACACAATTTAGACTTCTCAGCTGATCATTTAATTAATCAAGCAAGTAATCAGTAAATATTAAGTGCCTACAATGTTCCAGGCACTGTATGAGGCACTGGAGTTATGCGCATAAATAATGAAACAATCCCTACATATTTAAGATCTCTATAATCTGGCTCCCTTATATTTTCTATTATTTCTCCCCTTCACTTAATCTATATTCCAGTCAAATTTGTCATTATTTCTCTGAACTTGACGTGCCATCTTCCACCTCTAGCCGTACCTTTGCACAGTCTGTTCCTCCTGTATCTAGAGTCTGCCCCCTCCTCACCTCAACTCTAGTTTCCTTTAACATTCAGCTAAGTTTCCACTTCCGGGGAAAACCTTTACAAAGCCACCTCTTCCCATCTGCACCCTCCTCCCCAAATTGTCAGTGCTCTCTCCTTTATTTTGAACTATTCTGTATTTATCTATCTGTGGATTTTTAATCTCCAGCTTCCTTCAAGGTTTAGCTCAGGTTCCACCTCATAATTGAGGCTTTCCCTGCTCCTATTCCACAGCTGTTAGTGTTACTCTATATACTTTGTATTATTTCTGTACACGATGTACACAAATAGAATGTAAGTTCCTTAAAGGGCAGTACTGCTTCATTTGTGTCTTTGTATTTTGAATGCCTTGCCACCTTGTAGATATTTACAAATGTTTCTTGAATTGTTGATAACGAGAACCCTACATATTTCCTCTTTGATCTTAGCTGTCTAGAAGCTCCAAGCTGATTTATTGTTCACCTGCAGTAACTAACATTTACAGTGCCTAGTATGGGAGTTTTGATGCTCCTTTTCATAACTGATTTTTGAGTTTTACTTCTGTTCTATTTTAATTTTTTATTATCTTGTATATGCCAGCTTTGTAAACCACCTCATATCGTTTTTGGAAGTGCAAATCATAAATAAAATGCTTTACTTCATTAAGTTTATGGAAATAGCATTTTTTGATGAGCAAACAGAGAAACTATTATCATGATTGAGTAATCTTTAAAAAAAAAAGAGGGAAAAATTTGAATAAGTATCACATCTAAATCAGAAATCCCAAATTTTCCTTTTTCAGTTTGTGTGTGCAGCAGTACAACATTTTTTCCTTAGATTATCAGCTAAAACTTTTCAACTACCATATTTTAAGTGACCCTTTGAAAAGGGTCACTCCATAAGTGATCTTCCTTAGTTTACATTAAGATATGCCTTTACCTTTAGTTGGAGTCAGGGTCTATTAACAGAGAAGTTTTATTGTTTGTTTTTCTGCTCCATTGTGCAAAATGAAACGCTATACTGATTGATTTGATTAGTATGTAGTACAGTTGAGATGCCATACATTCATAGCAGTGACATTTTCACTTATATCACTTGGAAATGGAACAGGTTTATGTGACTTATGTTTATTTTAGCAGAATAAGAAGTTTGTATCATGTTTTATGCTTTAATTGACATTAACCTTTCATTATCTGGTGCCGTTAATTTATTTAATAGGTATTTGTTGGGCCCCTCCTACGTGTGTGACTGGCTGTTTTCAAAGGGTTTACAATCTAGTTGGAGAAACAAAGAATTAACTTATAAAAAATTAGCTAACAATATCAAGCAATTAGTGCCAAATGAGGCTTGTGGATTTTAGGCACAATAAAAATCAAAATACAGGTGTCATTTGTTTTATATATACCATTACTTTTCACTGTGGTTTCTTTGTAAAGATTCTTGCATACTTAAACAATAACCAAACTGATTTATAGATCATTGAGTTTTTTAAACAAAATGGGATTGTGTGACAAAGTGCCATCAGGGTATAATTGGTTCATTATAATAGTTTGGCATTTTAGTCTGTGTATATTGACTTTGTTGAAATCAGCTATTGGGAAGACAGAGCAAAACTCCTTGTTGCCTAGAAAGCAAATCTCCTGAATTCCCTCTTCATATTTCTTAAAGTATAAGTAAAGTCTTTAAGGTAAAGTCTTTAAAAGCTAGTCCATATACTTTGATAATAATGACTGCTAACATAAGTTTAAGGAGACTTAATTTTATTTCTTATAAAGTAGATACAAAGAAAATATGCATTGTTAGAAACATTAAAACCTTAAAAAGCTATAAAGCAACACTAAGTACTGAGAAACAATAATGTAGTACTTAATACAATTTATATTTTCCCTGCACTGTTAACATTTTTAAGAATAATAATCATCTGATCTTTGAAATTTGTGTGTGGCACTTTCACATTTAAATGAAGTTATTCAAAATTAGCAGAAACATACCCACTTTATACGTACTGTTAATTTTTATCTTCTGGAATACACTATTAAGGATTTAAAGTTGAGGGCCTCAAATTTCTAATTCAGGAATTGTATTTCTCTTCCAGTTCTGTTAATGGTTATGTCATTTCATAAACCTTATTAGAAAAAGTGGGAAGAGGGTATCAGTTCTCACTTCTACTTAGGGCAAATTTCTTTGAAATTTAAGATGGTATTTACTGTGTAAACGAAGTAGTTTTTAAGACAGTCTGGGATTGGTACCTCTTCATTTTATAATTTCAGAAACTGACTTTGCAGATGTTTGTTTCCATATGTTTCCAACAATTTCCCCACATATTTCTAGAATAGTACCAGAATTTTTGACATCCAAATTTTTTCTTCTTAATATAAAATTAAGTTCAGAAAAAACTTTTTTGTGATTTGAAATTTAAGACTTAAGTGTTTAAACACATTTGGAAAAATTAAGATACTTTTATTTAAAGGTATGGATGTTATTTGATGTGGAAATGTATAGATCCTATTTGAGTATACTATAAACTGTCTCATACTTAAAACTTGTGTCCAGCTATAGCTGCTTAAATAAAGTGAACCTGGTGATAAGAATTTCTAGACTGCTTAAATAACTTTTAAACCTTATGTGCTATATGTGTTCTCAGCTTATAAGAGGACTTTCTAATCTTTGTTGTAACAGGGTGCTAGGAAAAACAGTTACTGTAGGAAAGTCAGATAGAATTAGTAAAAGGGGGTACTATTGTATAATCATTTCAGATAATTACCCTACTGGATTTCCTATAAAAGTGGGTATGTTGAGTTTAGAGGAATGAATGAAGAGATGTAGAATGTTAGTCTACAATAGGAGATTGGCTTGATTTGGCAGTTTCTTTTTTTAAAAAACCCCCATTGTATTTTTGACAGCCCAAGATGAACCATGTATTAGTATGTTTCAAAATCACTAGACAGTCCAGTAGTAAGTGTTATTTATTTCACTTGTTCAGTTGATTCCCTTGAAGCTTTTGGACATTTTAGCCATGGTAAATTGGTAAATCATAACTCAGATTCTTCAAAATCCCCCCCAAGAAGATTAGCACTAAACTATCATGAGTATTAAAGGTAAGGATGTTATACCATACAATAGAAAGTGAACATCCATTTTTAAGAGACTGGGTATCTCATATAAGGGTAATGACTTCTTTTCTGGGGGCCAAGGGTCAATTTGTAATAATGGCTTAGAATTTTCCTTCAGTTTCCTCATTTGTAAAATAAGTATAATTATACCTGTAGTACTTCCCTCACAAGATTGTGGTGAGGAACAAATGTGATCATACATATCAAAAGCACTTGCACATTTTTAAGCATTATGTGAATATCAACTATTATCTTTGATGAAAATATTTATGAATTGATAAAAGTGCTCCCTGAATGACATTTTTTATAAACATTCTTATCAATCTTAAAGGTAATCTAAGAACTAAATTTCTACAAACAAATCTAGTTACTGAAACAAATATACATTTAAATCACTTATATTGTATGCTGAAATTTTCATACTGTTTTGACAAGATTCCTCTTGTAGGAACAACTTCTGTGCGGCAGAATCTTTATCCATAAAAAATGCATTTTGTGTCTTTGAACATTACAGTAATTCCGGTCTGTTTGGAAAAAGTTGAAATAGGTGTTATTTATATCTCTTAGTACACGGTTAAACTAAACGTCTTAAAATTTAATTTCCAGGTAAATATATAAGTTCAATTCATTATAACACATATAAAGCTACTGTGCTTGATGCTGGGGGAAGTACACAGTTAAGACTCCTGTTTTTATAGAGTTTACAATATCATGGGGAATAAGTCATATATACATTGATAACTGTAATAGGCATAAGGACTGAACCTATGTATCTATGGTATAGTAAATTCCCAGATGAGGAAACTCCCTTTGCTAATGCAGGTCTACTTATTATCTTCCCCTTACAGTCTTAGGAACCCAGAGTCCTGAAAGAGGATAGATAACTTGCCAAGGATCACACAGCCAGTATGGATCAGAATTGGAATTCAAACCCAGGTGTTCCTGGTTCAGAGACTAGCTCATTATCCACTATTCCTCATGAGAGGAATATACAATGGCTTTGTAGGAATGAGAAAAATTGCTATGTGAAATCAGTTTATACCATTCTTTCCCCATCTTTGTTGCTGTTATTTATTGATCTCCAGGTAACCTCAACTTTTTTAAATTGACTTTAGTATCTAGCTCATGGTTATCTTTTCTGTCCCTTTTCTTAGTGTGATCCTTTGACACTTCAGTGTTCATATTAATGACCTTTTGAATAACCTGACCACATAATTCTTCAGTTTCTTCATTTGCAACAACCTCCTGCATTGCACTTCAGTCACATCTTAGACTTAACATCTCTTGGAATTATACCACCTCCAAGAACCAGAATTTTGTAATGTTTACTCTCTGAGCAACACTTCCTACTAACCCCCTGCCTTTGCCACTCTGATTCACACTAACCGTACATTTTTCCCTTATTGTTACCTCTAGTCCCTTTTGATCTATGCTTATTCTTCCACACTCTTACCATCATACCCAGCCTTGAGCCTATGGTTTGCCACTTTGATGCTTCACTAGCCACTACCTTAGAATACCTTTCCTCATTTACCTAGCATTCCTAAAGAGCTTCCTACTTCTGCTTTGAGGTTAAGTATAGCTGTCCAGTTTTGCCACTCTTGGTCATCCCCCCTTGTCCCCTCACTGATTTAACCCACTACAGATTTATGGTACCTAACTACAGCTGGGCCCTCACTTTCTTCTGCCTCCTGATCCTACTCTTACTACCTATCTAATTTTCAAAAGCACCTATTTCATCTTTTTGTCTCAAATCCAAACTATACTCTTGCAGCAAGTGGTAACTTCCTACTTATGTGACAAGTTTGAAGCCCTCAGTTCCTTCAGAATTTTTCAGCATCTTTTTCCCTCTAAAACTCTTTCCCTTACTAAGGCTAATCATTCTACCTGATTTTGCAGTTCTAGTATGTGATTATAATTAGTTATTTCGTAGAAAAGCTAAGTCAATCAGGCATTGAAAAGTGAACCCTCTTGAATTCAGTATTCATGAAAATATTTGTAAGTTTAATAAGGACAGCTGCCACCAAATATCACAAGCTAAGTCAGTAGCAAATATGCTTAATTATTTTAATGAAATATGCCTATTTCCAAGTATGTTTTATTTTCAAAGCATATTAATATAATGCCAGGAGCCGAAAATATGAGATTCCTCAAACTAAAAATGTCAATTTTCACTAACACGGTGGTCTTTAAATCTGTAGCAGAACTAAACTACGGTGCATCCACATACAAAGGAAACTCTTTAAGATGCATCAGAGACTATATTATGGACCTAATTTAAAAAGCTTTTTTTTTCTCTTAGTTATTTTATTTAATATTTTAGTTTTCAACATTGATTTCCACAAGATTTTGAGTTACAAATTTTCTCCCCATTTCTACTCTCCTCCCACTCCAAGATGGCATATATTCTGATTGCCCTGTTCCCCAGTCAGCCCTCCCTTCTGTCACCCCACTCCACGCCCCCATTTGCTTTCCCCTTACTTTCTCGTAGGGCAGGACAGATTTCTATGCCCCATTCCCTATATATCTTATTTCTCAGTTGCATGCAAAAACAACTTTTTTTTTTGAGCATCTGCTTTTAAAACTTTGAGTTCCAAATTCTCTCCCATCTTCTCACCCACCCTCCCTAGAAAAGCAAGAAATTCAACATAGGCCACACATGTATCATTATGTAAAACACTTCCACAATAATCCTGATGTGAAAGACTAACTATATTTCCCTCCATCCTATCCTGTCCCCCTTTATTCAGGTTTCTCCCTTGACCCTGTCCTTTTTAAAAAGTGTTTCCTTTTGATTACCTCCTCTCCCATCTGCCCTCCCTTCTATCATCCCCCTCTTTTTGTCCCCTTCCCCCTACTTTCCTGTGGGGTAAGATACTCAACTGAGTGTTTTATGTTATTCTCTTCTCAAGTCAAATCCGATAAGAACAAGATTCACTTGTTCCCCCTCATCTGCCCCCACTTCCCTTC
>CM053622.1:173400966-173418494 GCA_028646595.1 Phalanger gymnotis | reverse complement strand
TTCCCAATTTTTCCTCTACTTCTCTAACTTGCTTTTCCAAATCCTTTTTGAGCTCTTCCATGGCCTGAGACCAGTTCATGTTTTTCTTGGAGGCTTTTGATGTAGGCTCTTTGACTTTGTCGATTTCTTCTGGCTGTATGTTTTGGTCTTCTTTGTCACCAAAGAAGGATTCCAGAGTCTGAGACTGAATCTGGGTGTGTTTTCACTGCCTGGCCATGTTCCCAGCCAACTTACTTCACCCTTGAGTTTTTCAGCGGGCTATGACTGCTTGTAGGGTAAAGAGTTCTATCTTCCAAGCTTGGGCGTATGCGATGCCCACCAGCACTCCTCCTTCCCCAAGAACCCCCAACCTGGACTGGACTTAGATCTTCAGCAGGCTCTGCACTCCTGCTCTGATCCACCACTTAATTCCTCCCACCAGGTGGGCCTGGGGCGAGAAGCATCTGCAGCTGTAGTTCTGTAGCTGCCCCACTTCCACTGCCCCTGGGGCAGTGGCCCAATGGCAAACTCCTTCCACTCCCCTCAGCTTTTCCCACTAACCTTCTCTGTTTTCTTTGGTGTTTGTGGGTTGAGAAGTCTGGTAATCGCCGCAGCTGACTGATTCAGGGCACTAGGGCACACTCCACCCAGCTCCTGGTCTGCCGTGTTGTTAAACAAAATTGTCTCATGAGCATGGCTTTTGTTTCTATTGAGTGGAAGTACTTTCAGCTGTTAAGTGCTAAGCCCCAGGCCCTGTCAGATGTGAAACCTGTGTGAATGTGGATTGGTGACTTAGGAGGGGCCAGCTCGGGAACCAATGGTCTCTGGTCGTTGAGGCGGGGCTTGAGAGCGCCGGAAGTTCGGCTGTGAGGAGGGGTGAGCCGGGAGACAACTTCAGCGGAAGCAGGAAGCTGCGGAGGCAGGAAGCTGCGGAAGCAGGGCTTACCCAAGTGCGAGCAGGAACGTGAGGACAGTGAAAATGATTTGGCTAAATACTATCTTGTTTTTCTGTGGCCTCCTGGTTGCTCTTGTGAGATGGGCTTTCTCGGCCTGGAGTCTTTTTGTCAAGATGTCGGAATGGGGAGGCTGGTTCACGGTTCTGCTGCGGTGGGGCCTAAATAAATTTCTTGTTGTTTTCTCCTTAGAGAACCTCTCATACCTTGCGATTTCGAACCATTCAAACATATACATGATTATATTTGAGATCATAAATTCGGCCTTCCTACTACATCTGCTTGGTCCGAGCTGCCCACGCTGGGCTCTGCTCCACTCAGCTCCGCTCCCCTCCCAGTTCCGCGCAGGATAGACCTTACCCAGAGACCATCCAGGCTGTCCTGGGCTGGAGCCCTGCTTCCCTCTGCTCTTCTGTGGGTTCTGCAGTTCTAGAATTGGTTCAGAGCCATTTTTTATAGGTTTTTGGAGGGACTTGGTGGGGAGCTCATGCTAATCCCTGCTTTCCAGCCGCCATCTTGGCTCTGCCCCACGTCCAATGACCCACTTTTATTCCTTTTCTTTTTTTTAATGATTAACTTATTTGAATTCTTCCCCTTCAACCTCAACCCCAACTTAAAAAAAAACAGAGGGTGGAGTTGAACTGCTCAGTTCATAACTTATGTTATCCATATTGACAGACAGAGTTGTCTGTACCATGAAAGCAGCGTAGGACACTGGAGAGATAAATAGCTCTGAAGTCAGAAAAGAAAAATAAATATGAGCTTTTCATTAAGGGTTCACAAGTAAAACATTTGTTTCTATTATATGAAAGCTGATTATATATATTCTGATTACTATATAATCTGTTTATTATAATCTAAAGAAATTTTTAACTTCGTAATTATATTACATTTTATTTCCTCAAGTCAATCTTACAAAACTTACATAGAAAAAAATAGTTTTTCCATCAAGGGTTGGTGAGAAAAATGCAGAAATTACTCATTCATTGCACTTTAAAAAAGAATTTGCTATTTAAGATGTAAAATGTTCAATTTGTTGACCTCTAAGTATCAGGAACACAGACTTTTATTTAGTAAATTTAAAAGATAATGAAAATATTCTTCATTTTAGTGGTATGGCTAATTTTAGAGCAAAGGAAGGCCAAAGTGGGAGAAAGTAAAGGAGACATGACACTCAGGGTAGTATGAGCTCCTGGGACCTTTGAGTTATTCTAGAAATTTCATCAAAATCCTCAATCCTATTCCATTCTTGTAATTCGGGAAGTCAATGATTGACTAAAGAACACACTCTGTAGTCAACATTTTTTCCCCTTCACTAGAGAAACCCTTTATTTTTCTCCACAGATCATGAAAGATCAAAGGCTACCTTATGTTTTGGTAAATGGTTTTGAAGAACCATACTGTGTGAATGACCGTCATGTAGGAGATCTTAAGAAACATTTTAATCTTATCACCATGAAAGAATTTCTTGAAAACAAAACAAACTTCAGTCAAAAGATACAAGCTATATATATGTGGGGAGGGAAACCACAAATTGATCAGGAGCTCCTACAGAGCTTGCCTGACTTGAAGATTATTGTAAGCGGAGGAGCAGGCCTGGATCATCTGGACCTGGACATGATTGCCAGCTTTGGTGTGAAATTGGCCAACACTCCACATGCTGTTACTAACAGCACTGCAGATATGGGAATGGCCTTACTGCTGGCATCAGCCCGGAGGTTGTTAGAAGGTAAAATGACCTTTTAAGTCATTTAATTTCATGTCAATTGATAATTAGAATCTTTATTTGTAAAAATAATGAAAAAATGTTCTAACTGATATTTTAAAAATATAAGTCCTTTTCAAGTTGTCCTGATTCCTAGAGGGAGTCTTATGAATAAAAGAATCAGAATAAAATTTTTAATGAATAAATCACAGAGGAAACCAATTCTAGTGAAATAGAGTTGTCAAAAAAATTTTAAAACAAGTTCCCAGACCCAAGGTTAAAAGCTCCAACCTTATTGTGAGAGAAAATTGCTAGTTCAGAATAAATGTTATAGTGTAACTTTTTTGCCAAGATATTCTGGTTTATACTATGAGGAAAACTTCTACCTGTTCCCAATATGTTATAATTTATTTTTTGCTGAAACTTTTGTTTTACTTTATATAGAGATGGATGAGTCATATGTTCCAGAGCATGAGTTTTCAGAACAACTCATTTTATCAGAGATTGTACAGCAAGATGCAAATCACAACTTGTTCCCTTCATTTCTTTGTCTTAAAAGCATAATAGAATTGTTTGTGGAGACAGTTCCATGGCTCACTTTTGCATCTTGGACTTTTAGGGCATGAAGTAGCTACTTCACCAAACACTAAGTATTTTTCTATCAACTGGTTGGGACAAGAAGTGACCGGATCTACTCTGGGAATCATAGGCATGGGCAACATTGGCTATAAGGTTGCTCAGCGAGCCAAAGGATTTGACATGAAGATTCTGTATCACAATAGGAACCGCAGGTAAAACTTCCACAAAATAAATTTCCAAATTTAACTGAAGCTGTGCCTCTCTAAATGAAACCCATGATTGCATTTACTTCCACAACACAGTGTGATGATAAAATTCCTCCCTTTTCTCTCTCCATAAACCCTCAGTCAGATGTTCTCCATCATTCTTTTTCCTTCCCCATTCCAATTCTTGTATTTTCCCTCAAAAGTATATCTTCTTAATATACAGTGTTACTTCCATCTCTCTTTACCTATCTGTTCCCCCAGATATGTGGTTGTAAAAGGGAGGAGTACTGTAAGAGCAAATAATGTCTTCTAAAAGAAGTTTTGACTTTACAGAACTCTTTCCCCCTCACCACCTCCAAAAGGGTGTTGAGAATCCCTCAGTTTCTACAGATCACATTTTGAGAACTGTTACTCTATGACATCTGTCTTGGTGAATATACATAGGCTGTTTTCTTCTTCTCCCATCCTTTTTGTTTTAAAGTCCCTTTGATTTACAAGGCACCAATTGGAGCGAGGATTTGAACATAGTTTTTCTCACTCTAAATACAGTTCTTTTCCTACTATGCCATACTGTCTCCACGCTGCTTTTATCCAATCTGAACTTAATTGGCAGCCTGTAGCCTAAATAATATATCTGAATTATTTTACCTTGTTTCAGGTTCCTGTTCAATGATTTTTCTGTGGATTTTGTTCATTGTCACTTGAGGTTTCTTTGGGCATCTTGGCCTGTTTCTGATTAGGAAACTCACTTTATTTTTTCTTGGTTAATTCTGGCAGGAAAGTGGAAGAGGAACAGGCAGTTGGGGCATACTACTGTGCAAGGTTGGACGAGCTACTACAGCAATCAGACTTTGTATTGCTGGCTATCCCTTTGACGACTCAGACTCATAAGATGATTGGAAAGAGGGAATTGGGACTAATGAAACCCACTGCTACTCTTATAAATATTGGCAGAGGTAATAGATACTTGACTACCAAAATAATTTTCTCCTTCACTTAAAAGATACAGCAATAAATCTCAAATATTTGGTATTCTCTATCAACTTTCTCCTCTTGTAATCTCTTGGAGAATAAGTCAGATTTGTAAGCAATTGAGTTAAAATTTACCTTTTAATTATAAGTGTTCTTTTTGTGAATGTATTTTTAACACAAGTTATTGATAAGTTGAAAAAAAGATATTTTTGAATTCAGATGTTTTTTATACCTTTTGTGAGAAAGAAGACTACCATATTGGATAGCTTCTAAGTTCAATTAATTATAAATTTCTCAGTGTTTTGTCATTTTCTTGGAAAAATCTTTTTCTTCCTTAATATTTTTATAATACCTAATTTAAATATCTGCACATAATAAACAAAAGTAAGTCATGAGTTGATCATTGAACTTATAAAACTGAGAACTCTAATAGTTTACTATAGACAAAGTTTTATTGACATTGAAAATGACATCACTGAAATGAATGGCAATTGCATTTGTCACTATTAATTTACTGATGATCAGAAAGCTGATAGAGGAGTTTGGAAGACAGATTCTAGGATTGTGTCTGCTATTAACTATGGCATTGAGTAATTTTTGTGCTTTCATTCCTTTATGTACATGTAGTAAAGATAATATCTGGAATTTGTAAGTCACAAGCATTAACGAAGTTAAAATTTCTTTGGAAATTAAGAATTTATATTATGAAGATATAAAGAAAAGTATATGACTAAATAATTTTATAATTATATTAATGATATATAAGTATAGATAAAGAATACATAAGTATATTATATATGTAGCATTGTCATTTTGTGTGATATCAGTTTTTATTCCTAGTGCCTAGGCACTTAGGCAAGCAGAAAGCTATTTCCCCATGGAAGGTGCAGTAAAGGATAAAGGTTGGTGCTTTCACAGCCATAGCACTAAACATTAAATATATAAATAATCTCAATTCTGGACACTGTTGCTAAGAGACTATTATTATAACAAATTAAAGAACAGTACTTAAAAGAATTGATCTTCAAAAGAAAAGTATCCTTATCAGAGCATCTCACTAAGCTTGGTTACTCTAAGCTCTGGAGTTAGACATTTACTGAAAACTCACTGACATTTAGAAAGAGCATCATAAACCTTTCTGCAAGTCTGTGAAGGTTCTAAGCATAAAGGAGAAGAGTTTATTTCTCCACTTAACCACTGCTTGATGGGACATGGGTGTATCATTTTGAACCTGAAATGAAATGAGAGGCATCATGACCTAGTGGACTTAGAGTCAGTAAAACCTGGGTTTAAATCCTGTCTCTGACACTCTGGTTGTGTGACCCTTGGCAAGTCACTCACCTTCTTTGACCACCAGTTTCCATGTCTGCAAAATGAGTTAATTGGACTCTATGACCTTTGAGATCCATCCCTTCCAGCTCTAAATCTATGATGTTGAGTTATCATAATCAGTAGCTGACATTTTTACAGCACTTTAAAGTGAGCAGATTGATTTTATACACATTGACTCATTTTTTCCTCCCAACCACCCTGTAATGTGGTTTTTGTAGTTATTAACCTGATTTTGTACATAAGGAAACTGAAAACCCAGAAATTAAGTGACTCACTCACAGACACACACTAGGCAACATGAGAGAAACTGAATTAAAACCCGAGTCTCTCATTTCTAAGGCTGGTGTTCCTTCTGCCAGAACATTCTTTCTCTCGACTAAATTTTAAATGTAAATTTCCCTGAGTCATAAAAAAATATCCTTTTCCAATGAAAAAGGTAAGTGGCCATACTTAATGTTTCCTAGGCTCCATTTTTAATATTGTATCACTGTCATTTGATTTTATTTAATTTAATATTCATGAGTTTCTGTTATTTGATCAATTAGGATAATTGTGTACTTTTAAAGAAATTATTGGAACAGCTTGAAATGTGGACATTTCTTCTCTATTATATAGTCTAAGTAAATTGATAAATGATAGTAACAAAGATACTGTTATGTTAATTCAGGTCAATTGGTTGATCAAGATGCCCTAGTTGAAGCTCTTCAAACCGGGATTATTAAAACAGCAGGACTGGATGTGACTTATCCTGAACCCTTGCCCAGGTATAAACAAAACAAAATTGTTAATGCAAATATTTTTTGAAAAATAAAAATAGAAGGAAAGTTGCCAAACCGTGTTTGAAGATAAAAATTTTTTTGGCTGATATCTCACACATAGACTCACAGGGTTTTAGAGGTTTACTAATCCTAGTTTCCTACCTGGCTGCCATCTTTGGGCTTTCTCTGATGTCTCCTTCATGCCCCCAGATCAAGTACCTTTTCCCCTCCCTCCCAAACACACTTTCCATCTTTGTTTTGTGTGTTTTCTTCCCCCATCAGACCATTAGCTCTTTAGGGCATGGACTTTCTTTTCTCCTCTTTTATTCTCAGCACTTGGCAGAGTACCTGGCACATAGTAGACACTTAATAAATGTTCATTGCCTTTTGACTATCCAATCTCTTACCCAGTATAAGAGTTCTTCCTGTAGCATCACTAAGAGATATTTGCCTGGCTTAGAGTTGAGTATCTTCGGTGACAGATTGTTTGATTTTCCTATGAATCAGTCCATTGCATTGTTAAACAGTTCTTGCATTTAAACAGATCTTTGGTTCAATGTAAGAAATAACTCCAGTTATTTCCAGTCAGTTCTTCCCATTGCTCCTAGCTCTGCCATTTTTAGCAAAATAAACCTATCACTTCGTCTATATATACTTCAAATTTCTGAACTCCGATTTTGTGCTTCTATTTAGCCTTCTCTTCTCCAGGCTGGCTCCCTAGTTTCCATATCTACAAAATGAGAATATGTCAATAGATCAGTGTTTCTAAAAATTTTTTGGTCTCAGTCCTCCTTTAGATGCTTAAAATATTTGATGATTATATCTATTACAATCTTACTATATTTTGATGTTAAAACTGATAAAAATGTTAAAATATTTATTAATTCATTTAAAAGTAATAATGAACTCATGACATGTTAAGATAAATAACATACTTTTATGAAAAGTAACTACATCTTACAAAATAAAAAAAATTAATGAGAAGAGTGGAATTGTTTTACATATTTTTGGAAATCTAATGTCTGACTTAATAGAAGACAGTTGGATTTTTATATCTGTTTTCTGTGTTCAATATTTTGTTTTAGTTGCTTCTCACAGAGATGGAGGAGTATTTTAACAGGCAAATAACATCTTAATATTCGAATAATTGTGACCTTGTGCATCCCTCAAACGGGTCTCAGGAACTCTCAAAGGGTTTCAGATGATACTTTAAGAGCTTCTAGACAAGAAAATCTTTCAGATCCTGTCTGGTTATAAGATTGGATGATTCTTCCTTTAATGAAATGGAATTTTCTTGAATTCTTTTTTAATTTGCTACATTTTTATCTATGTATAAATATTAAAATGTTATATAGTTGCAGGATTTGATTTGACAGTAATTTGATAACAATTTGATAATAATTCTAAAAGAAACCAATAAAACTAGAACCGCTTTTTTCCTTGTAGGGTATTTCAGACCTCATCTTTTGCTAAAGGTAACAAAATTATGCTAACACCTCATTTTTGTAGCACAACTCTTTAAACTCTACATCTATATTTAAAATTTAACAGACTTGTGACTTCCATCTATTGGTCTTAGCTTTGCCATTGTTAGCAACACAAAACAAATGTATTGCTTCATCTATTAATAATTTAGATGTTTGAAATCAGATTTTGTGTCTCTTTTCTTCTCCAGGGTTATTACTTGCATTAATTTTAAATCTTCCTTAAGTGACAGTTTTCAGACCCCTTGCCTTGCTGGTCATCATCCTCTGAATACAGTTTGTTTTTTTAAGTCCTTCTTAAAATTTGACAGCAAGAATTGAACATGTGAAATGTGATCAGTGCACTGTATGATAGAATTGTTATTTCCTAGTACTTAGCAGTATATTTCCATGAATACAACCAATAGTTGTATTAACCTTTTAAAAAAGTCGTGAAAAGCCCCATCACATCATTGCCTTGCTAAGTTCATAGTCAACTAGAACTGGGAGTAAACTCTTGACAAGCTATATGGACTTCAATATGTTTTATGTAGTTCATTTATTGAACTTAAAGGCATGCCTTTACAGTTAATTCTTTAAAAATACCTAGTTTTCACTCAGCATTCTATTCCTTTGAGGTAATTTTGAAGACAGTGGTGGTCTACCAGAGCCTTGACTGGGTACTGGGTTCTTGCATTGTATACTTATGCTGAGTCTCTAGTTCCTCATCTGCAAAATGAGAATACTGAACTAGACAATCTTTAAGGCTTTGTCTGGTTCTAAGGTTCCATTATTACTCCATGAATCAAATGGAATATTCTTGTATTCTTTTTTTAATGTCCTACAAATTTTATCTTCCTGCAGTTATAAAGAATGTAACTATAGCAAAATAGTTTTTTTTTTAAATGACAAAACCTGAATAATTTTTAAAAATGCATTTTTATTTCAGATCTCATCCTTTATTAAAGTTGAAGAATGTTACTTTAACACCTCATATAGGAATTGGAACTCATCAATGTCTACATCTCATTAAGGAAAATATGGTTGAAAGCCTTCTGGCTGCTCTCAGTGGCCTTCCTGTTCCTAATGAAGTACATCTCAAATGATTTGTTTGGGTGGAAAGATCACAATGATGAAAACTTGACAGACTAAATGATAAAGGCTTATTTTTACTTTGTATTCTGTATATCTGTTAGTCATACAGTCATCACTCAGGAAATTGGGTCCTCAGGATATAGATACCTTCAGGGTGATACAGCCACTGATTAGGAGGAAGGGAAGCATGGATCTGGGAGAAGTCCTTCATCTGTTTTCCCAATAATAACCTCATAGATCAAGTGTCCATCTGCATCCAAGTGAACATATAGCAACTGAAATAATAGATTAAACCGGGGGTGGGGAACCTGCAGCCCGAAGGCCACATGTGCCCCTCTGTGTCCTCAAGTGCAGCCCTTTGACTGAATTCAAACTTTGGAGAACAAATGCCCTTAATAAAACTGTTTTGTAAAACTTGGACTCAGTAAAAGGTCACACCCAAGGACCTAGAAGGCCAAATGTGGCTTAAAGGCCACAGATTCTCCACCCCACCCCAGATTAGATCTTATAAGGCCCTCTTGTTAGCCAACCTTGAATAAATGTGGGAACATTACACTTTTAACACTCCAGTTCCCTTCATCTGATTACTGCACAAAATGAGCTTTGATCTGGAAATGGAGGTACCAAATAATTCCTTCCTCTTCATCAATTACAACCAAAAAGGAAGGAGAACTTTTAATACACATCAGGGATGAGACTTTCCTATATAAAAAGGGGAAACTGGGAATCCATCTTTGCCTCTGTTATTCTGCCACCACCCCAATTCCAGTCTTGAATTTGGAAGAATATAGCATGCCCTCTCATGGTCTCGGTAGTTTATGTAGAATATGCTTTAATCATTTTTGGACTCATGAGCAAAGGGATTTAATAAAGTAACATCAATGAGGAATGAAATTATAAAGCATTTCCCACATCAACTTGGGACATACTCTTCCATAATTTCACACACACCATCAGTAGGAAGAGTGTAGGTCATTGAAGGAGAAGCACATCCCTAGGAAACACCTGGTCAGGGCAACAATGTTACTGGGGATGTGGTCTTTGTTAGATTTTGCCCCTCTACATACTGCCAGGCTTGGCCTTCTTGGGCATGTGATTGTGGAACTTTTGTTTGCTTTCAGTATCACTTAAGTTATTGGCTAGGGTGCTATTTCTTCCTCTTTAATAGAGTAGTCTTTGCATAAAGCTATGAAATTGTCCCTTCTCTTTGTTCTAGCCTCTAGGTCTATACCCCCAAACAGATCAAAGAAAGAGGAAAAAGCCTAGATACATTAAAAATATTTTAGTATCTGTCTTTGTGGAGGCAAAGAATTAGAAACTCAAGGGATGTCCACAATTTGAAGAATGGCTGAATACGTTGTATGAATGTGATAGAAAACTAAATGTGCTATAAGAAACAATGAAGGAGATCAGCTCAGTGATTTGTGAGTTTTGAGGTGGTTATTTTGGAGTTCTTTCAGAAATAGTACCAGGATTGATGTCACTTTCATTAATTTCAATTTTTTTCATCAGCTTATTTAGACCATTTGGTTTGGAGTTAATATAGTCTCAGGCACTATCTTCTCATCTTTATCTTAGAATCATAGAATCTCATTTCTAACTCCGATAAAAACAGAATGACCAACCACAATTCCAAAGGATGCATAATGAAACATGCTATCCACCTCCATATAGAGTACTGATGGACTCAGATTGCAAATTGATGCATATGTGGGGAAAAATTGTTATACTGTTTAAATCTAACATTATATGATTAAAGATTGTCTTCCCCCAGAATGTCACCTGACCCTAGTAACTCTCTAGGAATAGTGGTGGTAGTAGTTATTTGTTCCCCTAGATCCTGGATCCACCCAAACCATTTTTGTTTTGGGTTACCACACCCAGGACTTTTGATGAATCCACCTAAGCTTCTATTTTGGGTTCCCTTGTGTTTTGGCCTAACCCAAATTTTATTGAATGTTTACAGTTACTCATTTCTATCTCAATCTACCTTGCTTTCAAGTTGCCCTGTATCTTCAACTTTGCTGTGTATGGATGGTTATTGTGTGGGCACGTTTGTCTAAATCCTTTATAAGGTAAACCTTAAGGAGGCTGAGCCACACCTCTTTTCCAGCTCCCTATCCTCTACTGAATGACTTAATAAATTTCTTTTTAAAACTCTCAGATTTTGGGCTTTGTTATCACAAAGAACACATTTTCTTCTCTTTGTTTCTTTTTCTCCATTTTATTTTTTCGCCCTCTGGACAAGACTTAATTGGAGAATTTGTTTTGCTGGACTATACATATTTGTAATACTTTTTTTCCCCTTGCTTTCTCAATGGATGTGGGAGAGGGAAAGGAGAGAGAATTTGGATCTGGAAATAACACTGAATTTTAAATGAGGAGAAAAATAAGAAAGTGCTATTTCAGTTTAAAGCCCTGAGATGTTTTACAACACTCTTAGAAAGATAGCGGGCAGCCTTGGAATAGCAGAAAGCCCCCCTTGGTGGGCAAAACCCCCTTCCTGGCCCTTCTTCCAGGGCTGGTCTGTCTTGATCCTTTAAGAGTCTTGGGTAGAAACCTTTCCATCTTCAACAGCAGCTCAGAGCACTGAGTTGAGGCTGGTTACCTTGCACAGCTCTCCTTTATTCAAATCAAAGTCAACTGCAAGTCATGTTATCATTTCCCTGATGTCCTGGTCCTCTTCGAAAACGAAGGACAAACACAACCTGTGAGTAGACTGAGCTGTCTGAAAGGAGATTGGGTAACTCAGCTTGTCCTCTCACTCTCAGTCTCCCACCCCTTTTTACTCTTCCTCTCTCTCTCTCTCTCTCTCTCTCTCTCTCTCTCTCTCTCTCTCTCTCTCTGTCTCTCTCTCCTTCTCCCAGGTCTCTCTGAGGCTTGTAGATAGGACTACAATACAGGTCCCTGCCCAAGTTCCACTTAATGGCTGTATTTTGGGCCCTCCTGCCTTAGAGTGAATGTCAGTGGTAACTGTTTCTCTTTGGAATAGCAACTCTCAGGGTCTTCCCCTTCCAACTTGATATTTTTCCCTCTCTTTTTTTCTAATTAAAGGGGCCATCTCTTGACTCACTTCTTAAAGAGGCCTATTCACTGAATGGGCATTACCTCAATCTAAGTGAGTATATTAAAAGGCCTTAGCCTAAAAGGGCCAAGGTCTCCCATTGCATCCTGGGTCATCTCCAGGCGTCCTGATGAATATCTGGTCACTGGATCCAGATGGCTCTGAAGGAGAAAGTGAGGCTGGTTTGCGCAGCCCTCCTTCCCACAACTGCAAGTCATGTCATCTTTTCCCTGATGTCATGGTCTTCTTTGAAAATGAACGACAAACACAAGAGCACTGAGAAGTTAAGCAATATATTGTTTCATAGCCTATGTGTATGTCAAAGATATCCACCCCCCTCGACACCTTCCATGGGCAAATGAGAATAACCCACCTTTTCATTAAATGTCCACTGATCAAGTCTGATTTTCACTTGTCAGGGAAGTTCCCTTTCAGAAGGTATTTAAAGCATTTCAGGGTCTCCCTCAGCTTCTTTGGTTGCCAAGAGAAACCACTGGTCATCAATTAATTAATCGCTGGCTAGTCTAATAAATCAATGACTAATTACATAATTTGAACCTTTGGGCTCTGAGTGATCCATTGTAGCAAATATGAAACAGGGACTGGTATACTGGCTCTCCCATACACGTAAAGAAACATGCATGTAGATTATAAAGTTAAGTAACTTGATTTTTAAAAGCATCTCTCATAGTAAAAGGGGTTCTCTGGATTTGGAGCCCAGCTTCTATAGTGGCAGGTTACATTCCTTTGCTGTAAGTTTTCTCCTCCTCCTAGCTGATATCACCCTTTTGCTTCCATTTTACAAAAACTTGACTGTTCCATTCTCGGATGGAAAGAGTTTCCCTGGGCAATCTCTGGTGGTTCCCTGTCTGTGACATCAGAGATGAGGGACCAGTCATATATGTCTATTATATCTGGGTTGCAATGATTCATTTCATTGTAACCTCTTGTGTTTTCTACGTTGGTTTCTCATTTGGTATATAGGGATATAGCTGTGGTTTTTAGTGTTGTTTATTTTGTTTTGTTATTGGAAGAGCTATCCTGACTCTGAGGGACCTAAATGATCGATTTTGCTTTCTGTAGAATACATATATGCTTATACACTTTTAAAATAACTGAATTAATGACATCTTTAGTCCCCTACTAAGCTCTTTGTGTCTTTGAAACTTATTCCCCCTCACCTATGGAAACTGGAGAAAGTATCAGCCCTTCAGACAGTATAAAATACCTGAGAGAATACCTACCAAAATGGACACAGGAACTCCATGATCATAAATATAAAACACTCTTTATACAAATGAAGTCAGATTTAAATAATTGGAAATTTATTCATTATTCACAGGTAGACAAAGCCAATACAATAAAAATCATAATTCTACCTAACTGATCTATTTATTCAACGTGATGCCAATTGAATTACTAAAAAATTATTTTACTGAGTGTGAGAAAATTATAATAAAATTCATTTGGAAGAACAAAAGGTCAAGAATTTCAAGGAAAGTAAGGAAAAGAAAACGTAAAGGAAGGAGATTCAGCAGTATGAGATTTTAAGCTATATTATAAGGCAGTAAATATCAAAACTGTCTGGTACTGGCAAAGAAATAGAAAGGTACATCAGCGGAACAGAGTAGACCTGCAATTCACAATAGCAAAGGACAAGAGTAACTTTGTGTTTGACAAATGTAAAGATTTAAGTTTTTTGGATAAGAATTAATTATCTGGTAAAAAAAATTGTTGGGAAAACTGGAAAGTGGTCTGGCAGGAATTGGGCATAGACTAATATGTTAAACCATGTACCAAGATAAAGTCAAAATAGATATATGACCTAGATTTAAAGAAACATATCACAAGAAAATTAGAAGAACATGGAATATATTACCTATCAGACTCATGGATAGGAGAATAATATACGAAGAAACAAGAGATAGAGAACATTGTTGAGGTATAAAATGGATAACTTCTGGATAAATGGATACATAAAATGGATAAATTTAAAAGTTATTGTATAAATGAAACTAATGTAGCCAAGATAGAAGGAAGGGAGAAAATTGGGGGGAGACTTTCATAAACAATCTTTCAGATAGAGGTTTCACTAAAAAAATGGTATGGTTGATGTCTTTTGATTTGTGCATAAATTGGATTTAAGTGAGGCAGAGTTGCACAAAGTTATAGGCCTCACTCTCTTTTCTAGAGTCATCAAAGTCCAGTGTCAAAACAAGAGTCAAAATGACTGGCGATGGCTCAGAATGCAGTGCATGACCTTGGCATCTTCTAAGTCGAACCAAGCTCTAAGTGTGGGAGTGCCTACTTCAGTCACTCTTGTGGACATTGGAACAATTTTTTTTTCACTTGCCCATTCTGCTGGGGGATGTTTTCACACGCTCAGGGTAGAAACTCGCCTAACTCAGTGAAGGGTTTGAGACCCCTTGGTTAGTCTCAACCTGGCTGACCCTGTCTGCCAAAACAGTTTACCAGAACTGGCTGCTGCTCATGCTACAGCTTCTTGGAGCCACAGCTAAGAGTTAGTTGAATCAAATGGACTCCAAAGATGGAAAGAAGCCCTGAAAAAGGCTCTGCAGCCCTCACAGCAGAGGTACCCTACTAGTCGTCCCTGAACACATCCAGTCCCCTCAGAACGGAGGTATCTTCAAGGTAGTACAGAAGCTGGTTACAAAGAGGAGAAATTCAGAGAATGGAATTGGGAGAAGTCCTCCATCTGTTTTTCCAATAATAACCTTATAAATCAGGGATCCATCTACATCCATGTGAACACACAGCAACTAAAATCATAGGGCAGACCCTCCAAAGACTCCATGTTAGCCAAACTTGATTACTGCACTGAAAGATGCCAGACCATTGATCTGGAAGTGGAAGTTGCAAATAATACTTTCTTCCTTATTAGTTTCCATGTTGAACCACCAAAGAGGAAGGAGACCTTCCTTTTCCCTTCAGGGATGAGACTTTTCTTATTCAAGAAGGGAAAACTGGGAATCCATCTGTAGAGCTGTTGTTCTACTACCACCCCAATTCCAGACTTGGATTTAGAAGAATATAGCAACCCACTCCCATCTCTAACCCTCTTGCAGGCTTGGTTGGTTATAATGAATATTCTTTTTATCATTTTTGGACACATAAGCAAAGGCATCTCATGAAGTAACATCAACTTGGGGCATACGCTTCCATACATTCACCCATATTATCAGTGGGAAGAGTTTAGGTCATAGAAAAAGAGGTACATCCTAGGGAATACCTGGTCAGGACAACAGTGTTACTGGTGTCAACTCTGGTAACAAATGACCCAAGAGTCAGAGGCTTTGCAACCACTGTTAAAGGCAAAAATACCAAAGATCTCACACAGGTTATAAGCAAAAAGCTTTATTTATTGCATTGGGAGGGTAAAATGAGATACATGTGTCAGGGCCTCCTCTACAAGGAGACCCACGGTGGTGGGGCTAAACCTAGATTAGTATATTTGTGGCTAGACAAAGAATCAAAGAATGTAGTGTAGCAAAAGAGGTGAAGCGCAACAGCAACAGTGAGGCAAGGTTGTCCAGTGACAAAACATCCATTCATAGCAGGGCTTCATGTCTGAGTCTGTTGGTACTTGCCTGAGCTTGGGGACCATCAGTTCTGTGATTTAGTTGCAGCTGTGTTCATGCAAAGGATTATTGTCATGCCAAGCTCAGGGCACAGTTTGCTTGCTGGACGTTAGCCCTGGAAAACAGAGTGTCTCCTAATAATAAAAAGAGAGGAGTAACAAGAGAGGGGTGGTCTTGGATCCTGACAATCCCCTCTTTGGGCCAAAGGAAGAAGGTCTTAAAGAATCCATCTTATTCTGGCCAATAAAGGAGAGGCAAGTATAAGCCAAGATGTCACAAGAGGCCATTTGGGCCAGGACAAGATATTGAGTTGAGGGACAGATGCAGGCTTAAGTGGTGAACTTAGGGATTAAGGTGGTAAATCTAACAATTTGCCAACCCCTTCCCCTTAGCAGTGATGGAATGGCATTTTTATCTCAGGAGGTCAGTTCCTTGAGGACACCTATGGGGGAAGTGTGGCCTAGGTATCATTGCAGCGCCCACAATTGAATATGGTTTTCTCACAAGACAGAAACTGGACTGAACCCGTAATTGAATAGACACTAAGCTAGTTCCTTGATTGGGTCACAAGAGTCAGTGTGTTTTCCTCAATTCCCACCATTAATCACTTGCTGTCTTAATCCCCTCAATCCTCTGTAAGCCAAACACACAAGGTTTTTAATAAATTCCTAATCCTAATTACATTAAGTCAGGTTTAATTAATGTCAGGTTACAGATCAAACTACTTAGAGGCTCACAATGGATTAGTTTTGAGAAGGGAAATTTACATGCTTCTAAGGTAACCAAAAAACTTAAATATAAACATCTTGAAACAAAAGACCAAAGCAATACAATTATTATCACCAATGTTAACTAATATCAAATCTCTTGTATCCTAGTAACCCATTCTCAATGTCCATTTAAAAAGCACATTTTGAGTCTCAGATGTCTCATGTATTTGTCTGATCTCTAAATTTTAAAAAACAAAACAAAACTAGGACAACAGGTTTTAGTCTCAGGACAGCTCTGAAGAGGGCTCTGCTTCTCTAGAGATTTCTAGATAATTCTGACTTAATATAATTTGGTACAATCACTTAAATTTGGTTCTCCAATTTTGAAACTTAGAGAATTTCAGTTTGTATGCCATTTGCTATTTCTATCCTTACCTAAATCCTGTATCTAATATAATTTTTTTTAATGTATGAGGATCCAACTGTAAATATATTCTTCTGCCTTTTAAAATTATCAGATACTTTAAAAATGAAAAAAAATTTCACTTCTTTTCCCATTATATATAATTTATGTGTTAAATCCTTAATCCAAATTTGTGAATTTATCACCAAAAAATATTCAAAGCCTGAATTTTCATGATATATTTGGAAGCCAATCATATACATATATAGATAGATAGATAGATAGATAGATAGATAGATAGATAGATAGATAGATAGTTCCTAGAGTAAACAGTCTAATCCTTTTGCTTTTCTCAAAATTTACTGTTCTATTTATTTAGAAAACTTTTATATTACATCTTTGTCTAATCATTTCCCTTTAGGAGTATATCATCCTTATATTATAATTTGACCACCAATTGTTTTAACAATCCGGCTAGCAGCTTCTGTGGGGGTGTAAGATCCACCCACAGCCAGCACCCAGAAAGCTGCCAGCACGTCACAAAAACACAGGTTCTTTTGATCTGCTTAACTAAGGAAAGCAAGGTGAAGGGGTTGGCAAGTTTGCTTTAATTCAGCATACAAATATCATTTACTTAGTTCAGGGGAAGAGACCAGCACACTGAACTTCAGAGCAAAATACAAACAAATTACAAACATCAACAGACAGAC
>CM053622.1:173381941-173400466 GCA_028646595.1 Phalanger gymnotis | reverse complement strand
AAGGGTTTTACATAATGATACATGTGTGGTCTATGTTGAATTGCTTGCCTTCTTAGGGAGGGTGAGTGGGGAGGAAAGAGGGGAGAGAATTTGAAACTCAAAGTTTTAAAAGCAGATGTTGAAAAAAAAGTTGTTTTTGCATGCAACTGGGAAATAAGATATACAGGGAATGGGGCATAAAAATCTATCTTGCCCTACAAGAAAGGAAGGGAAAAGGGGATGGGGGGGAGTGGGGTGACAGAAGGGAGGGCTGACTGGGCAACAGGGCAATCAGAACATATGCCATCTTGGAGTGAGGGGGAGGGTAGAAATGGGGAGAAAATTTGTAATTCAAAATCTTGTGGAAATCAATGCTGAAAACTAAAAATATTAAATAAATAAAAAACAAAAAAAAAGAATTTGCTATTTAAGATATAAAATGTTCTATCTGTTTACTTTTAAGCATCAGAAACACAGAATTTTATTTAGTAAATTTAAAAGATAATGAAAATATTCTTTATTTTAGTGGTATGGCTAATTTTAGAACAGAGAAAGACCCAAGTGGCAGAAAGTAAAGGAGACACAGATACTCAGGGGCGTATGAGTTTCTAGGACCTGTGAGGTATTCTAGAAATACGGCTGAAACCTCCAAATAATCCTGTTCTATTCTCGTTGTAATTCAGGAAGTCAATGATTAACTAAAGAATACACTCCATATTCCTAAAGATTTTTTTTCCTTTGCTATAGAAACCCTTTGTTCTTCTCCACAGATCATGCAAGATCAGAAGCTACCTTGTGTTTTGATAAGTGGTTTTGAAGGACCTTATAGTGTGAATGAAGATCATGTAGGAGATCTTAAGAAACATTTTAATCTTATCACCATGCAAGAATTTCTTGATAACAAAACACATTTAAGTCAAAAGATACAAGCAATATACTTATGGGGAGGGAAACCACATATTGACCAGGAGCTCCTGCAGAGCTTACCTGCCTTGAAGATTATTGTAAACTCAGGAGCAGGCCTGGATCATCTGGACCTGAACATGATTGCAAGCTTTGGCGTGAAATTGGCCAACACTCCACATGCTGTTACTAACAGCACTGCTGATATGGGAATGGCCTTACTTTTGGCGTCAGCCCGGAGGTTATTAGAAGGTAATGACCTTTTTAGCCATTTAATTTCGTGGTAATTGATGACTAAAGAGGCTTTATTTGTAAAAATAATGAAAAGGTATTCCAACTGATATTTTAAAAATGTAAGTCCTTTTCGTATTGTCCTGATTCCTAGATAATGTCTCACAAAGTCTGTGGAACCCTTCTCAGAATAATGTTTTTAAATGAACAAATTAAAATATATAGGATTACAAAAGGAAACCAATTCTACTGAAATAGTTATCAAAAAATTTATAAAAACAAGTTCCCAGACTCAAGGTTAAGAGCCCCAACCTTACTGTGAGAGAAAATTGCTAGGTTAGAATTAATGTTACAATATATAATCATTTTGCCAGGATATTCTGGTTTATACGATGAAGAAAACTACTCCCTGTTCCCAATGTGTTATGGTTTATTTATTTATTTTTTTTGCTGAAATTTTTGGTTTACTTCATGTAGAAATGGATGAGTTGTATGTTCCAGAACATGAGTTCTCACAACTCATTTTATCAGAGATTTTACAGTAAGATGCAAATCACAACTTGTTACCTTCATTTCTTTATCTTAAAAGCATAAGAGAAATGTTTATGGAGACAGTTCCATGGCTCATTTTTGTATCTTGTACTTTTAGGGTATGAGATAGCTACTTCACCAGACACTAAGTATTTTTCTATCAATTGGATGGGACAAGAAGTGACTGGATCTACTCTGGGAATCATAGGTATGGGCAACATTGGCTATAAGATTGCTCAGCGAGCCAAAGCATTTGAAATGAAGATTCTGTATCACAATAGGAATCGCAGGTAAAACTTCCACAAAATAAATTTCTGAACTTAAGTGAAGCTTTGCCTCTCTAAATGAAATCCATAATTCCATTAACTGCCACATCACAGTGTAGGATAAAATTCCTCCTGTTTCTCCCTCCATAGAGTTTCAGTCAGATGTTCTCCATCATTCTTCTCTTCCTTCCTTTCTACCTTCCTTCCTTCCTTTCTTCCTTCCTTCCCCATTCTAATTCCTGAATTTTCCCTCAAAAGTATATCTTCTTAATATAGAGTTTTACTCTCATCCCTCTTTACTTATCCTGTTCCTCTCATATATATAGTTGTAAAAGGGAGGAATAATTTAAAAGCAAAAAATATCCTATAAAAGTAATTTTGACTTTTTGGACCACTCTTCCGCCCTCAAAGGGTGTTGGAAATCCCACAGTTTCTACAGATCACACTTTGAGAACAGCTACTGTATGATATTTATTTTGGTGAATATACATAGGCTGTTTTCTCCCTCTCCTATCCTTTTTATTTTAATGTCTCTTTGATTTTCAAGACAACAATTGAAGCTAGGATTTGAACACAGTTTTTCTGACTCTAAATCCATTGCTTTTTTCACTATACCACACTGCTTCCGTGCTTCTTTTATCCAATCTGAACTTAATTGTCAGCCCTTAGCCTAAATAATATGACTAAATCATTGTTATCTTGTTTCAGGTTCCTTTTCAGTGACTTTTTCTTGAATTTTGTTCTTGGTCTCTTGAAGTTTCTTTGGGTACTTTGAGCTGTTTCTGACTAGGAAACTCACTTTTTTTTCATTTACTCTGGCAGGAAGGTGGAAGAGGAACAGGCAGTTGGGGCCCATTACTGTGAAAAATTGGATGAGCTGCTGCAGCAATCAGACTTTGTAATGCTGGTCGTCAGTCTGACACCTCAGACCCATAAGTTGATTGGGAAAAGAGAACTAGAACTAATGAAACCTACAGCTTCTCTTATAAACATTGGCAGAGGTAACAGATACTAAAAGAATGCCTACCAAAATGATATTTTTCTCCTTCTCTGAAATGACGTAGCAATAAATCTCAAATGTTTGGCATTCCCTATCAAATTCCTTCTTTTCAGTCTCTCTTCATTCAAAGAGTAACCCAGATTGGTTAGTAAGAGAGTTGAAATTTACCTTCTAATTGTAAGAATTCTTGACTTTTTGCAAATATATTTTGAAGCCAAGTTGTGAGTAAGTCAAATAAGAGATTTTTTTCAAATTCACATTTTTTATACCTTTTTTGAGGAAGAACAGTACCATATTGAATCTTTTAAGTTTACTCGTATGCTTCTCAGTATTTAGTCATGACTTTCTCAGCAAAATTATTTCTCTTTCTTCCTTAACATTTTTATAATGCTTTATTTAAATATCTACACAAAACAATTATTGCTATGTCCACTCAAAATTAAGTCATGAGTTGAACATAGAACTTATGAAGTTGAGAATCATAACAGAGTTTAGTACAGAGTAATAAAGTTTTGTTGACATTGAAATGACCTGACTGAAATCATTGGTGATTATATGGGTCAGTACTAGTTCACCAATGATCAGAAAGCAGTTGAGTTTGAATATGACAGTTCTAGGACTAGCTTTGTTATTAACTATGGCCTTGATTAATCTTTGTGCCTTAATTACTTTATGTATATATGATAAAGATAGTACTGGAATTTGTAACTCATAAGGCTTAAGTAATAAATATAAAAGTGCTTTGGAAAAGTAAGAATATATAAACATATTGTCAATATATAAATAAAGAATATGGGAATGAATTAATTATTAAATATAATATATACATATTTAAATAAATATTATATAGATAATATACCAATATATAAAAATATATTTCATAATATGCACATTATATATAAAATATATAGCATTGTCATTCTAAATGATATCAGTATTTTCACCTGGTGGCTTGGTAACCATATTAGGCAAGCAGACACCTACTCCCCATGGAAGATACATTAAAATATGAAGTTAGTACTTCTGCAGCCTTAGCACTAAACACTGGACATGCAAATCTCAATTCTAGAGGCTACTATTGCAACAAGAAGAAGAAAAGCATTTTGAAGAATTGGTCTTCAGAAATAAAGTATCTTTTTCAAAGCATTTCACTAAGATTGGTTACTCTAAGCTTTGGAGTTAGGCATTTACTGAATACTGATTGACATTCAGAAAGAACATCATAAATCATGGGACATGGATATGTCATTTTGAGCCTGAAATGAAATGAGAGGCATCATAACCTGGTGGACTTGGAGTTAGCAAGACCTGGGTTTAAGTCCTGTCTCAGACACTTCCTGGTTGTGTGACGCTGGGCAAGTCACTCAACCTCTTTGACCATCAGTTTCCATATTTGTAAAATGAGGTGGTTGGACTGTATTACCATTGAGATCCACCTCTTCCAGTATAAATCTATAATATTCAGTTGTCATAATTGGTAGCTTACATTTTTATAGTGTTTTAAGGTTTGTGAATTGATTTGTGTACACTACCTCATTTCATCCTCTCAGCAACCCTGTACAGTGGGTATTAGGGTTATTAACCCAGTTTTGGAGAAGAGGAAACCAAATGCCCAGTGACTCACCCATGGACACCTGGCTAGCAAATGTGAGAAACTGATTTAAAACCCGTGTCTCTTATTTTGGGGCAGCTAGGTGACACAGTGGATTGAGTGCTAGGCCTGGAGTCAAGAAGTCTCATCTTCCTGAGTTCAAATCTGGCCTCAGACACCTATTAGCTATGTGACCAGGAGGAAGTCGCTTAACGCTTTTGCTTCAGTTTCCTTATTTGTAAAATAATTGGAGCAGGAAATGGCACTCTAGTCTCTTTACCAAGAAAGCTCCAGATGGGGTCTGAAGAGTCAGACATGACTGAGAAATGACTAAAAGACAACAATAACAACTCTCATTTCTAAAGCTGACCTTCCTTCCACAAGAACATTCTTGCTCTCAACTAAGCTTTAAACGTTAAGTTGCTCTTGAGTTATAAAAAGGTAACCTTAGGCACTGAGAGAAAAAAAGTCATGTGGCCATACTTATTGTTTCCTCGGCTCCATTTTTATTTTTGTATGGCAATCATTTTATTTTAAGTAATTTGATATTCATGTGTTCATGTCATTTGATCAGTTAGAACAGGAGTACGGGGAGAAAAATCTGTAACTCAAACGCATGTGAAAATTAATGCTGAAAACTAAAGATGTTAATAAAAAAAAATACAAAAAAAAAAAAAAAGAACAGGAGTAACTGTGTGGTTTCAAAGTTATTGAAAGAGGTTGAAATGTGGACGTTACTTCTCTTTTACATATATAATATATAGTTTCTATATATATACTATATATAATCTAATTATGATACTGATGGAGATTAATTATGATAGTAATGAAGATTCTGTTCCATTAATTCAGGTCAATTGGTTGATCAAGATGCCCTAGTTGAAGCTCTTCAAACTGGGATTATTAAAGCTGCAGCACTGGATGTGACTCACCCTGAACCTCTGCCAAGGTGAAAAACAAGAAACAAAAAACAAAAACATGTTCCTGCAAAATTTATTTAGACAAAAATTGAAGCCAAGTTTCCAGCCCATATTTGAAGATAACAGGTTTCTTTGCTTGATGTCTCAGTTGAAGACTCACTGAGTTTTAGAAGTCTTCTAATCTTTGTTTCCCACCTGGCTGCCATCTTCGGGATTTCTCTGACTTCTCCTTCATGCCCCCAGTTCAAGTATCTTCTGCCTCCCTCTCAAACACACTTTACATCTTTCTTTTGTTTGTTATATTCCCCCAGTAGATAATTAGCTCTTTAGGGCATGGACTTTCTTTTCTCCTCTTTTTATTCTCAGTACTTAGCAGAGTACCTGGCACATAGTAGGCACTTAATAAACGTTCATTGCCTTTTGACTATCCAATCTCCTACCCAATATAGGAGTTCTTCCTGCAGCATCTCTAAGAGTTATTTGGCAGCTTATAATTGAATATCCGCAGTGACAGGTTGTTTGGTACCCCTATGAGTAAGTCCATTCCATTGTTGAACATTCTTGAAGCAGATTTTGGTTCAATATAAGAAATAATTCCTTGTCATTTCCTCTCAGTGGCCCTTGTTCTATCATTTTTAGCAAAACAAATCTATCACTTCATCTACGGATGCTTCAAAATTCTGAGCTCAGATTCTGTGTCTTTATTTAGTCCTCTCTTCTCCAGGCTGACTATCTAGTTTCCTCATGTGCAATGTGAAGATATTTGACTAGATCAGTGTTTCTCTAACTTTTTGGTCTCAGTGCACCTTTACATGCTTAAAATTATTGAGGATTATATGTATTGATATTTTACTATATTTGACATTAAAACCGATGAATTTCTAAAATATTTTAATTCATTTAAAAATAATAATAAATCAGTAACATCTTAAAATAAATAACATACTTTTGTGAAAAATAACTACATCTTCAAAACATTTTAATGAGAAGAGTAGCATTGTTTTACATATTTTTGCAAATCTCTTCAATTTCTGACTTGATAGAAGAGAGATGGATTTTTATGTCTTTTTCTGTATTCAATATTTTGTTTTGGTTTCTTCCCACAGATATAGAGTTGGAAAAAGGAATATTTTAACAGGCAAATAACATCTTAATATTGAATAGTTGTGACCTTGTAGATCCTCAAACAGGTCTCAAGAACCCCCCCCAGGCAGTTTTCTTGCTGGATAGGAAAATCTTTAAGGTCCTGTCTGGTTCTAAGATTGGATGACTCTTCCATGAATCAAATGGAATTTTCTTGAATTCTTTTTTAATGTTCTGTATTTTTATCTTTGTATTAGTATTAAACATGTAACTACAGTTTGATGTTAATTCTAAAAGAAACCAATAAACCCGGAACAGCTTTTTTCAGTGCAGGGAATTTCAGATCTCATCCTTTGGGAAAGGCAACAAAATTATGCTAACACCTCATATTTGTAGCACATCTCTTCAAGCTCTACATCTATGATTAATATTTAACAGACTTGTCACTTTCACTTATTGGTTCTAGCTTTGCCATCATCAGCAACATTAACACAAATGTATTGTCTCATCTATAAATACCTTGAATGTGTGAAGTCAGGTTTTATGTCTTTATTTAGTTTTTTCTTCTCCAAGCTACATGCTACCTGCATTAATTTCACTCTTCCTCTGGTGATAGGTTTCAGATTCTTTGCCATGCTGGTCACCATCCTCTGGATACAATTTGGTTTGCTGAAGTCCCTTTTAAAATTTGGCAGCCAGAATCGAGCACTTGAAGTATGAGCAATGTGATGTCTGATAGGACTATTATTTCCCAATATCTAGCACTATATGAATGCAGCCAATAACTGTATTTTAAAACAATTATAAAAAGCCACATCACATTGTTGACTTATTGAGCTTGTGGTCAATTAGAACTGGGAGTTGAAGCTCAGGTTTTTTTCTTATGAACTCTTTACAAGCTACATGTACTTAATCCATTCTCATGTAGTTGATTTATGGAACCTAAATGCAGGCCTTTACATTTAATTCTTTTTTTAAGTATATTTTTTTTTTTGGAGGGAGAGAGCAGGGCAATTGGGGTTAAGTGACTTGCCCAAGGTCACATAGCTAATAAGTGTGCCAAGTGTCTGAGGCTGGATTTGAACTCAGTTCCTTCTGACTTCAGGACTGGTTCTCTACTCACTGCGCCACCTAGCTGCCCACATTTAATTCTTTAAAATAATACTTAGTGTTCTATTTTTTGAGGTAATTTTGAAGACAGACAATGCAGTGTATCAGAGCCCTGGGATCTGGGAACCAGGAATCCTGGGTTCTAGCACTGGCTTTCCCATTAATTCATTCTGTGTCCTTAGTTTGGGCCTCTATTCCCCTCGTCTTTAAAATGAGACTTATTAGACTGGACAATCTTTAAGGTCCTTTCTAGTTGTAAAATTCTATTATTCTTGCATGAGTCAAATGGAATTTTCTTATATTCTTTCTTAATATCCTACAAATTTTTATCTTCTGTCAAATATAAAAAGTGAAGCTACAGTATAATACTTTTAAAAAAAAACCAATGAAACCTGAATAATTTTTTTTTCAATGCATTTGTATTTCAGATCTCATCCTTTGTTAAAGCTAAAGAATGTTATTTTAACACCTCATATTGGAAGCGCAACTCATCAAAGTCGACATCTCATGATGGAAAATATGGTTGAAAGCCTTCTGGCTGCTCTCAGTGGCCTTCCTGTTCCTAATGAAGTATATCTCAAATGATTTGTTTGGATGGAAAGTTCATAATGATGAAAACTTGACAGATTAAATGACCAAAGCTTATTTTTTACTTTGCATTCTTTATATATTCTAGTACTTCTCTTCATGAAATTAAAAACTCATAGATTTTCATTTTATTATGTTTGAAGAGCTAATAAAGAATATGTATTCCCAAGAAGCCTTCAGAGTCTAACATTGCTCTGAATATAACATAGTAATGTATCTTTGATAGTCTTGTCTGTTATTTTCTTTCTCTATGGAGTTTACAGTATTCAAAACTTACCTTACAAAAAATTAACAATATGTAAGCAAACATGGTAGATAAGGCAAGAAAGAAACACACTGATCTGGATAGGGGAAGGAGCAATGAAACCAAAAATTGAAAGGAAATGCAAAAACATTTGATAAGCATTTACTTGTTCAGGCCAGCTTCTAAACAGAATTGTAGAATAGACCACGTTATTTTTCCATCCCTATTTCTGCCTTACATCCTATTTTTTATTCACCTTGTAGCCCATAGCCCTCATTTTTCCCTTTGGCTATTCTAGGAACACCCCTGAAATTGAATAATGAAAATAATTATATTAACTTAGCATCAGTGACTCCATTTTAAGTCTCTATTTTGTGATTGAGATGTTTTGAATAAGTAGTTTTGCTATTAGAAATACTTTTCTGTACTGTAGGTTGTTTTTCAATAAGAAGATGAATATTTACATGATACAGTTTGATCAACAACATTTGTGTATCCAAACAACTAATAAACAATATGTAAACCTTCAGATATGAAAAACCACTAATAAAAATATTTTAACCTATTGTATCATTTAACCTATGGTATTTTAACCTATATTGTATCAACAACTTATTTAGTTTTCTAACCAAATTATATGGTAAACTGAGTAATAAAGCCATCAGAACTTCAGTGTAACCAACCAACACCTCCCTCTATGCTACGTAACTTTGTGATCTCATCAGCTCCCATGGATTTAATTACCATCTCTATGCTGACAGTTCTCAACTTTAGCTATTCTGCCCCAATTTCTCTGCTGACCTCTAATCTTTCATCTCCAGCTGCCTTTCAGACATTTTGAATAGGAAGTCCAGCAAAAGAAATCTTAAAAAAAAATCCAGTGAACATCTTAAACTCAACATGCCCAAAGCAGAGCTCATCTTTCCCACTAATCCCTCTCCCTCCTCCCTGCCACTTCCCTGCCAGGGCCCAGGCACCACTATCCTCCCAGTTTCTCAGGATGTCATCCTTGGCTCCTCACTATCTTTCATCCCTCTTATTCAAACTCCTGCCAATCTTGCCTTTGCAACATCTCTCCACTAGGTAATACTGCTGCCCCTCAATGCAAAATGCAAACCTCTCAACCCAGACTACTGCAAGAGCTTATGGGTGGATTTTCCTGCTTCAAATCTCTCTCCATTCCAATCCATTCTCCATTCAGACACTAAAGTGATTTTCCTATAGTGCAGCTCTGATGATGTCACCTCCCCCCCAAACAAAAACATAGGTGGCTTCCTATTGCCTCCAGGAGCAGATACAAAATGCTGTTTCCCATTCAAATCCCTTCAGAAACTAACCTCTTCCTACCTTTCCAGTCTCCTCGCCCCTTACTCCCTGATACATACTCTGTTCCAGTGACACTGGCCAAACAAGACACTCCAACTGTGGACTCTGGGCATTCTCTCTGGCTATCTCCCACTCCTGGAATACTGTCCCTCCTCTGCTCCAACTACTGACCTCCCTGGCTTCCGTTAAGTCTCAATTAAAATCCCCACTTCTACAGGAAGTCTTCTTCAATCCCTCTTAATGCTAGTTGACATTAATTGCCAGAGCTAGCTCAGTATTTGGGAGGCTCTGAAGGAACGAGAGAAGACTAGAAGAGAAGAGACTACCAAACTGAAGGTCTACAGAGCTGTGGTGCTGACCTCATTGTTGTATGCCTGTGAAACCAGGACTGTCTACCAGTGCCATGCCAGCAAACTGAATGGCTTCCATTTGAATTGTCTTAGGAAGATTCTGAAGATCACCTGGCAGGATAAGGTATTGAGGTCTTTATTCAAACTAAACTGCATTAAAGCATTAAAACTCTGCTTCGGAGATGCAATGTTAATGGGTGTGTATGGGTGTCATGTGGAGTCCATCAAGGAGCCCTAAGCTTAGGAGAGGAGCTTGCTTGTAGGAAGGCTTTTACACCTTTGGCTAATAAGCTAATTAGGTGCTCAGTCGAGTTGTGATGCCTTCTGGCTCTGAGCCCATTAGCTGAAAGAATATATATTCTGAGAAGTGAGCTTTTGCTTTGGGGCCTTGCTTACAAGAAGGATCTTGTGATTCCCTGGTGGAGACTCTGAGTGGCCCTATGTTCAGAGTTCTCCAGCTGCTCAGAGGTAAAGGCTCTCTCGATCCAGTGGTGAATGTAAAGTGTATATAGCAGTTTTGCTGTGATTCAGGCAGTAGAGCCCTGTCTGTTGGTCTTTATTTCTCTTCTCTGTATTTTCTCTGTTTGTATTTTATGTAATTAAAGAACATCATTGACTCCTAAAACAGCTGTTTTTTCTAGTAAAGCAGATAAAACAACCTGCACTAGCAGCCATTCCGAGTATGCCAGTGTGGTCGCCATTACAAGAGAGTGCAACTCCTATGGGCTGGCCATGTTGTTTGAATGCAAAATGTACACTTGCCAAAAAGACTGCTTTATGGAGAACTCACACAGGCCAAGTGTTCGCCTGGTGGTCAGAAGAAGGACATTCTCAAGGTCTGTCTTAAGAACTTTGGAATTGATTATGTGACATGGGAGACAGTGGCACAGGACTGCTTGCTCCTTTTCTTTCTATTAGAATGTAAAAACATGTCATCATCCTATAGTCCCATCAAGTTTTGAAACTGTATTTATTTACCTATGTTTCTCATGATTCCTGACTTTTCATTTCAAAGATTTTATTCAACTCTAGTCTCTTCATTAGGAATAGTTAGACATGTTCTATTCCATTAAAGGTTCACTTTTCTCTATAGAAATATACTCAGTTCAACCAAATAGGTTATTCTCAATTGTAAGCAGTTAGCTTCTGCCTTTTGGAATATCAAATTCCATGCTTTTTGCTCCAGAGCTGTAGTAGCTGCTAAGTATTGTGTGATCCTGTTATGGCTGCTTGGTACTTGAAGACTTTCTTTTTGATTATGGTAAACTCAGGAGCAGGTCTGGATCATCTGCACCTGAACCTGATTGCCAACTTTGGCGTGAAATTGGCCAGCACTCCACAGGCTGTTTCTAACAGCACTGCAGATATGGGAATGACCTTACTTCTGGCATCAGCCTGGACAATAGTAGAAGATCCTTTTAGGCCATTTAATTTCATGATGATTTGTAACCATAGCCTTTATTAGTGAAAATAGTCCTTTTCAAGTTCTCCTGATTCTTAGATAATGTTTTCCATTTTTAGTTAGGGATTTATATTATTCAGAGTAAGAGAAGAGTTTTACCGGAACCTGGTACGACCTATTTAAAGCAAATATGCGTGAACATATTTTATTATTTGGCATCGGACATTTTCCCCTTATCCATTTCACTTATACAGAATCGGTATGATGTAATGCTAGATGACAACCAGAAAATATAGAACCTAGTTCCAGTTTTGCCACTTACCAGCTATGTAACCTTAAGTGAGGCACTTAACCTTTTCTTAGTTTCAGCTTCTTAATTTCTAAAATGAGAATAATAAACATTACTTATCTAGCTTGCCTGCCTCATAGGGCTGCTTTAAGGATCAAATGAGAAAATGTATATTTGAAGGTGCTTTGTTAATCGTAAAGTTTCTTATATTGCAAGGTAGCAGTGGTTCTTAACATTCTTTTCTTTGTTACAGAGCCGTGAATACATTTTACAATATTTTTGTCCAAATAATTTCAAAACCATTATAGAATGCTTCCAGGAGTTAAGTAGACACTAGTAGTTTGGAAAGGAGCTACAAAGAAGTACATGTCATAATTGAGCCAAAAGCATCCTAAGTGTTCCTAAGCACATTTGGGCATATTCTGATGCTAGCTAACATATTAAAAGAAGACGCCTCTCATCCTCCCACGGTGAACAGTGGAATAGAGGAAAGAGCTATACCTTTTTGTATGTCTACATGAAAGAACTAAATTTTGGGCTTTTTGCCTCCCTGTAAGGCATGAGTTTTTAACATTTTTTTTGGTCTTGAATTTATTTCATAGTCTGGTAAAGTTTATAGACCCATTTTTAGAATAATGTTTCTAAATTAATAAATTAAAATATGTAGGATTACAAAGGAAACCAATTCTATGGAAATATAGTTATCTAAATTTAAAAAAAAATTCCCAAGGATAAGAACCCCAGCCTTATTGTGACAGAAGATTGCTAGTTTAGAATAAATGTTACAACATAACCCTTTTGCCAGGATATTCTGGTTTATACTATGAGGAAAATACTACTTGTTCCCAATATGTTATGATTTTTTTTTTGCTGAAACTTATGTTCTACTTCATGTAGAAATGGATGAGTCACGTGTGTTCCAGGGCAAGAGTTCTCAGAACAACTCATTTTACCAGAGATTGTAAAGCAAGGTGTAAATCACAATTTTCTCCTTCATTTCTTTGTCTTAAAAGCATGATAGAATTGTTTGTGGAGACAGTTCTATGGCTCACTTTTGCCTCTTTGATTTTTAGGGCATGAGGTAGCTACTTCACCAGTTACTAAATATTTTTCTATTGACTGGATGGGACAAGGAGTGACCGGATCTACTCTGGGAATCATAGGCATGGGCAAAATTGGCTATAAGGTTGCTTAGGAGGACAAGGCATTTGAAATGAAGATTCTATATCACAATAAGAACTGCAGATAAAACTGCCAGAAAATTAATTTCTAAACTTAACTGAAGCTGAGTCTCTCTAAATGAAGCCTGTGATTCCATTCACTGCTGTACCACACTGTGGTGATAAAATTCCTCCTGTTTCTCTGTCTATAGAGTTTCAGTCAGATGTTCCCCATCATTCTTCTCATCCTTCCTTCTTTCCCAATTCTAATGCCTGGATTTTCCCTCAAAAGTATATTTTCTTAATATACAGTGTTACTTTCATCCCTCTTTACCTATCTAATTCTCCAATTCTCTCCCCCTGCCCCGCCCACTCCTCTGCAGATATGTAGTTGTGAAAAGGAGGCGTATTTTAATAGGACTTTGCAGACCCCTTCAAAAGGGTGTTGGGAATCCCACAGTTTCTACAGATCCTACTTTGAGAACTGTTGTTCTGCCTATAATATCTGTCTTGGTGAATGCACATAAACTATTTTCTACTTCTCCCATCCTTTTTATTTTTAAAGTCTATGTAATTTACAAGACATCAATTGGAGCTGGTATTTGAACACAAGTTTTTCTGACTCTAAATCCAATGCTTTTCCTTCTATACCACATTGCCTCCAAGCTTTTTCAAATCTAATTTGAATTTATTTAACAGCCCTTCACCTAAATAATGCCTGATTATTTTATCTTGCTTTAGGTTTCTCTTCAGTGCCTTTTTCCTGGATTTTGTTCTTGGTTTCTTGAACATTCTTTGGGCATCTTGGGCTATTTTCGATTAGGAAACTCACTATATGTTCTTGGTTTACTGTGGTAGGAAGGTGGAAGGGGAACAGGTAGTTGGGGCCCATTACTGTGCAAAATTGGATGAGCTGCTGCAGGAATCAGAGTTTGTATTGCTGGTCCCCCACTTTGACACCTCAGACTTATAAGTTGATTGGAAAGAGGGAACTAGGACTAATGAAACTTACTGCTACTCTTATAAAAGTTGGCAGAGGTAAAGAGTATTAGAGTATATGCCTACCAAAATGATATTTTCCCCTTTCACTGAAAAGACACAGCAGTAAATCCCAAATATGTTACATTCTCTATCAACTTCACTGGAAGGTTAAATACTAAACCTGAGACTTAAATACTTTGGCCACATAATGAGAAGACAGGACTCATTGGAAAAGATCCTGATGTTGGGAAAAATTGAAGGCAAAAGAGAAAAAGGACAGCAGAGGGAGAGACGGATTGATATTGTGATGGAAATAACAAACATGACCTTGGACAGGCTTTGAGAGATAGTGGAGGATAAGAAGGGCCTGGTGTCATGAAGAGTTGGGTACCACTGAATGACTGAACAACGACAAATCAACTTCCTTCTTTGGCAGGTCTCATGGTTTAAAGAATAACTCTGGAAAACAAATGAGTTAAAATTTACCTTCTAATTCTAAGTGTGCTTGGCCTTTTGTGAATATCTTTTAACCCAAGTTTCTAAGTCAGGAAGAACAAAAAATGTTTTTAATTCAGATTCTTTCATGCCTTATGTGGGAAAGAACAGTAACAAACCGGGTGTCTTTTAAGTTCCATTCATTGTACATTTTCTGATTATTTAGTAATTACTTTCTCATCAAAGTCTGTTTTTCTTCCTTAGCATTTTTATAATGTCTAATTTAAATATCTACACATAGTAGTTGTCTCTTCTTCATTCAAAATTAAGTCAGTGAGTTGAACATAGAACTTATAAAACTGAGAACGATAACTGATTTTAGTACAGAGAGATGAAGTTCCATTGATATTGAAATGATATGACTGAAATGAATGATGATTGCATGTCATTAATAATTTACTGATGGTCAAAGTTCAGATAGTGGAATTTGGATGCCATAGGTCGAGGAATGGCTCTATTACTAATTAACTATGGCCTTGTGTAATCCTCATGGCTTAATTCCTTCATGTATATAAAATAAAGATAATAACATCTGGAATTTGTAACTGAAAGGCTTTAGATAGTAGAGCTAAAAGTGCTTTGGAAAAGTAAGAATTCATATTTACATGTAGCATTGCCATTCTATGGGATATATCAGTATTTCCCTCTAGTTCTGGTGTGACCATCCCAGGCATCTTAATCCCCAAGGCAGATGCATTAAAGGATAAAGGTTTGTCCTTTGATAGCAGTGGCACTAAACACTGGACAAGTAAATAATCCTTGTTCTAAAGATTAATATGACAACTAACGAAAGAACAGTATTCAGGAATCTTTCTTCAAAAAGAAAGTACCTTAGGAGAGTGTCACACTAAGGTAGTTTACTCTAAGCTTTGGAGTTAGGCATTTACTGAATACTGATTGACATTCAGAAAGAGCATCACAAACCTTCCTGCAATTCTATGAAAATTCTGAGTATAAAGGAGAAGAGTTTCTCAGTTTAACCACTGCTTGATGGGACATGAGCATATAATTTTTAACCTGAAATGACATCAGAGGCACCATGACCTAGTGGTCTTGGAGTCAGCAAGACTTGGGTTTAAACCCTGTCTCAGACACTTTCTGGTTGTGTGACCCTGGGCAAGTTACTCAGCCTCTTTGGTCATCAGTTTCATGTCTGTAAAATGAGGTGGTTGGACTCTCTGACCTTTGAGATCTATCCTTTCCAGCTCTAAATCTATCTCATTTTATTCACTCGGTAATCTTGCAAAGTGGGTTTATTTATGGTTATTTACCTGATTTTATAGATAAGGAAACTGATGACCCAGCAATTAAACGACTTGCTCAATGACAAAAAGCTAGCGACTTCAAGAAATTGAATTAAAACCCAAGTCTCTCATTTCTTAGGCTGATCTTCCTTTCACTATAAGATTCTTCCTCTCATCTCAGCTTTAAATGTTAAGTTCCTCTTAAATTATAAAAAAAGTATCCTTTTGCACTGGAAAAAGGTGATTTGACCATACCTTATGTTTTCTGGGCTCCATTTTTGGTTTTGTATTGCCATCATTTCATTTTATGTGATTTGATATTCATATGTCTTGGTCATTTGAACAATGAGAACAAGGGTAACTGCAGTTTTAAAGAAGTTATTGAAACAGCTTGAAATGCGAACATTACTTTTCTATTGTATATAGTCTAATTATTGTAGTGACAAAAATACTCTTACATTAATTCTGGCCAAATGGTTGATGAAGATGCCCTAGTTGAAGCTCTTCAAACTGGAATTATTAAAGCTTCAGTGCTGGATGTGACTTACCCTGAACCGCTGCCAAGGTAAAGAACTGATGCAGCACATTTTTATTTAGATAAAAATAGAAGCAAAGTTCCCAGTCTTTGTTTGAGGATAAAGGTTTTCTTTGGCTGATGTCTCAGTTATAGAGTCACGGGGTTTTAGAAGTTTTCTTATCTATTCTCCCACCCAACATAGAATTCTTCCTATAACACTGAGAGTTATTCACATAGCCTATGTTTGAATACCTACAGTGGCAAATTGTTTGGTACCCCCATCAGGCATTCCATTTCATTATTGATAAATTCTAGTAGTTAGATTTTGGTTCAGTATAAGAAAACTTCTCTTAGGTCCACCATTTCATAAGCAAAAGAAAGCAAAGCTATCACCATATCTACATATTCTACAACTGTAGATTTTGTGTCTGTATTTATTCTTCTCTTCTGCAGACTGACTACCTAATTTCCTCATCTGTAAAATGGGAATATTGGATTAGAGAATCTTTAAGGTCTTGTCTGGTTCTAAGATTCCATTATTCCTCCACGAATAAAATAGATTTTTTAATATCCTTTTCTAGTCTCCTACACATTTTTATGTTCCTACAAATGCAAAAAAAAACACTAAAGTATAATAATTTTAAAAAGAAATCAGTGAAACCTGAATAATTTTTTTTCAATGCATGTTTATTTCAGACCTCATCTTTTGTTAAAGAGTATTATTTTAACACTGTATATTGAAAGCACAACTCATCAAAATTTCATAATAGAAAATATGGTTGAAAGCATTCTGGCTGCTGTCAGTGGCCTTTCTATTCCTGATGAAGTACTTCTTAAATGATTGGGTGGGAAGTTCATAAGGATGAAAACCTGGAAGTATACAAAGGCTTATTTTTTTTACACTTTATATCTGTAAGTACCTTTCTTAGAGAGATTGAAAGAGCATAGATTTTAAATTTATTTTGTTCAAATAGCTAACAATAAATAAAGTGAACTTCCACTCATCCTTTCAAGTGTCTCCTATGGTGGTGTCCTATTATGACATATGACATCATTTCCTTTTATAGCAAATTTCTATAATCAAGAAGTTTTGTAAGTACAATACTGGAACATCTCTGAGTTACTATAATAGGATGAGAGTATGAACATCTTACAATTTTAACCTATATTTGTGGTCAAATTATAATATAGGGATGATATCCTTCTAAGGAGGAAATTATGTAATGTGAAAGTTTTCTGAATAAATGAAATAGCAAATTTTGAGAAAGCAACAGATTTAGACTGTTTTCTCTAATAATCATATACAGATGTATATATAATTGGCTTCCAAAATTTACCTATCATGGAAATTCAGGCTTTGAGTATGTTTTAGTAATAAATTCTCAAAATTGGATTAAAGATTTATTAATTAGGGGTTAAGGATTTTGCATATAAATTATATTGATAATGGTAAAGAAAGTGAAATTATTTTCCCCTTTTTACAATATCTGATAATTTTAAGAGGCAGAAGAACAGGCCATGAATGAGCTTCCTAAGAAAAAGCAGTAATACCAGACAGATTTACAAGTGAATTCTATCAAACACTTGAAGATCAACTAATTCCAATATTAAATAAATTATTTGGAATAATAGGTAAGGAAGGGATCCTACCAAACTCCTTTTATGAAACAAATATAATACTGATTTCTAAAACCAGGAAGAGTAGAGAAAAGAAATTATAATCTAATTTCATTAATGAATATGGATGCAAAAATCCTAAGTAAAATACTAGAACAATATATTACAAAGATTATACATATACATTATAACCAAGTGGGATTTATACTAGGAATGCAGGGATGGCATAATAGGAGGAAAACTATAAATAGAATTGATGTGTTAAAAAAAATTTGAAAATATAGGTATAAATTGTTTTTCCAGGGGGGTGGAGCCAAGATGGCAGCTGGAAAGCAGGGACTTGCGTGAGCTCCTGGCCAGGTCCCTCCAAAAACCTATAAAAAATGGCTCTGAACAAATTCTAGAACTGTAGAACCCACAAAATAGCAGAGGGAAGCAGGGATCCAGCCCAGGACAGCCTGGATGGTCACTGGATGAGGTCTATCGCACATGGAGTGGAGGAAAGCGGAGCCCAGCGCCAGCGGTGTCAGAACCAACCAGACCAGGAGCCAGGCAGAACAAGCCCTAGCACCCTGAATGAGTGAGCTGTGGCAGTTGCCAGATTTCTCAACCCACAAACACCAAAGACAACAGAGAAGGTTAGTGGGAAAAGCTGCAGGGGACAGAGTGAAAAGAGTTTGCAGTTTGGCCACCACCCC
>CM053622.1:173353003-173381441 GCA_028646595.1 Phalanger gymnotis | reverse complement strand
AAAAAATTGTTTTTCCTTAAATTGATAAAAAACATGTTTCTTTAAAACCATCAGCAAGCATTATTTGTAATGGGGATAAGCTAGATGCCTTCCTAGTGAGATCGGGTTTAAAACAAGGATGCTACTGTCACCAATATTATTCAGTATTGTATTAGAAATCCTAGCAATAGCACTAAGAGAAGAAAAAGAAATAATCAAAATAGAGAATGAGGTAATAAAAGTACCTCTTTTTGCAGACAATATGACAAACAAAACCGTGCAAGAAGAGATAGTAAGAGATGTCCCATTTAAAATGACTCTAGACAGTATAAAATACCTGGAAGAACAGCTGCCAAGAGAAACCCAGGAACTATAGAAGATTTAAATAATTGGAGAAATATAAATTTTTCGTCGTTAGGCAAGGCCAATATAATAAAAATGAAGAACAAAAAGTCAAGAGTCCAAAGGAACTAAAAAAAATATGTAAACGAAGTATGTTTGGCAGTACCAGGTTATAAACTATATTATAAGGCAGCAATTATCAAAATTTTCTGGTGTATTGGCTAAGAAATAGAAAAGTAGCTTATAAATTGTTTTTAAAGTTTCTAACATCAGATGCAGGATTTAGGTAAGGAAACTACAAATGTTATATAAACTGAAATTCTCTGAAGTTTCAAAATTGGTGAACCAAATTTAAGTGATTGTATTAAATCATATTACGTCAGAATTATCTAGGAACTTCTAGATTTGGAACCAGAAAAGCAGAACCCCTTTTTAGAGCTATCCTGAGAATAAACATATTGTCCAAAAAAAGATTATCTAGGGACCAGATAACTACATGAGACAACTGGGACTCAAAATGTGCTTATTAAATGGATATTGAGAATGAGATACAAGGAGACCGGATGTCAGTTAATATTGGTGATAAATTGTATTGTTTGATCTTTTCTTTAAAGATGTTTATGTTTAAGTTTTCTTGGATGTGTTGTTTAGAGACTCTTAACTAAGGACTTACGTCATGCTGATTAGAAACTCAGGTCCAAAGACTGACCAAAGGAGTTTTCTTATTTGAAAACTGGCCCCACACTGATCAACCAATCATTTTGTCTGAGGACTCCCACCAGACCTTTATGATTACACCCACAGCTGCCAAATTTACAGGTGTGGATTCCTAAATCATCTGAAGAAAGTCCTAAATGGATGGCAAAACCCTCCAGGGAACTCCAGCTTCCTCTAGTACGGACCAAGAAGCAGCCAACATCCAGATGAGATAGCTGTCCGAAGGTTCTGGATGAGAGCTGAGTACGCTGTCCTAGTGTTTTCCGCTTCCCTTTTGTTATGTGCCCACCTACCAAGGCCCTGATTCTTGTGTGTGTTGGCTTTTCTCCCTCTACACTCTTGGCCCCCTTGCTCTTCTCTGCTTGTGAGCAAACAATGGCTGGCAATGTTACCTGACACACACTTCCCCCATAGGTCCCTTCAAGACATTAATGCCCTGGGCAATATCTCATCCTGTCCCAACTAGCCTCTTGTGGCATCTTGGCTTATACCTACCTCTCTTTTATTGGTCATAAGGGGAGGGGTTCTTTCTTTTGGATCAACCTATTCTTTTTTTAAAAATTATTTTTAATTAATTTATTTATTTTTAGTTTACAGTATTCAGTTCCAAAAGCTTTTGAGTTTTAAATTTTCTCCCCCTCCCCAAGATGGCATGCAATCTGATATAGGCTCTACATATACATTCATATTTTCATATTAGTCATGTTGTCAAGAAGAATTATAAACAATGGAATAAATCGTGAGAAAGAAGAAACAAAACAAAACAAAACGAAAAAGGGAGAGAGAGCAAACATGCTTTGATCTGCATTCAGACTTTGTAATTCTTTCTCTGGATGTGGATAACATTTTTCATCACGAACCTTTTGGAATTGTCTTAGAACCTTGCATTGCTGAGAAGAGCCAAGTCTATCAAAGTTAGTCATCCAACAATGTGGCTATAAACGTGTACAATGTTTTCCTGGTTCTGTTCCCCTCACTCAGCATCAGTTCATATAAGTCTTTTCAGGTTTTTCTGAAGTCTGCCTGCTCATCATTTCTTACAGCATAATAGTATTCTATTACATTTCTATACCACAACTTATTCAGCCATTCCCCAATTGATGGGCATCCCCTCAATGTCCAATTCTTTGCCACCACAAAAGAGCTGCTATAAATATTTTTGTACCTGTGGGTCCTTTTCCCATTTGTATGATCTCTTTGGGATCCAGCCCTAGAAGTGGTATTGCTGGGTCAAAGGGTATGCACATTTTTATAGCCCTACAGGCATAGTTCCAAATTGCTTTTCAAAATGGTTGGATCAATTCACAATTCCACCAACAATGCATTAGTATTCCAATTTTCCCACATCTTCTCCAGAATTTATAGTTTCCTGTTTTGTCATGTTAGCCAATGATAGTGTGATGTGGTACCTAAGAGTTGTTTTGATTTGCAATTCCCTAATCAATAACGATTTAGAGCATTTTTTCATATGACTACAAATAGCTTTAATTTCTTCCTCTGAAAACTGCCTGTTCATATCCTTTGACCATTTGTCAATTGGAGAATGGCTTGTATTCTTATAAATTTGACATATGTTTTAGAAATGAGGCCTTTATCAGAGACACTGGCTGTAAAAATTCTTTCCTAGTTTTCTGTTTCCCTCCTAATCTTGGTTGCATTGGCTTTGTTTGTACAAAAATTTTTCAATTTAATGTAATCAAAATTATCCATTTTACATTTCATAATCTTCTCTATCTCTCGTTTGGTGGTAGGGGTTCTTTCAGACCTCCTCACTTTGGCTAAAGTGGGGAAATGTCAAGATATTTGGAGACACCCTGTTTTTCAGAGCTAAGGCCCAGCAAGCAAGCAAGCTGTGCCCTGAGCTTGGCATACCAACAATCCTTTGTGCTCACTTTCTGGATGATCTCAGCCCCAGCAAAAGCCCAGAATTGTTTCACACCAGTGTTAGGTGGTCTCTGAGGTCTCTTGAACAAGCACCTTTGGTGCCCATATTCCGGTCATGAAGTCCTGCTATTAATCAAACTTTTCCCATTGTTGCTGTTGACCCTCTTTTTCAGGGCTAGAGCTCGCTGCCCAGCCATTGGTATGACTACTGGGAACTCCCCACACTGCCTCATGCCCCTCCCCCCCCTCTAGGGGTGGGGCTCCAGCGCGTCCTAGCTTGCAAGCCTTTTCTCTCACTTTGAAATTAAACTTGTGTCTCATTCCTGACTCTCCTGTCTCTAGCCCGCCTTGTGGGGCTCTGGTCACCCACAGGTTAGAGCCTGGTTCTGTCTGGGTTGATGTTGGAGATAAATCAACAGAGGGAAAATCCGACTGATGTCAGAATGGAGGCTAGGAGAAAGCTTTTTTGCAGAAGTCATACTGTAATTAAGATTTGAAGGAAGCCAGGGAAACCAGAAGTGGGAGGTGAGGAGGCAGACTGTTCCAGACATGGGGGACAGCCAATAAAATGCTCTGAGTAGGAGTTGGAAGATAGGGTGTCCTATGCAAGGAACATCCTGGTGGCCAGTATCACTGAGTTAGAGTATGAGGTGGGGAAAAGGGTGTAAGGTATAAAAAAGACTGGAAAGGTAGGAGGGGTCCAGGTTATGAGGTGCTTTAAAAGCCATACACATTTTGCATTTGCTCCTAGAGGTAATAGTCCCCCACTGAAGTTAATTGGGAGTTGTGTGGGTGGATATAACACGGTCAGGGAGATAGTAGGGAGCCGCTGGAGTTTATTGAGCGTGTCCGTGGGCTGATGTAGCATGGTCAGATCTGCGGCTTTAGGATCATTTTGACACCTGAGCGAAGGATGGCTAGGGAGAGACTTGTAGCAAGGAGACCAACCAGCACGCAATAGCCCAGGCATGAAGTGGTGCACCGGGGTGGTCGGGTCGGAGGAAAGGGGGCACACACCGAGATCTAAGGAAAGGACTTGGCATCGCCGTTACTGTTTTTAACAACTTTGCAGCCCCCTAGCGGAAGAAAAGTTTTTGTTCTGTCTTTACATTTGGTATATTCTCTTCTTTACATCCAGACCCTGGGAATCCGATTCCCCCAACAAGATGGAAGAACGTAGTTTTAAAAGTTTACTTTTGGGGACACGGCCTCGGAGGTAGGAGAAATAACACCACCACACTCAGGACGGGAGGCACCTCTAGCCCCGCTAGCCATGGTAGCTCTCACCCTCACAAGGCGGTGACGTCACCGGAGCGGTGGGCGGGGCCACCTGCTGCGGGGCTGGGGCGTGGCGGCCTGTCGCCGCGTGGGGGAGCTCGGGTCTCGCGGCCGGAACTTCCGGGATTTCTCTGGGCCGGGCCTGTAGCTCGCCCCTGCGTTCGCGGGGATTGCGGGAGCGGCCGCAGCCATGTGGGTGGCGTTGGGGCGATCCCGCTGCTTCTCCCTGACCGGGTCGGAAGCGGCGGTTTGGAGAGGCAGCGGAGCGGCGGCGGCCGGAGCCGGGAGTCGGCGGCTGAGCCCTGGGGCCGGCGGAGGCGGCGACCTCGCAGTGCCCAGCCTCGATCGGGGCGGTCCCCAGTGTCGGGGCCTGCACGGGTCTCCCGTCGCCTGCGGCAATAAGAATTTGCTCAAGAAATTTGCTTCGAAAACCAAGTAAATGGGCTTAGGTTAGGGAAGGAAGCCACTCGGTGGCGCGTCCGCCCCAATGGCGGAGGGATCTTGGGCAGGCCCCTCCCTCTCCCGCAGCCTCAGTTTCCTTCAGTGTTCGTCGATTATTGACGGACTCATCTGGGAAATGGGGGTAATGCCAACAGTAAAACCAGTAACGGCTCCTGCCCTGCCCTCTAGCGAGATGATCGACATAAAGCGCTTTGCAAACGTTAAAGCGTCACGTACGTGCTAGCTGTTACTCTTTCCGAAGGGGAGATGTGACATCCACGGACTGTTGGGGTTACTTTGGAGCTCCATCTCCTGACACTTTTATCATCAGCCCTTGGCTGCTCGATCCCCCAAATCTCAGGCCCGTCAGATCAGAGCTGCAAGCGAGCCTAGAGGACACCTAGTCCAAACCCCAGTTTTACAGATGGAAAACCGAGGCCCAGAGGAGGTTAAGGAGCTTGCCCAGGGTCCCACGGGTATAGAGAAACCGAGGTTGAAACGAAGAGTCTCTGATTCCAGGTGTTATACCCTTTCCACATTGACTTAACGTGCCCCAGCAGAAGAGCAACAGGTAGCTTATTTGCTTATACTGTATTGGGACAAGAAAATGCCCTACACGGTGCTGCTGGGGTGGTGAGGGCTCTGCCCCTTTAAGTTCCGTAGAATCTTAGAGCTGGAAAGAACTTTTAGAAATCATCTTGTCCAGCCCTCTCATTTAATGAAGAGTATTTATGATAAAGATTTATCAGGTCCTCAAAATTCTGGGCAATAAGGTGGGAAGCATTGAATTTTGAACACTTCTGCAAAATTGAAAAGTTTAAATATTTACAGTGCAAAATTTCAATAGGCATTATTGGTGCATTAACTTGTGGTTTATAGCTGTGCTGGGATTTTAGTATTAACTGTAAACTCTGACTTTTATATTATATCAGATTAATAAAAGAATAGCCTAACTTTTTAAACCAATAGTTCTCAGCTTATGGTCTGGGGACCTCTGAGGGCATCCTGAGACCCTTTCAGGGACTCTTAAGAGTTCAGAATTATTTTCATAATTTACTAAGATGTTATAATTTCTAATACAGTGAATATCAATAGATATATAACTCATATAAACAAAAGTTCTTTGGTAGGGGAGTCTTCAATTTTTAAGAGTGTAAAAAGGCCCCGAGACCAAAAATGTTGAGAACCTCTGTCTTATAAACATTGGCTTCTGCTGACTCAGGAACTTTTCACTTGTCTCTCTACCCTCTAAGGATATGGCATTTCTGCCTTTAAGGTTTCAGCATTTAAGGAGCAGTGTGAAGAAAGACAGATTCTGTCTTTAGTACTTAACGTCATCCAAAGTGTAATTGATAGGACAGAAAGATTATGTACTACTTGTTTCCAAACAACATGTATTTGTTGGGCATTTAAAATGAGTATTTGTATAGCATGGGAAAGTTAAATGCTTAATAAAAACATTTATGGTAAATGCAGCATGTGGGAAGTTTATAGGGTTGGTCAAGCTGAAAATCGAGACCTTGTATCTAGAAGAGAAAAGTTGAGTATGTCTGTTTCTGGACCGGCATGAGGGATGGGTAGGACCCACTTTAGGGTCAGTGAGTGGCTTGGGGGATAAATCAGTGTCTTGAGTTGTCCCATCTCCAAAATAATGGCTCCTCCTACCATTCTCTACCAGCTTCTAAAAAGTAGCAGTTGTGTCATTGTTGTCAATACTGTGAAACTCTCCAGGGTAACTAGTTATTTACTGTATTTGCATTGATACTTCTGGACACTATCTCCATTCATTTTTCCAGAGAATAGTTTTACAGAATCAAGTAGATCCCTGTCATTTTAAAGGTAACATTCTGTGGATCCTAATAGTGAGATATCAAACATAACCATGAATATTTTAGGTTTTTATTTGGCTTTCAGTAATAAAAAGATATGTAGTAGCAATTGCTACAGAACTGCTACTGCCACTGACTTTTTTAGTTTTTACGACTCAGATATTTTTGGGTAGTTTGGAAGAGAGGTTTTTGAGAATTTTTTTCTGCCTTTGTACAGTTAAGCAGAACCAAGTTAAAATTGTTGAGCCTTGAATTGACTTCATTTTCTCTACCCACTATTTTGCAAGTTATTTTTAATTAGATCCTTAGTAATATCATATCTAAGTTTAGCACTTTAGTTACATACCTGTGGTGTCCAGATTTCTCAAGAGTCTAGTTAGATAGTCATAACTATTTTCTTCAAATTACCATGAAAGCAAATGTAATCTTTTTATTTTCCCCGCAGAAAGAAGTTCTGGTATGAAAGCCCTTCCCTGGGAACTCACCTTGTAAGTAAAGGATGGTGGTGATGGTAAAACTTGAGTCATAGAATCTTTTGCTAGATAAGCCTGGACACATTCGTAAGTGTATCATTCTCATTCCTCTGCAGGGTTAGAATAAGGTTCTAAAAAGGTTGCCAATCATCACTATATTATTCACTTGTCTCTTTTGTAAGACAAGAGTATCTTTTTGTAAGTAGGGTTAGTTGTCATAGATAGCAAATGGAAAAGGAAAATTTGCTCTTTTTGCCAGAAGCATAGGATTATTGCACTATTTTCTGAAATCTTTCTAGTTACCAATTAAGGGAATGTGACTGATTCAATCTGCAGCTTCCTCAGATACAATCATTCACACAAAAAAATCTATGCAGACTGCTAATGAATTTAGATTTACAATATTCATATAAAAGTAAATATACAGTGTTGGTGAATGCTTTTATCTAAAAGAGTCATTATGTAGAACCCAAAAAGTCACCTGTAAAATAAACAATTAGCATTTTCTCATTAAAAGCCAAGACAACTCAGACTGGTTTTTGTGGGCTCTTTACATCTATGAATGTGGCTAGATGCCATTTGAACAATCCTTGATATCCTTTCCTTTAAATTTTATAGGAGTTGAATGTACCAAGATGTTAGTAATTTTTAACCTTTGTGTTCCTTTTCTCTCTGAAGACACACAATCCATCCAGCTTGGAAAGTCTAATGAAACATACTTCAAAGAAGACTAGGAAAGAAGACAGCATACGAAAGAGGGCCCTGGATGGCATTCTTTATCAAGCATTGTCAGAGTTGATCTCTACCTTTGAAGTGAATGAAGATGTCCATGATCTCAATGTGGAATTTTCTAAGGTAAATCATAGTGGCCACAGTTCTGAAGAATTGTGCTATTGGAAGTTTCAGGATTCACATAGATTATACCTTAGGAGTCCTCTCCTCCCACATTGACAGTTACCGTTTCATGCACAAAGACTAGATGTAGATTGTGGGGCTAACATTAAAACTTATCATTTAAAAAAGCTAAAAGAGAAAATTAGAATGTGCAGGTACAAGCAAATGCATAAGTAGTAGAATAGAATGCCAGAAGATGTGAGAATGAGGTGAATAGGTCGTTTGTTTTTATTTTTAACTCAAGTAACTATTTCCTGTGGGCAGCTAGGTGGTGCAGTGGGTAGAATGATGGGCCTGGAATCAGAAAGACCTGAGTTCAAATGTGGCCTCAGACACTTAGTACTTGTGTGACCCTGGGCAAGTCACTTAACCCTGTTTGCCTCAGTTCCTCATTTATGAGCTGGAAAAAGAAAATAGTGTATCCCATAATATCTTTGCCAGGAAAACCCAAAGGGATCACAAAGATTTGGGCATTACTAAAAACAATTAAATGACAATAAAAAGCAGTTTCCCACCATCCTTTTAAAATGAATTCACCCATAGCAAGAAGAACACTGGAAAGAAAAGTTCTTCGTGGTGGTCTTTTCTTCTCTTTACTAGGTTGAGTACTTGCGGGGTGAGTGTACTAAGTGTCATGAGAGCCAAATGTGATGGTAATTAGGTAGTTTATAGAAGCATAGTAGTGACTGTATTAGATGACTTCTTAGGTCCTTTCCATTTCTGTAGTTTTTTGATTGTAGAGATGATGTGCTTCTCAATGATGACCAGACCAACAAACATTGTTTTTTACTATGTGCTAGGCACCAAAAGGCCCTGGGACTATAATAGACCAAAAAACAAAGTAGTCTTTGCTCTGATCGAACTTTCTCTTTTGGAGGAGATCATTTGTCTGACTACCTGTCACATCTACTGTAAATGAGATTCTTGTTCAGAAATAGCTTGGACTAGATGGGCTCTGAAGACCCTTCCAATTCAGGAGCTTCTCTAAAATGTTGAGGCTTTGTATATTTCATCATCTCCACTCTCCCACTCCCATAGCAATAATGGCATTGTTTGCACTGTAGGAGAGTGGGACCCTTGGGAATAAGGCACTGGCCATGAAGAGTTGGGGTGTTTATTAAGTTGTGAAGAGTTACATTCTAGTTTTTGTTATTTATTCACTGAAAGAGTTTTTTTGGATACACAAAGCTTAGGAGAACCATTAATTGATTTTTTTTTGGTTGGGGGTGGGATGGTGGTGTTTAAGGTATCTCTTGCCCCAGATTTCTCAGCCTGTCGTGTGTATTGGAAGACTTCCCTCTCTGCTGAGCAGAATGACCACACAGAAGCAGTTTTACAGAAGAGTGCTTCACGTTTCAGGTGCTACCATTTTGCTTTCTAAATGAGTCTACATTACTTTTCATCCTGTACTAAAACTTTCCCACAACATTCCAGTGTTTTGTTTGTAGTTAAATTATTTTAGATTTTTCCCATATTAATTACATTCTCTTATGGAAAGTGTTGGGTAATTTTCTAGGAAATTCATAGCATACCTTGGCATTTTGTGAAATAGGAAGTACTTTCTATTTACTGCTTTCAAAAATTTGTTTTCCTCAGGCTTACAGTACACAAAATTTTATTAACTGGAACTCACTTCAATTAAACATTTAATAAGAACCTACTGTGTTTGATTTGGGGAAGAGACAGAGTTTAGATAAACTAGGGTCTTGTTCAACCCAACTAACTGTAGACTTCAGTTATTTAAAAATTCCCAATTTTACACCTTTTTTTAGATGAAAGGAGCAAAATTTCAAGAATATAAGCTCATATAAAGGACTTAATTTTTTAAAAAGTAACTTATAGGCAACATCCTAGAGTAAGCACACTGTTGTTCTTCAGTCATTTCAGTTGTGTCTGACTCTTCATAACCCCATTTGGGGTTTCCTTGGCAAAGATAGTGGAATGGTTTGCCATTAGTTTCTCCAACTCATTGTACAGATGAGGAAACTGAGACAAACGTGGTTAAGTGACTTGCCGAGGGTCCCGCAGCTAGTAGGTGTCTGAGGCTGAACTTAACCTACCTCCTCTCCCTACCTCCAGGCCCAGCACTCTTATCTACTGCACCTCCTAGCTGCCCAGAGGGAAGCACATATTTTTGCCCAATCTTCTGTATCTGTACTAAAATACCATGAAAATTGGTATGTATAATGTTGGTTTTGAAGGTATTATATAATCCTGAAACACAAATCCCAGAAAGGTTAAATTATATTCTCTATAATAATAAATGAAAGGATATACATTCCTATTTTCTACAATGTTTTATTGTTGATCTTTTGATGCATTATCACTTCCCATTGACTCCAATAAAACATTCCTGCATAACAGTCAGTAACTTAGTATAGCTAAACAAAATGATACATATCAACACGCCTGAAATACACTCTTTCCTTACCACCCCTTCACAGAGTTGCCCTCTTCCTCAGAGATACAGCTTAGGCACTATCTTCTATAGGAAAGCTTTCCTGATCCCCGTTCTCTCTCCCATACTAATTTGTACGTACTTGTACTTATTGACTGTATGTTTATGCCGTATATATTTTCATATTGTCTCTTTCCTTGGTTACAATGTAAGCACCTTAAGAATAGAGATAGTTTCATTATTTGTACTTGTATCCCTAGAAACCAACACAGTGCCTTGCACATTACAATATTTACATTATTTACAACAGCAAGTAAATACTGTAAATAATGTGTTTTGTGTATAGTAAATAAGAAATACTTTGCTGTTTACTGATTCCTGTTTGTCATTTCTTAACAACACAGTTTGTTCTGCCCTTCTCAATTTGGTCCCTATTTTGTTTCTACTTCTTTGCTATTATAAAAAGTGCTACTATAAATATTTTTGTGTATTTGTGATCTTTTACGTTTTTAGAATATGTGCTTTTTAGAGTATTGTTGGATCAAAAAGTACAAATAATGATTTTTCTGGCATAATCCCAAATCATTTTGCAGGATGGCCAGACCAAGTCACAGCTCCACCTCAGTGCGTTAATGAGCCTGTCATTCCACAGCACCTCCATTGTTTACCATTTTCATCTTTGCTAATCATGCTTGTGGAGTAAAAGTTCAGAGTGGTTTTAATTTTTCTTATTAGTGATCATTCTTTCATATGAATGTTGATAGATTGAATTTCTTCTTTTGAAAACAACCTGATCCTATCCTTTGGCCACTTACCTATTAGGAAACGGCTCTTTTTCTATAGAAAGCAACCTGGCACTGGACTTGCATTCTTAACGTTGGTTTCCTTAACTGTAAAATAGAGATCATAATAACTCCTATCATAATAGCCCAGGTTTGTTGAGCCTCAAGATGATATGTGCAAAGTGCTTTACAAACTTTAAAGTTCTATATAAATGTTAGCTATTAGTAATTATATGTTGGTAGCACTTTCCTACATATCTTGAGTGTCTGACTTTTTTCAGAAATGGTTTTAGCAAACATTTTTTTCCCATTTCACAATTTTTTATTTTTTTAATGCAAACTTTAAAAAAATATATATAATAAGATTATTTTGTCTTTTCATTACTTTTATTCTGTAGTTGAGAAATTTTCCTCTAGCCATGGTTGTGCAAAGTACCTTCTTTTCTCTACTCTTTTTTTTTTTTGGTATGGTGCGACTTATATTTAGGTCCTGCCTCCTTTTAGAGCTTACTGTTTCACGTGGTGTAAGATGTCGCACTAAACCTCATTTCTGCCAGACAGCTCTCTAGTTTTCTTACCAATTCTTGTCAGATAGAGAGTTCTTACCCTAGTAGATTGTGATTCTAGACTTATGGAGTACAAGGCTATTTTGTTAAGTTGCTTCTGGGTATTTGCCTAATTAATATTTTTGGAAGATTTTCAGTAACATAGTTTATCTTATTAACTTTGGGATAATTCACTTACCCAGAATATTCTGTTCCTTTGACCCAGCAATTCTACCATTGGACAGATACTCCAAGGAAGTCAGTGATAGAAATCAAGGTCCAATATATTCCAGAAAATTCATAGAAGCACTTTTTATGGTAGCAAAAACTCAAAGTAGTTGCCTCTGAGAAATGGCTGAAAAACTGTGCAATGTGGATCTAATGGAATATCATTGGGCAGTAAAAAATGATGAATATGGTGAATTCAGAGAAACATAGAAATATTTTATGAGCTTGTAGACAATGAAATAAGTAGAATCAAGAGAACAGTGTACATGGTGACTACAATACAGTAAATTAAATTTAAAGGTCACTAAAAAGTGAGCTGAGTCCTTTGAAGATCTAGGTGAATACATACCTCAATGCACACCTAAGAAACTTGTAGAACAGAATATTTTAAGGTTTTAAGATGTGGTCAGTGGATTAGATGTTTTTGATTGTTTCTCAGTTTTCACTAGTGAAGATTTAGTCTAAAGTGGGGATGGTCGACTGTTGTAAAGACAAAAGGTATAAGTAAAAGTATTTAAAGAAAAAGAATGTTCCTTTCCTCAAGCATTTGAATATTTGAGATTTTATTTTATAGTAAAGACTGTATTATATCTTTAAGTACTAAGGAATTCTTATTTTTATGTATGTGCTCTTAGTACAAATTTAAATATTGTCACATAATCTTTTTTATGAAAACTAAACTTGTATTATATGAAATTTGTATCAGATATAGTACTTGGCAGTACCCTTAAAGAAGGCAGGTTGGTGCCACAGTGGATAGAATGCCAGTCCTGGAATCAGAAAGACTATCTTCCTGAGTTCAAATCCAGCCTCAGACACTTACTAACTATGTGACCCTGGGCATTTCACTTAACCCTGTTTGCCTGGAGAAGGAATGGCAAACTCCTCCAGCATCTTTGCCAAGAAAACCCCAAATGGGGTTTTGAAGAATTAGACATGACTGAAAAATGATTAACCAGCAACAAAAGGATTTTTAAATTACATATTATAATAATAACAGGATAGGGAATGATAACTGGTGGTATAGGGAACTCTCAGATGAAAAAACTCCTTCTATAAATGCAGGTAGGCACATTTTCTGCAACTTTATAGTTTTAGAAAGTTTCCTGGAGCACTAAGAGATTAAGTGACTTGCCCAGCGTCACAAAGCCACTATGTCTCAGAAGCAGGACTTGATTTCATGTCTTCCTGGTTCTAAGGCCTGCTTTCTATATTCTATGCCATATACTGCCTCTCTATAATATTAGCTAACATATAGCAATTGAAAGTTTGTAAAGTAGTTTACACGTATTATCTCATTTGATTAATAATAATCGGATAAGGTGTCAGAAGGCCTAGGTTCAGATACCAGCCCAGCTACTTACTCAACAAACATTTATTAAACATCTATTATGAGCTAAGTGCTAATTAAATGCCGGACACTGAGGATACAAAGACAGCATTTAAAACAGTCCCTGCTCTCAAATTTATATTTTTCTGGGGTGGAACAGTAAATGAATGGAAAAATAAATTCAATTAAATTCAAGGAGAAAGTACTAATAATGCTAAGGGAATCAGGAGATAGGTAAGCACAGTGGATAGAGTATGGGGCCTGGAGTCAGGAAGACCTGAGTTCAAATCTAGTCCCAGATATTTTCTAGCTGTGTGACCTTGTGTGACTTAACCTCTTTTTGCCTCAGTTTCCTCAACTGTAAAATGGGATAATAACAGCATCTACTTCTTAGGGTTGTTGTGAGAATCAAATGAGATAATATTTGTAAAGCATTTAGCACAGTGCCTGGCATGAATAGCCTTAAGCAAATCATAAAACTTTTTTGGCCTCATCTACATAAGGTGATTGAATTATTTCTCTGGTCCCTTTTAAAAGATCTAAATTCTGTGATCTAGTGGATTCTGTATTATTCACTTAATTTTGAATAATGAAGTTTTTAAGCTGAGTTTTACAGAATCATTGCCAACAAATTTTTCACTTGGTAACAACCTAATTAAAAGACGCAGTCAGTCAGAAAGCTTGTGAATTTTATACAGCTAGGTGGCACAGTGGGATGAGGTGCTGGGCCTAGAGTCAGGAAGACCTGAGCTCAAATCCTGCCTCAGAAACTACCTGTCTGACCCTGGGTAAGTCTCGTAAATGCTCTCTGTTTAAGTTTGCTCAGCTGTAAAATGAAGATAATAATAGCACCTACCTTGCAGGATTATTGTTGTGAGAGTCAAATGGAATATTTGTAAAGCACTCAGCATAGTGCCTGGCACACTGTAGGTGCTTATTAAATATTTTTTTTCCTTTTCTCCTTAATATGAGTTAGTATTCAAAATAGTGTGATATAATAGAAAGAGCCCTTGACCTGTTAGTTAGACGTGGTTTTCAATATGGGCTTTGATTTTCCTTGCTCTATGTTCGTTGATTTACCTCTCTGAGTTTCAGGTTCCATATCTATAAAATAAGGGTAATACTTGTACTAATTATGCTTCAGAATTGTTATAAAGAAAACATTTTCAAAATCTTAAAATATTCTTAAAAGTCTGAGTTTTTGCTATAAAAATACTTTTAAGGGGCCTAATTTAAAAAAACAAACTAGTGTGATTATGACTCTATGTTGTAATCTTTTTTTCTCATGTCACAGTGGACTGCAGGAGACTTTTTTAGCTTGACATTTTAGTTCTGGAAGGTTAGATTTCTAAACTAGCTACTTGCCACTGATTGTAAGTCATAATGGGTTTTTATTTTAACATCATCACACCGCTCCAGTAAATGTCATGGTAAAGCTGAGTAACTCTTTGGGCCTTCTGTTCTTTTTAGGCATCTTTTGATTGCCCATCAAGTCCTAAGAAATGTTCCTCCACTAGTATTTATTCGTGATAAAGAAAGTACAGCAATAGCAGAGGTAAGTAAAATTTAATATCTGATGCTACATATAAATAACATTAGATCATTGGTGTGAATTTTATTTTGCAGATACATTATTCCTCTTGTTAGAAAAATGTATTTTTTCAATCTTGCCTTGGAAAAAGAATTAAGTTATAGAGAAAGGAAAACTTGATATGAACATGTTGAAAGAACTTGAAATTGAATCTATTGATAATTAAATTATTATCCCCAATTTTTTCCAGATCGTAGATTTAGAACTAGAAAAGACCTTATAGGCTACAGCCCCCTTATTTTTCAGATGAAGAAACCAAGGCACAGAGAAGTTAAGTGACTTGCTTAGGGTCATACAACTAGCAACTGTCTTATTTCCTGTCCATTTACCTTCCAAGTTTAAAGGGGCCCTATCCTTTATACCATACTGTCTCAATTAAATGAGGATCTAGTTTTCATTTTCTTAATGTCTCTTGTCATGTATTTGACAAGGTCTTAAAAAATTTTTTTTAAATTAATTGCTAGGTATAAAATACTGTCTTGGGGTTAAGACAAGAGGTATTGCCATTGCAGCTTATGTAGGGGATGGTGGGGGCTGGAGGCATCTTCTGATCACATTTTCCTGTTACCAAAACTGCTCTTCATCCATATGAGAAAGGAAATGGCAACCTTTCCTTCCCATCATTACACTATGATATTTGAACTTATCAATTATGACTGGTGAAACAACCGACCTTTTAAAACTTTCAGATCCTCTGATCATTCCTGATTCACTTTTTAGAGATTTCTGTAGAAAATTCTAGTTTTGCTGTAGACTTATACAGTTTATGTGACTTATGCTAAAGGTGACAGGCAAGATAATTTTCAATGATAAGACCTTTGGTATAATTATGACATAGATGAATTTTGCCTTGATAGTCTTCCTTTCCTAACCTTATTTCTCTCTCAATCCCTTCTTCCCTTTCTTGATCTTGTATCTCTAAAATTAATTGGTGTTTAGCTAATAGCCTGCTAAGACACGAAGGCAGGTAAGATCTTCGGACTGGAGTCCAAGGATCTGTATCCAAGTCTTTTAGCTTTATCTGTGGGTATCACTTATTCCCTTTGGGCAGGTTGCTTAATCTTTTTGACTTTTTCTTTCTTCGTGTGTAAAATAGTAATAGATAACATCCTTCACAGCAATGTTTACATTTTTCAAAGGAAAATATGAAAGTTGGTTGAGCTGCCTTGCTTTCTCCACTTGAAAAAATGAAGACTTTTGGGGCAGCTAGGTGGCAGTGTGAGTACAGCACCGGTCCTGGAGTCAGGAGAACCTGTGTTCAAATTCTGCCTCAGACACTTGACACTCTTACTAGCAGTGAGACCTTGGGCAAGTCACTTAACCCCAATTGCCTTGCCTTCCCCCCTCCAAAAAACAACAAACAAACAAAAAGCAGAAAAATACACAAAAAAAGAAAAAATGAAGACTTTTAATTTCCCACTCTAGTTTTGCAAGGATTTAGGCTCTTAGTTATTTAACAATGCCCTATTGATTGTGACTGATGATACATCAGGGATCTGGGATTTCATTGGTGTGTGTGTTCTTCCACTTACACAGATTGCAGCTCCTTTATAACTTAAAATAGATGGTCCTTAAGAGTTGTTAGCTAGCCTAGAGTTGGTCAACAAAATTTCATTGGATTGGTTGTCATCTAACAGACTCATGAACTATCACCCTCAGGACTGTATTTGAAGCTTTTCCAGCTTGTTAGGACCTGCCAAAATTTGTGCTCCATTAGCATAGTCTTGGCCCCTGGAGAACTCAGAGTCAGCTGCATGTCAGACATGTCAAGATACAGAATCCAAATACGTCTTTAGTGGAAGTTGATTATAGCAAATGAAATAAATCTCTTAAAGATTTTTTAAAAAATCATAAATGTCAAATTCCAGAAACATTACTTGGAGAGAATAAATTTGATGAAATGTGTTTTTCCTAAGAAATGAAACCCGAACTCTTATGGTTGGTTGGGCATTTGTTAAATAATGCTGAGAAAGTGATCTAATTCAGACATTTTCTGCTTTTAGAAGCAATAAATTCATGGAAAATATCTCTTTAGGTGGATTGCTGTAAAGTGAAACCCTGGTGTTAGATTTGGACATCACTGGAAACTAGTGGAGAAAGGTGCTGAAAAGTGACACAGGCCTTGTTAGGCAGCCAGTGAGAGGACTAGTGAAATGGCATAAAGTCATCTGCTTCTTGTCCTTTGTCACCTTAAAATATTTTACAGATGTGGTCTCACCTTTGTGTGGTCATTGCCTGCCATCCGTCTTCCTTGTAGTCAATTTATTCCTCACTTTTAGGTCAAGGCTACATAGTAAGTTGGTGATAGCACTTTAGCGTAAAAGTCATGTTTTGATGCCTCCATAGTCATTCATCTGCATTACTTCTTTACAAGCTACTCAGCAGCCTTTCAGCCCATATGAGAGGATTGAGGATGTTATAAAAGGAAGATTTAATAGTAGTATTTGAAGCATTTTTCAAACATACTTTAAACACCCCCCAAGAGAAATACTTATGGAAATGAATCAAGCCTGCACATGAAATCAATTCAGATGGTTTAGCACTTCAGAGAAAATACTAACTAATCAATAAACATTTATTAAGTGCCTACTTTGTGTCAAAGATTCAAGGAAATAGTTTAAAAAGCCTGGCTGTTCCTCAGAATATTGTGAGATATAGAAAGAATCATGTAAATGAAAGTTTTAAGATCGGTAGTTGAGGCCATTTTAGGCTTAACAGCATTATTAAAATTTGTAAGTATAATTTAGCACGGGGTGGGGGAACTTGTGGCCTTCTAGGTCCTTGGGTGCAGCCTTTTGACTGGGTCCAAGTTTTACAGAACAAATCCTTTTATTAAGGGGATTTGTTCTCTGAAGTTTGGATTCAGTCAAAGGGCTGCCCTTGAGGATCTAGAGGTCCACATGTGACCAGCCGTGAAGCTTACAGGCTCCCTACTCCTGTTTTAGATAATAACTCACCTTTATTTGATGCTTTGAAGTTTACAAAGTAATCTTAAGACAGGTAGGATTATGCAGGATTTCAAAGTATAAGGATCACCATTTTGATGATGAAGAAACTGAGGCTTTAGAGATAAAGTGATACCCATGGTGATGCAGCCAGAATCATGGAATCCTAGAGTTACATGGGACTGACTGCAGTCATCTTTTCTAGCCCATACCTGAAGAGAAATATCTCCTGCACCATCCCTGTGGAATGGGTACTTGATTCTTTATGATCTCCAGCAAGGGGACCTCCCTATCTTCCAGGGCAGCCCATTCTCTTTTTTAACAACTGTTGTTATTTAGAAATTTTTTTCTTATTTCTAGTCTAAACCTTCCTTTCTGAAACTTATACTCATTGTCCTTTTGGCTCTGGGACTAAACAAAACAAATCTATCCCTTGTCCATAGGAAAGCTTTTTAGAGATGTGAAATATCTATTAAATCCCTCCTAAGTTTTCTCTTCTTTAGGATAAGCCTCACCAGTTCTTTCATTCGATCTTTCTGTGATAGGATCTCCAATATGCTGCCTAGTCACCCATTTTTTGGACATATTCCAGCAGGCCTTGAAGTGTGGTACTTGGATCTGAACAAAGTGTTCAAACACAGGCGTTTTCTGACCTGTGTAAGGTGCAGAAGGATTATCACATCCCTATTTCTGGGTACTATGTTTCCCTTAAGGCATTGCAGGAGCATTTGCTTTCTTTGCTGCCATGTTGGAGTGTTGACATGTAGAACTTGTGGTCTACTAAACTTTCCAATCTATGTCAGACTACTTCCCCATCCTGAACTTGTGAAGTTTGTTTTTTTTTTAACTGAAGCATAGGACTTTATTTTCATCTCTTAAATTTCATCTTATCAGATGAGGCCAATTGGGTCTTGATTTTGTCCTCTACAAATTTGATAAGTCATACCATCTCTGCCATTGACCAAATCAGGGATTGCAATACTATTGTAATACTATAGAACAGCATAGGGCCCAAAACAGATCCCAGGGGCATTTTTTTAGAGATCTTTTTTCAGCTGACGTTGGCTTATCTTTTTGTTGGATCATTCAGCCAGTTCTGGGTGGTATATAGGGTGTTCTGGTGGGGGACTACCTCTGGGGTGAGGGCTTGCCGTCAAACCCTTTTGAGGGCTGCTCAACCACCTTTCATATCTACCTGTCATTGAGCTCTCACCTCTGACTTCAAAAAGCTGTAACATGCATGGTGGCCACACCCCAATAAAACCCTTTTTGATAGACAGGCTAAACCAGATTGAGGGTAACTGACAGGCCTCAAACTCATCTGAATTAGGGGGATGTCTACCCCAAGCATGTCAAGACTTCCCCCGGCAGAATGGTCTGATGAGAATAGTTTGTTCCAACAGCCATGAAGGTGGCTGAAGCAGGTGCTGTGGAGCGCTTAGTCAGACTTGATGCCAGGGTCATTCACTGCATCCCGGGCCATTGCCAGTCATCTTGATTTTTGTCTTGCCACTGGACCTTCAGTGACTCTGGAAGAGACAGTGAGGCTGATGACTTTGGAACTCTGCCTCACTTAAATCCAATTCACTATCAAGTCAAGACCTCACCCTCATGATGGCATTGCCTTCTTCAGAAACAAAAAATGAACAACAACAACATGCTAGAATTTTGTCAGAAATTGAAGTTCATCTTACCAGACTATGATATGTAGAATTAAATTTTCCCTCCTTTAAAAAAAAATTAGGACATTTGTCCTTTCCTCCCCACCCCTTCCAATACGCTCTCATCTTTCAAAGATTGTTGATAGCCATTCAGCAATCACAACTGCCAGTCCTTTCAGAATCCTTTATGTAGGTTCTCTCCCAGCTCCACTTCTGATTCCAAACTTTTCCACCTTCTGGCTGGTAGTTTGTCTTACCCTGGTGATGTCTCCACTCCTTTGGTCTGTTTCTCTGATTTATGAGTTCCTGCTTGGGACCATCATTTCAGGAAACACTCAAAACTGTCTGTGTTCACTTCTCTCCTGGCTCCACTCCTGATTCTTTGTACTTTTCTACCATTTGTCCCTCTTGCCTGCCCACTTTTATCAGTTGTCTTCCCCCATTGAAACAGAATAAAAATAATAGTTGAATAGTTCTGCCATCTCTGCACTGACTGTTTTTTCATTATCTTGTGTGCCACAAGCAGAGGTACTAACCTTGCTCTGATCTTCCTTTTAAATAAAACACAAACCAACAAAAGTCACTTTGCTTTGTCTTTAGCTAGTAAGTGAATTGGTCTTAGATGTATTAGTAGGAATAAATTTATAAGTGTTGAATCTAAAACTTGAACCCAGGTCTCTCTTAATTGCAAGTCTGGTGTTCTTTTCACCAGAGCTTTGTAGCTGTAGATGGTATCAAAATGTTGGGAACTATTTTAACTTATTTTTCAGGTAAATCGGTTACTGGAAATTGCTGACTTTGGACCCTCTGATGAAAAAGATTTGACACCAAGTGATCCAAGGTAAATAGCCTGATATTTCTTCTCATGCTTAGCCTCAATTGAAGGCTGCTTTTATGTGTATGTGATGTTCCTAACACACGATATAACTTCCTGTTGTACCAGAAGCGTAATCAAAATACCCCTAGTTAGCATATATATCTATTGTATGAACTTTTCAAGGCTTATGATTTTATATGATCTTGATACATTTTTAGTATTTTCATGTGGTGTTCTTTCAATTTACATTGTTATAGTTACTATGTGTATTGTTTTCTTGGTTGTACTTCACTGTGCATAAATTCCTATAGATATTTCTATGCTTCTCTACATTCATCACATTCAACATTTCTTACAGAATAGTAATGTTCTGTTGCACTCATGTACCATAATTTGTTTAGCCATTCCCCAGTTGATGGGCATCTACTTCGTTTGCAATTCTTAGTTCTCACAAAAAGTGTTTCTGTAAACATTTCAGAGTTTACAGAGACTTTTTTCTTACTGATTGCTTCCTTGTGGTATAAGCCCAATAATGGAGTCTCTGGTTCAAAGGATATGGACATTTTAGTACTTTATTTGCATAATTCCAAGTTGCTTTTCAAAATAGTTGTACCATTTACAGCTCCACCAACAACGTATTAGTACACCTATCCTTCTACAACTTTTCCACTATTGACTGTTGCCATTTTTGCCAGTTTGTGGGGTATGAATTACACTTTTTTTTGCTTTGTTATTTCTGTATTTATTATTTAATTTTTCTTTACATGGCAAACAATCTAAATCATTGTTATACATGAAAAATATTTCAAGTAAAGTGAAGATATATATATATGTGTGTATGATATATATATGTATATGTATATATATAATATGAAGTGGTGTAGATTTTTAAAAATTTAATAATTTATCTCTTCCTCAATTACATGTAAAGACAGAAGATTTTTTTTTTAAATTTTGAGTTTTGAATTCTCTCCCTCCCATTCCTCTCACTGAGAAGGCAAGCAATTGACGTAGGTTATGTGTGTAGTCATGCAAAATGCATTTCTATATAAGACATGCTGTGAAAGAAAACAGACAGATTTTTTAAAAATAAAGAAAAATATCTTTGATCTGCATTCAGGCTCCACCATTTCTTTCTCTGGTAATGGATAGTACCTTTCATCACAGATCCTTCATTGTATTGCTGAGAATAGTTGAGTTATTCACAGTAGATCATCATACAATATTGCTGTTACTGTGTACAATGTTCTCCTGGTTCGTTCATTTCACTTTGTATCAGTTCATATAAGTCTTTCCAGGTTCTTCTGAGAGCATCCTACTTGTCATTTCTTATAGGACAATAGTATTCCATCCTATCATGTACAACAACTTGTTCTGCCATTCTCCAATTGATGGACATCACTTCCATTTCCAATTCTTTGCCACTACTAAAAGAGCTGCTATAAATACTTGTGTACATATTTTTGTTTATCTCTTTGGGATACAGACATAATAATGATATTGCTGAGTCAAAGAGTATGCATGGTTTTATAGCCCTTTGGGCATAGTTCCAAATTATTCTCCAGAGTGGTTGAATCAGTATACAACTTCATTAGTGTTTTAATTTTCCTACATCTCCTCCAACATTTATCATTTTCCTTTTTTGTCATATTTGCCAATCCGATAGGTATGTGGTGGTAGCTCAGAGTTGTTTTAATTTGCATTTCTCTAATGAATAGTGATTTAGAGCATTTTTTCATGTGACTATAGATAGCTTTTATTACTTTCTCTTAAAACTACCTGTTCATATCTTTTGACCATTTATCAGTGAGAAATGGCTCTTATTTCTGTAAATTTGATTCTGTTTTCTATATATTTGAGAAATGAGATCTTTATCAGAGAAACTTACTGTAAAAATTTTTTTCATGGTAATGATTACTAGCTATCTATTTTCCTTTATCCTATTTTCCCCCTGATTATCTTACTCTTTCCTTTCACCCTGTCCATTCTCAAAAGTGTTTTGCTCCTGGCTTTTATCTCCTTCCTTCTATCAGCTCCCGTCCACCACTATCTCTTCTCTTATTCCCTTTCCTTCTTTCTGTATGATAAGATAGATTTCTATATCCAACTGAATGTGTGTATTATTCCCTCTTTGAGCCAGTTCCAATGAGAATAAAGTTCACACACTTTCTCCCCCCCCCCCAAGTTCCACCTTCTTCCTCTTCACTGTAAAATCTCTTTCAAGCCTCTTTTATGTCTATAATTTAACCCATTCTATCTCTCCCTTTCTCCTTCTCCCAGTGTATTCTTCTTTCTCATCCTTTAATTTTTTTTTAGATAATCATCTCATCATATTTAACTCACACCTGTGCTTTCTGTCTATGTATATTCCTTCTAACTGCCCTAATAATGAGAAAGTTTTTAGGAGTTACAAGTATCATTTTTCCATGTAGGAATGTAAATAGTTTAACCTCAGTGAATTCCTTATGATTTTTATTTCCTGTTTACTTTTTTTACACTTCTTTTGAGTCTCGTGTTTGAAAGTCACATTTTCTTCTCAGCTCTGGTTTTTTCATCAAGAAGGTTGAAAGTCCTCAATTTCTTTTCATTGTCCATTTTTCCCCCCCAAAGAATTATGCTCAGTTTTGCTGGGTAGGTGATTCTTGGTTGTAATTCTTGCTCTTTTGCCCTCTGGAATATCATATTCTAAGCCCTCGGGTCCTTTAAGGTAGAAACTACTAAATCTTGTGCTAGACTGAAAATGGCTCCACAATATTTGAATTGTTTCTTTCTGGCTGCTCGTAGTATTTTATCCTTAATGTGGGAGCTCTGGAATTTGGCTATAATATTCCTGGGAGTTTTCATTTTGGGATCTCTTTTAGGGGATGATTAATGGATTCTTTTTATTTCTATTTTGCCCTCTGGTTCTATGGTATAATTTCTTGAAAGATGTTGTCTAGACTCTTTTTGATCATGGCTTTCATGTCATCCAATAATCCTTAAATTATCTCTGCTGTATCTATTTTCTAGGTCAGTTGTTTTTCCAATGAGAAACTTCATGTTTTCTTCTGTCTTTTCATTCTTTTGATTTTGTTTTATTGGTTTTTTTTTTGATGTCTCCTGGAGTCATTAGCCTCCACTTGCTCAATTCTAATTTTTAAGGAATTATTTTCTTCAGTGAGCCTTTGTACCTCTTTTTTTCATTTGGCCAATTCTGCTTTTTAAGGAGTTTTTCTCTTCAGTGAATTTTTGTATGTCTTTTTCTCTGGCCAATTATGCTTTTCAAGGTATCTTTCTCTTCATTAGATTTTTGTAGATCTTTTACCATTTGGCCTATTTTGTTTTTTTAAGGTGTTTTCATCAGTATTTTTTTGTGCCTTCTTTACCAAGCTATTAGCTCTTTTTTCATGATTTTCATCCATCACTCATTTCTCTTCCCAATTTTTCTTCTACCTCTTTTACTTAATTTTTAAAATCTTTTTTGAGCTCTTCTGTGACCTGAGGCTAATTTATAGTTTTCTCTGAGGGTTTTGACATAGGAACTTTGATGTCTTCTTCTGAGTTTGTGTTTTGATTTTTCCTGTTCCCATAGTAACTTTCTGTAGTCAGGATCTTTTCTACTGTTAGCTCATTTTCCAGCCTATTTCTTGACTTTTAACTCTTTCCTGAAGTGGGGCTCGGCTTCCCAAGTGGAGGGGTCTCTGTTGCAAGCTTCAGGTTTTTTGTGCAGATGTTTTCAGAGGGGACTTGTAAGTTTTTAGTTCTTCCAGGGAGGTGTGATCTAGGGAGAGGTGTGTTTACCACTCTCCTGTACTGTGCACTAATCTGCGAGCAACCACAAGCACTCTTTTGCGTCCTGGAACTGTTAGCAGGATCCCAGCTGTCCTGTGGTTGCAAGCTGTGTTGTGCTAGTGTTCCTCCTTGCCCTGGAACTGAGATTCAGGACTGTGACCCAGATTCAAATATGGGCAAGGTCCTGCCCCTGGTGCTCGCAAAGGGACTCCTGTAATCTGCTTCTGATTAGTTGTCAGACGTTCTTACCATCTGTGGACTGAGAAGTCCAGAAGCCACCACTGCTGCCACTGTTTTAGTTGCCCTGAAGGCCTGCTCCTGGTTTGCTGGGGCCTTGTGTGTTGCTAGTGTGACCTGCATTGAACTGCGCTCCACTCTAATCCTGGTGCAACAGACCTTTCCTGATGACCTGAGTTGTCTTGGGCTGGAAAATTGTTTCTCTCCATCCTTTTTTGGGTTCTGCTGCTCGAGCATTTGTTTAGAGGCATTATTTAAAGGTGTTTGGAGAGGTTTGGGGAAGAGTTTAAGCAAGTTTCTGCCTTTTTCTCCACCATTGTGGCTCTGCCTCCCTTCCTGATCCCTTGAAGTGATGTAGATTGTGATCATGGCCTGTCATAAATGTGCAAGAGCTGATCTACAAGGATCATAATATAATCCCCCTATGTGCCTAACACTTAATAGTGTTTAAAAGTTGGGTTGGCCACTTGGCAAGGTGGGAGATGATAGATAGACAGTTAGATGCATAGATACTCTCTTTAGCCTCTCAGTATCAGGAGAAAGTAAGGATGGTCTCTAATACATTGAGTAAATCTTTGTTGTGAACATCTAGGAGAACATGGTTGTATAATTGCACAGGAGATAGCCATGGTGGGTTGTGATCTACTTTGTACTTGGGATACAAAGACAAAAATGAAATAGTCACTCCCTTCAATGAGTTTACTTACGTTCTGTTTGGAGAGACAACTTGTACGTGTATAGATATTGATATAGACACACAAACACACACAGACACATATACACACATACATATATGTAAATTAGACAAGGTGATTTTTGGAGAGAGAGTATCAGGAGCTAGGAGAATTAACAAAGGCTCTATGTTGAAGTTATCATGTTATCTTTTTTTTCTTTTTTGTTAAAATAATTTTTTTCTATTTTTTAAAAATTATGTTTTAATTTTTTTCAGTGACAGTGTGCCTTCTTTCCTTCCCATCTCATTCATTTCCCACTCTCATTGACAAAGGAAAACAAAATTCCTATTACAAAGGTGTATAGCCAAACAAAATATTGGCCATATCCAAAAATATATATCTCATTCTACACTCTGAGTCTGTTCCCTGTCAGGAGGTAGATAGCATCATGAATCCTCTGGAATTGTGGTTGGTCATTGCATTGATCAGAGTTCCAAAGTCTTTCAGAGTTGTTTGTCTGTATAGTAATATTATTTGCGTAAATTGTTTTCCTGACCTCCTCTACATCATTCCATAAAAGTCTTTCCAGATTTCTATAAAACCATCCCTTTCATCATTTCTTGTAAGTACAACAGTATTCCATCACATTCATCTACCATATCTGGTTTAGCCATTCCCCAATTGATAACCCACCTCCTAGTTTCCAATTCTTTGCCATCACATAGAGGGCACCTACAAATATTTTTGTACATGTAGATCTTTTTCCTCTTTGCTTGATCTTTTGGGGATATGAGCCTAGTAGTTTTATTAATGGGTCAAAAGGGTTTACACAGCTTAGTAACTTTTGGGACACATTCCAAATTTTTTTATGCAATGGCTGAATAAGTCCGTAGCTCAACTAATAGTTAATTAATTTATTTTCCCATAGCCAATCTGTGTGAGGAGGAACCACAGAGTTGCTTTACTTATGCATTTCTAATTATTAGTAGTTTAGAGCAATTTTTCATACAGCTGTTGATAGCTTTCTTTACAAAGTGCCTGTTCATATCTTTTGACTATTGATGGATGGCTCTTATTCTTATAAATTTGAATCAGTTCCCTATATCTCTTAAAAATGAAACCTTTATTAGAGAAACTTCCTGCAAAGATTTTTTTTCCTTCCTTACCTGAATCACATGAGTTATGTCTTAAAAAAAAAAAAACTTAGGGATTTTAAGACTTGAAGGTGAGGGGAATTATGCATAGGCTTGGAGACAGGATGTGGAAAAAAAATAGAAAAAAATAGAAAAAAAATCACTTTGTTTTAGAGAGGGTGTGAAGGAGAGTAATAAAACTGATAAGGTAGACTGAGGCCGGGTTAAGGGTTTTAAATGCTAAATAATTTATATTTGCTCCTGATGAAATTTATTGAGAAGGGGAATATCATGACCAGACCAGCCCTTTAGGAAAATCACTTAAAGCTGGTAGTGGATGAATTGGAGTGCTGTGAGACTTGAGGCAGAAAGACCAGTTAATGAGGCCATTGCTGTAATCCAGGTGAAAAGTGATGGAGAGGGCAGCTAGGTGGCGCAGTAAGTAGAGCACCAGCCCTGGAGTCAGGAGGACCTGAGTTCAAATGTGGCCTCAGACTCTTGACACAATTACTAGCTGTGTGAACTTGGACAAGTCACTTAAACGCAATTGCCCAGCCTTCCCTGCTCCAAAAGAAAAGAAAAGAATAGAAAAGTGATAGACACCAAAACTACAAGTGTATACATGGTGAGAAGGGAACAGGTGTGAGATTTCTATGGAGGTAGAAATGACAAGATTTGAAAACTGATTAGATATGTGGGGCGAATGAAAGTGAGGAATCAAGTATAACATCAAGATTGAAAACCTGGGTGATAAGAAGAATTCTGGTGCCCCTGAAAGAGAAGTTAGGAAGAAGGATGGGTTGGGGGAGGGGAAGACTTGAAGATACTGAGTTCCATTTTGGAAATGTTGAGTTTGAGGTGCCTATGAGGACATCCAAATTGATATGTCAAGGCAGAAAGTTTTGAAAATAGATTTGAGAATGGATAGGTAAATAAAAGTGTAATTTTTTATTTTAATTGTCTTTTTCTGCTGTCACCATTGGCAGGCATGTTTAATAACCAGCCCTTTAAATAGCCATTTGTTCTGTGGGAATAATGATCAATGTCTGCTACCAAGAAGAGTGTTAATTCCATTTAATTCCCAGCTTTATGAACTCATCCTTCATAGTAAGGAAAACATGGAAGATATCTTGGTGTCTTAAGCTGTTGACACTTAGGTGTGAAAAGCTCAACACCAGAGGGTTGGTTTCTGCTTTTTTGATCTAAGAAACTCAGGAAGTTTGTCTACTAAGGTATAGAGGGATTTCAACCAGGTTTGGTGGAAGTAGTACTTACATCAACATAAGAATGAGCCTTTGTCCTTAAAATTATTAGATCATAGATTTAGAACTGGAAGGGATCTTCAGGAACCACCTGTCTAGTCCAGCTCTCTCATTTTACCAGTGAAGAAATGAGGGCCCAGACAGATGATACTACTTTCCGACCCAAAGTCATATAGGTAGTAGTAAGTAAAAAGTCAGGATTCGAGTCACAGGTCTTTTGTCTCCAAGTATAGTATTTTTTCCATTGCATCAAAGCAGATGGTAAGTCTGGGTTGTGTTTTTTAAGCTTTTAGAAAAGGCATTTATTCAAATGGCTAGCATAGAACAGTAGTTACAAAGTATTCCCTCTAAACATTCATGGAGGGTGGAGTAGGCAGAGTGGGCTTAAACTTAATGTACAATGCAAGTTAGGAATAGTCAGTCAACAAACATTTATTATATACTTACTGTATGGCAGGTATCATGTTAAGTTCTAGGGATACAGATACAAACAAAAAAGAAAGATGGTCTCTGCCTTCAAGGACGTTTCGTTCCTGTGGAGGAAAACAACATATAAAAGGGATATGAAAAGCAAGGATTGGGGGAAGTGGAAAGAGTACATTGGAGGTGGAGAGGATGTATCTGCATAAGGGCATGATGGCATGGCTGCAAAGTCCAGAAAGTCAAAAGTAAAGCCAGAAGCTGAGTGAAAGAAGCCTGGCTGGGGGGAATTCACTAAGGGGAACAGGAGACTTACTGAGTAGAGTTCTAGATTCAGAAGGAAACTGAGGCATAGGGGCAACATCTAAAGAATCTGAAGCAGAGCCAGTAGAGAAAACACTGATAGGGAACCTAGGTTAAAGCACTTCAAAACTATAGAACGGCAGGGCCTCCATCTTCTTTCTGTTTCTAGGGAGCCCTTACAAAAGTCATACCCTTACATGGTTGCCTTTACCCCATATGGATAATAAATGACTTTAAGCTACATTCTGAACATTTTGCTTTCTTGTATCTCATAGGTTGTTAATAATGATCTCTAGGGCAAGCAATAAAGTACCCATTCCTTCCTTTATTCTAGACTTTTCTAGCTAAAGAGAAATAATATTTTACAATCTAAGCAGCCTCCTACAGATCTTTTGGCTAAGGCTGATATTTTTAATGGAAACATTAAAGTGAATTCAGTGGATTTGAGCTCAGTAATCATGTATATTCTGATTAAAGACAGGTTTCCAGTCATTAAAAAAAAAA
>CM053622.1:173340329-173352503 GCA_028646595.1 Phalanger gymnotis | reverse complement strand
GAAGCTGCAGAAGCAGAAAGCTTTGGAAGCCAGAAGCTGCAGAGGCAGGAAGCTGCGGAAGCAGGGCTTACCCAAGTGTGAGCAGGAACGTGAGGCCAGTGAACATGATTTGGCTAAATACTATCTTGTTTTTCTGTGGCCTCCTGGTTGCCCTTGTGAGATGGGTTTTCTGGGCCTGGAGTCTTTTTGTCAAGATGTTGGACTGGGGAGGCTGGTTCAAGTTTTTGCTGCAGTGGGGCCTAAATAAATTTCTTGTTGTTTTCTCCTTAGAGAATCTCTCATACCTTGCGATTTCGGACCATTCAAACATATACATGATTATATTTGAGATCATAAATTTGGCCTTCCTACTACAGTACCATACACAATGAAGTAATAGCAATACTAAACATATGCACCAAATGGTATGTCATCCAAATTTTTAAAGAAGTTAAATCTGTTACAGGAGGATTACAGTTTTCCCCTCTCAGAACTAGGTAAATGTAACCAAAAATAAACAAGAAAGAAACTAAGGAAGTAAATAGAATTTTAGAAAAGTTACATATGATAGCGCTCTGGAGAAAATTGAATGGGAATAGGAAGGAATACACCTTTTTCTCAGTGGTACGTGGTGTCTGCATAAAAACTGACCATCTTTTGGGGCATAAACACCTCACAATCAAGTGCAGAAAAGCAGAAATAGTAAATGCATCCTCCTTAGAGCATAATGCAATAAAAGTCATATTCAATAAAGGGCCATGGAAAGAAGGATTAAATATTGGAAATGAATCTAATCCTAAAGAATGTATGGGTCTAGGAACAAATAATAGAAACAATGAGTAATTTCATTAAAGAGGATTTCAACAATGAGATAATATACCATAATTTATGGGATGCAGCCAAAGCAAGGAAAATTTATGTCTAAATTCTTAGCTCAATAAAATAGAGAAAGAACAGATCAATGAAGTGAGCATGCAACTAAGAAAAAAAAAACTAGAAAAAGAACAAATTAAAAATGCCCAGTTAAACACCAAATTGGAAATCCTGAAAATCAAAGGAGAGATTAATAAATTTGAAAGTAAGAAAGCCATTAAACTAATGGGGGGGGGGACTGCAATAAAATAGATGAATTGTTAGTTAATTTGATTTAAAAAAAGGGAAACCAAATCATTAGTATCAAAAATGAAAAGGATGGATTCATCACCAATGAAGAAATTAAAGCAATTATTCAGAGCAGTTTTGCCCAATTATAAGTCAACAAATCTGACAATCTAAGTGAAATGGATGAATATTTACAAAAATATAAATTGCCCAAATTAACAGAAGAAGAAACAGAATGCTTAAACCACTCTATTTTAGAAAAAAAAAATTGAACAAGTTAGCCATCAATGAACTCCCTAAGAAAAAATCTCCAGGGCCAGACGGATTCACAAGTGAATTCTATTTAAAGAACAATTAATTCTGATGCTATATAAACTATTTGGAAAAATAGGTAAAGAAGCAGTCCTACCAAATTTCTTTTATGACACAAATATGGTGCTGATGCCTAAACTAGGAAGAGCAAAAACAGAGAAAGAAAACTACAGATCAATTTCCTTAATGAATTTTAATGCAAAAATTTTAAATATTAGCAAGAAGACTACAACAATATATCGGAAGGATCATATACCATGACCAGGTGAGATTTATACCAGGAAAAGAGGGATGGTTCAATATTAGGAAAACTATCAGCATAATTGACCATCTCAATAGCAAAACCAACAGAAATCATATGATTATCTCAATAAATGCAGAAAAAGCATTTGACAAAATACAGTACCCACTCCTATACTAGAGAGCATAGTAATAAATAGAGCTTTCTTTAAAATGATAAGTAGAATCTATCTAAAACCAGCAGCAAGCATTATCTGTAATGGGGATAAGCTAGAAGCCTTTCCAATAAGATCAGTGGTGAAGCAAGGATGCACATTATTTCCACTACTATTCATTATTGTACCAAAAATGTTAGCTATAAAAATAAAAGGAGAAAAAATTGAAGAAATAAAAATAGGCAATGAGGAAACAAAATCACTCTTTTCAGAAGACATCATGGCATACTTGGATAATTCTAGAGAATCAACTAAAAAACTAGTTGAAATAACTAGCAACTTTAGGGAAAGTTGCAGGATTATAAAATAAACCCGCATAAGTCATCAGCCTTTCTAGATATTACCAGCCAAGTCCAGCAGCAAGAGATAGAAAGAAATTCCATTTAAAATGACTATAGACAAGTATTTTACCAGCCAAGTGTACTTGCCAAGATAAACCCAGGAACTGTATGAACATAATTACAAGATACTTTTCCCACAAATAGAGTCAGATCTAAATAATTGGAGAAATATTCATTGCTGATGTGTAGGCTAAGCCAACATAATAAAATGACAATTCTATCTAAATTATACTTATTCAGTGCTATATTTAAAAACTACCCCAAAATTATTTTCTAGAACTAGAAAAAATAATAAAATTCATCTAGAAGAACAAAAGGTCAAGAATATCAAGGTAATCAATGAAAAAAAAAAAAAAAAGGAAGGTGGCCTAGCTGTACCAGATCTCAAAGTATATTATAAATCAGTTATTACCAAAACAATCTGGTACTGGCTAAGAAATCTAGTATTTGATAAACACAAAAACCTAAGCTTTGGGGACAAGAACTTACCATTTGACAAAAACTGCTGGGAAAACTAGAAAACAGTATGGTAGAAATTAGGTATAGACCAACATCTTATACAACATACCAAGATAAAGTCAAAGTAGATAAATGATTTAGGCCTAAAGGATGATACCATAAGCAAATTAGTGATCATACAATAGTTTACCTGTCAGATCTATGGGTAAAGGAAGCATTTAAGACCAAACAAGAGATACTGAGCATTGTGATATGTAAATTGGATAATTTTGATTATATTAAACTTAAAAGGGTTGGCACAAACAAAACCAATGCAACAAAGATTAGAAGGAAAACAGAAAGCTAGGGAAAATTTTTTTATAGTAAGTATCTTTGATAAAGGCCTCATTTTTCAAATATATAGAGAACTGAGTCAAATTCATAAGAATATAATTCATTTCCCAATTGATAAATGGTCAAAGGATATGAACAGGCAATTTTCAGACAAAGAAATCAAAGCTATCTATAGTTACAAAAATACTCTAAATTACTATTGATTAGAGAAATGCTAATTAAAACAAGTCTGAGTTATCACTTCATACCTATCAGATTGACTAATATGACAGAAAGGGAAAATAGTAAATATTGGAAGAGATGTGGGAAAATTGGGACATTAATGCATTGTTGGTGGAGTTGTGAACTGAACCAACCATTCTGGAGAGCAATTTGGAACCATGCCCAAAGGGCAATCAAACTGTGCCAAACCCTTTGATCCAGCAATACCACTACCAGGTCTGTATCCCAAAGAGATAAAAATACAAGGGGGTGAGGAGAAGGACCTATTTGAATAAAAATATTTATAGCAGCTCTTTTTGCGGTAGCAATGAATTAGAAAATGAAGGAATCCACTTCAATTGGAGCATAGTTGAACAAGCTGTGGCATATTATTATGATGTACTATTGGTGCTATAAGAAATGATGAGCAGGATTCTTTTAGAAAAACTTAGAAAGACTTAAATGCAAAGTGAAGTGAGCAGAACCAGGAGAATAATGTATATAATAACAGCAACATTATGCGATGATCAACTGTGAATGACAGCTAGTTTCAGCAATACAATGATCCAACAGAATTCCAAAGGACTCGTGAGGAAAAATACTATGCATCTCCAGAGAAAGAACTGATGAAATCTGAATGCGGATTGAAGCACACTATTTCTAACTTTCCTTATTTTTTTGTGGATTTTCTTTATCTGTGTTTTATTTCACAACATGACTAATGTGGAAATATATTTTATGTGATTACATATGTATAATTCATATCAAATTGCATATTGTTTCAGGGAGGAGAGAGGAGAAAGAGAATTTAGCACTCAAAATTTTTTAAAAAATGAATGTTAAAAATTGTTTTTACATGTAATTGGGAAAATAAAATATTATCTCATTTAGTAGGATAGTGCATCTCTAAGTCCCTTTTGACTACCTTCCATTTTCCCATAATCTCTCCTTCCACACATGAGGTCAAATAGCTTAACATTCAAACACTAAATAAGGGAGTTGATTGAATTGAAGGGAGAAATAGTAGTAAAACTATAATGTCAGGGATCTCAACAGACCCAGTTGAGATCTAAGCAAATCTAACCAAAAGATAATAAAAATTGATGATTAGAAGGAAAACAGAAAGCCAGGTGAAAATTAAAAATGATGGAAAAATTAGTGATGATAGACCTCTGGCAATTATTGAATGAGATCAGAAAGGAATTTACATACTTCTAAATTGATAAAAACATCTTTACAAACACTGATAATGTATTGGGGTATAAAGACCTCATAAAAAATGTAAGTACTCATAATTTGACAAAAGCTACAGGGAAAACTAGGAGGCAGTTTGACAGAAATTAGGTATAGACCAACATGTCATGCCATATACCAAAATAAATTTAAAATGGATACATGATTTAAGTATAAAAGGTAACATCATTAGCAGATTAGAATAGTAAAAAAAAAATTACCTTTCATATCTATGAAAAAAGTTTATGACTCCATCTTAATGGGGAATGACTAAATAACTTATGGCATGTATATGTAATGGAATGTTATTGTATCATAAGAAATGATGAAATGAACAGTTTCAGTGGAAACTGGGAAGAGCTCTATGACCTGATGCAGGATGAAGTAAGCAAAACCAGAAGAACAATTTATACAATGGCAACCACTTTATAGAGGAAATAATTCTGAAAGACTTTGGAACACCTGGCAATGCAATGATTAACTTTAAGTCCAGAGGACAGAAGATGAAAAAACACTACCTATTTCTGACCAAATGGACTTAAATTGAAGAATGGCCAGATTTATTTTGCTGGATCATACATATTTGTTATAAGGGTTTGGGTTCTTGTTATTGTTGAACTGGGTGGTACAATAGTAAGAAGAGATAATAAATGCTTGTAAAAATAAATATTTTAAAAAGGAAATAAATGTTAGTTAATTTAAAAAAAGAACTTGAGAACTTGACAAGAATTTGACATCTTTTAAAAATGTATATAGGATCATCCATGCTTTAGATCAACTCTCTAAATAAAAACAAGGCACATCCCAGCAAATACCATGAAGATTAAATTCTGGATTTGTTGCTGATAGTATATGATGATCTCTTTGGCAGATTTTCCAAAGGCTTTTATAGTTCACATTAATCCAGCAACATTGTTCTGTTTCTTTGCTTACTTAGTCATTTAAGAGAAACAAGATAGAGGATTATACATTTTCTCTCATCTCCAAAATCTCTCAAAACTCTTCAAAACAGAAATTATTCACCAAAGATAAAGCAATTTCAGATGTTTCCATGGTCTAGAACAATCAAAATCCATAAGAAGTTTAAAAAACCTCCACATGATTTGACTTCTACATGAATTGAGCTCACTTAGCACTTCTCCCTGAGCTCCCACATTGCATTAGCTGACCCAAGGACTGAACACATGGGCTTGCAAGAAACACAGGAGAGGACAACTGATTAGGAATGCAAATAAACAGAAATGAAGAACAATCTAAAAGAACAGAAGCAAAAAACCAATAACCTTAAAAGAAAATAAGCTCATTATGCAAGTAAAACTTACGATCTCAAAGACAAGATGGGTAGAGATAACCTAAGCGTCATAATTCTTCTAAGAAGAGCATAACAGGACAAAAGACTTTTTAACACCATAATGCAGTAATAGAAAGAACTACCCAGAGCTTTCTTCATAGAAAATGTAACACCAATTGAAAGAATTTTTGATCATCTGCAGAAAAAACTTGACTATGAAGTCTAGGACACAATTGTTGAAGGTAACAATTCAGGGCAGCTAGGTTGCACAGTAGATGGATCACTGACCTTGAAGTCAGGAGGATCTGATTTTAAATCTGGCCTCGGTAACTTAGTAGTTATGTGATCCTGGGCAAGTCACTTAATCCCAATTGCCTCAAAAAAAAATGTTAACAACACAATTCAGAATCATCAAGCTATGAGGAGAAAGGCCTTCAAATACAAAAGAAAAGAAATTCAAATAACGTAAGATTATTCTCCACCCACTAGAAAGTGTAGGAGGGAATGGAATAATGTATTTCAAACAGCAATGGAGCTCAGATGCAGCCCAGAGTGACCTACCCCGCAAATCTGAGCATATTCATTAATGAAAAGAACGGATATTGAGTTTAGAAAAATAAAAAGAGATATTTGAAATATTCTTAGAAAGAATATCAGAACTAAAGAGATTATTCACTCATTAAATACCCCAAAAGACAGACATGAAGGAGTGGGTATATTTCTCTGCATCATGTGGAATTTTTTAAAAAACTAGCCATGATTACAGGTTACAGAAATGTTGTAAAAAAAATATAAAAAGGAAGGAATAATTAACATGCCCTTTACAGACCATAACTCAATAAAAGTAGCAATTGGTTCAGGGACCACAAACAAAAGATATATATGCAAATGGTTACTTAACAATAAAATTCTAAATAATGAGTAGGTCAAAGAACAAATCATAGAAATAATTAATAGCTATATAAAAGAAAATTATAATGATGAAACATCATATGAAAATTTCTGGAATGCTGCTAAAACAATCTTCAGGGGAAAATTAACATCTTTACAAAATTCATTAACAAAATAGAAAAAGAGAGGATTAATAAACTAAAGATGCCTTAAAAATTATAAAGCCAACAAATAAACCTAAAATAAGCTCAAAAGAAGGTATATTAATATTTAGAGGGGAAATGGACAAATTGGAAACAAAAAATAGAATCAATAAATAAAACTAAAAACTGGTTCTTTGAAAAGACTTAAGATTGACGAGCCCTTTTCCCCTTTGGTTCTGATTCTTCTTTCACAACAAGATGAATGTGAAAATATGTTTAATATGATTGTACAAGTCTAACCTATATCAGATTGCATGCCATCTTGGGGAAGGGGGAGGGAAGGAAAGGGGGAAAATTTGGAACTCAAAATCTTATAAAAGTGAATGTTGAAAATTAAAAATAAATTTTAAAAATCAAGAAAAAGATTGATAAACCTTTAGTTAATCTGATTTAAACAGAAGAAATCAGGAAATCAAATTAATAGAAGAATAAATGATCAAAGTGAAACCAGAACAAAATCAGAAAGAAGAGAATAATCAGAATATATTGTGCCCTGTTATATGCTAATAAAACTAAGAACACAAAAGAAATAAAAGAAAACCTTCAAAAATGTAAAATATCTAAACTATTAGAAGACCAGATAGAGATCTTAAATAACCCAATCTTAGAAAAGGAAATAGATGTAATTGTAAAGAAACTATCAAAGAAAATAACTCCTGATCTTGAAGGACTTGCAGAAGAATTCTATCAAAATTAAAAAAAAAAAAACAATTAGTACAATTACTTCACAAATTATTCTCAACATTTGAGAAAGAAAGCACCCTACCATAATCCTTTTATGAGACATAGTCTTAATACCCTAAACAGGGGAAAGATAAAACACAGAAAGAAAACTATAGGCTGATACCATTAATTAATATTGACTGAAAATATTTTAAACAAAACAGTGTCAAACAGAATCCAGAAATTTAACCAAGAAATCTTTCATTATAACCAAGTGGGATTTATACCAGTGATACAAGAGTAGTTCAACAGTAGGAAAATAATATATTAATTATTTTACTTAGGCATTTGACATTCTATGTCAATTTCAATAGTCATTTCCCTGTGAATAAATATATTCTTCTTTGTGTTGTTCTGCTCTCCCAAAATTGAGGGTGGGTGCTGATGGGGGAAAGCAATTGTGTTATATACCTTTGCAAATTATATACCGACTCGGTGGCTTATGTTTACTTTAAGCTGTATTATTTTATTGTTTAGCTATATCCAAGGATTTTTCAAAGGCATTGATTTCACAGTATCATTAATAAATATCATGTTTTTACTTTGCCCATAACTTAGAATTAAAAGAGCTAAGTGGATCCCTGTGAATGAAAATGCACTTTAACTTCCCCTGAATGACACAACTTCATGAATAACACGTTCATAGAAATACTTGTCAAGTTCTCAGTGTAACTTCTTTGCTCCTTAGGTTTCACACTGCTAATACTTTTGAAGCTGGAAGAATGAACAGCATTCTCACCTTTCATTTTGGGGGAGCCTTAGTAGTTCAGATGCTTGTGACACAGCTGAACAAGACGTAGTCTTTTTCTAAAAATGGAGCTATAATATACTGGGTAATATAAAGGCATTATTTCTTATTGTTTCTAAGAAATGGGAATAAAATACTCTTTCTTCCCTTCAGCACTTCAGCATTTAGTGAAGATGAATATAATTTGAATTCAAAGGTTCCCAGCCTTCTCAATTTGACACCCTGTTGTTTGACTTTGTGACACATTCTTCTCTTTCTCTGCATATCCCATAAAGTGCTGCACGTTAAAAAAAAAAATTCAAGTGAATAAAAGCAATTGGATTTAATAACGCCAGTACCCTTCCCAGATAAGGAAGGGGAGACACCTTGGGGAGTTGTAACACTGGGATTTATGAGCACTGCTTTAATTGCTGGAAGTGAAAGTGTCTTCTTCATTGCTCCAGGCTGGCTCAATTACCTGTCAGTATGCCCATTCCCCAAGTAACTGTGTGATACGAATTTATAAAAGTGCTTATTCATTTGAGAGGTAGCCTCCTGTTTTAGAGAGAGAGTTAGCCTTGGAGTCAGGAGTATTTGAAATCAAGTCCTGATTCTGACATCTATTGGCTAAGTGACCCTGGGTAAGTTGTTTAACCTCAGTGCTCTGGTTAACACTCTCAAACTAATTCACAGAAAAGGTGTCACCCTTCAATGGTAGAGAGACAATGGACTCATGTAGGAATGCTCTATGCTAATGAAATAATGGGTCCTATCCTAGTCCTATTCTCATTCGGTTAAACAATTTAGTAAATATTTAAGAGCTTCCAAGGTATAGAGCTCTGTGTTTGCTGTTGGAGGATACCAAATAAATAACACACAGTAGCTGTCCTAGAGATTAGTACATGGAACAATGGACCTCAGTTCTAATTCTGGCTTTGCCATTATGTCTTGTAACCTTAAATTAGTTATTTAACCTCTATATGTCTCAGTTTCTTCATTTGTAAAATGAAGGGGAAGAAGGGGAGAGAGATTGGATTAGATGACTGCAGAGTCTCTTCTAGATCTAAGACACAAACACAAATGACAAACACAGGTGAAAACAAAGGATTTAGGTGAAGACCAAGGAGAAGGAAGGATATGAAACCAGACAGCACTTCTTGATTTCATTATGTCATCTTTGTGCCTAATCTCATATTCCTGAGGGGCAACAGGAAATCTCCCTTGCCACTTATACTCTCAATCCTAAAGACAGAAATACTATGAGAATGTCTGTTAGTCTCCTAACAGACAGTATTGTTACTCTAGTTCCAAGAGAAAGCCCTGTGCCGAATATTACCAGGTGAATGGATTGGGAATGGGGAGAAACCAACATATCATCTCTCCTGCTGAGATAGGATTTGGTATAGTAACCTACTTTACTAATAGCACCCTCCCCCAACCCCAGCTGTCCAGATCCGTGAAGGAGGCACGTAAGAGTGACCATTCCTGGCCAAGGTTAAGTGGTGTGTAGGTGTAATCTCTTGATCTCAGTTGCAAGGCATTGGGGACTTAGAACTACAAAGAGACAAGAATGACTCTGAAAACAGACCAAGTCTGAGACATTGACCTCCATTACATCAACAACCCTGTCCTTTTTAAGGTTAAGTCTGTCCTCTGTACTAATCATGATGAAAGCATTAGCTGTATCTTTTGGGAAACTCAGAAAGCACACTAGAGAAAGAAGATGAAGCTCTTCCCTTTCAATGGACATCCTCCTCTAAACTGGGGAAAAAATACAAACTACCAGTGATAGGAACCTGTGGGCAAAGCAAAAAAAACAACAACAACAAAAAAAAACCAGAAACAAAATAAGCCAGCGAAGTGCATTCAACAATAGATTCAAATTGAACACTCTCCATTGTGGAACAAAACTAGTTTCATTTTTTTTTAAAGCCTCCCCATTATACCAAATGCATTATGCCAAATTCACTACCTCTCAGTCTTTGTGTAGATTACATTTTAATCATAGAGGAAAGTGTCAAAAATTACTCAAGTCTCACTTGTCACTTTTTATTTCCCCTAACCAAAGTAATTTTCATCCTCTGTGGGGTTCATATTCATCTGAGAACCCAGCAATATGTAGATATCAATTATTTCCAAAGAACAGAATAGAACTAGGGGGAATGAATCCCTCAAACAGTAATGCAATTGAGGCTTTGTCATTATGCAGTATTGGAGATGAGTAGTAGCATGGATTATTTGGAGGAGCAGATAAATAACCCCAAGACAACTTACACAGTTGCATTGGAAGAAATTGGTTATAGGCTGCAGGCATTAAGTGCCTTCATTTAAAAAGCCAAAGGAGGAAAACTGAAAGTATGGCTGCATCCAGGTGTGTAAGCAGGATAGAATATTAAAGATTGTGAGAATGAGTTGAATAGATTGCATATTTTTTCCCAAGTAGGCTACTTCCTACTAACTATTTAAAGTGTGAATTTATCCATAACAGTAAGGATAAAGGAAAGAAATAGTATCCTTTTTCTCTTTCCTAAAGAGAATAATATTGAAGACTTAAAGGTAAATGGCACTGTACAAAGTGTTAATGGCAGCTTGGGTCAGGAAGCAACAAAATAGTTTGAATTAGTTGACCTCTGAGATGCTTTCTGATTCAGCAATTGTATGAATATAGAATAGGGATGGTTCTAAAGGAAGGACAACCACTTGTGTGATAGACCTAATATCTATCCCCATTTCCTTACAACATGGGTAAGGCTCATATTTCTCCCCTTCCCTTCTGTGTGAAGGATTAATTTTCGCACGAAAAGTAACAGAGTAATCCTTGAGACTTGATTGGTGCCTGCCTCCTTTAACATAGCCTCCTGACCAGCTAGGAACATAAAAACACCCACCTACTTGGAGTCCAGCCTCTCAGACTGGATAGATTTTGGAAGACCACACAAGTCACTGACAACCACTGTACTCTGCCCTGATGACCGGATGAGTTTCCATGGGAAATGAAGAAAGGCCACGTCCAGAGATGTCACTACAAAGTAAACCTCCTGCTATTAATCATTCGATGAGACAGTATTTCATTTCATCCCAACACTGAGTCTAAAGGAGTGATGTGTCAGACCCACCTCTAATAACTTGTTAGGAGTGATAGATGAGGGATTCTTATTAAGATAATGGCTAAATTGGGTTTTCTTTGAGGTCCCTTCTAATATTCTATGAATGAACACATCTTCATTCATTAATCAAGCAAGTATTTGTAAAGCACCTACTCTCTGCTAGTCACTGTGCTAGAGTCCCTACCCTCAAGGAACATACAGTCTAACTAGGGAAGACATGTACAATAAGCTTATATAAAATGGATGAAAAATAGATACAAGGTTATTTGGGGGGAAAGCACTCACAGGTGGGAGGATAAGGAAATTAGAGACTCTGAAAGATGGAGGCAAAATGGGAGTATGTCTCCAAATGGTGGAAGAGGGAATGATATGTATGAGGAACAGCAAGAAGGCCGGTTTGGCTGGGCCATAGTGTGCTTGGAGAAGAGTAATGGGCAATAAAAGTTTGGAAGGGTAGTTTGGGACTTGATTGTAAAGGGATTTAAATACCAAATAGAGGTATTTATATTTGATCCCGGAAGTAGCAGGAAGCTACTTGAATTTCTTAAGTAGATGAATAACATGGTAAGATTTTCATTTGAGGAAAATTACTCTAATATTTGTTAAGGGCCTGCTATTTATAATGGGTCATGCACTGTGGAATTGTGTAGTCCCTGGCTCAAGGAACTTAAGAGTTTATATAGAGAGGGGCAGCTAGGTGGCGCAGTGAGTAGTAGAGCATCAGCCCTGGAGTCAGGAGGACCTGAGTTCAAATCCGGCCTCAGACACTTGACACACTTACTAGCTGTGTGACCTTGGGCCAGTTACTTAACCCCAAT
>CM053622.1:173292149-173324309 GCA_028646595.1 Phalanger gymnotis | reverse complement strand
ATGCCACAGCTCAGTATTTCAGGATGCCAGGGCACTTTCCGCTCGTCTCCTGGTCTGGTAGATCCGCGTCTGGTCCGTTCGCGCCGTGCGCGCTGGGCTCAGTTCCGCTCCCCTTGGCTGGGGGCTGGGAGGTCCGTGTGGGACAGACTTTACCCAGAGACTATCCAGGCTGTCCTGGGCTGGGGCCCTGCTTCCCTCTGCCACTTTGTGGGTTCTGCAGCTCTAGAATTGGTTCAGAGCCATTGTTTTATATGTTTTTGGAGGGACTTGGTGGGGAGCTCACGCCAGTCACTGCTTCCCAGCCGCCATCTTGGCTCCGCCCCCCCACTACCCCATTTCTAGCTTCCTTTTGTGTGTTTTCTTCCTCCATTAGGTAATAAGCTCTTCGAAAGCAAGAACTGTTTTTTTTTTTAAATTTATTTCCTCAATGTTTAACACAATGCCTGGGACATAGTAGGTGCTTAATAAATGTTTATTGAAATGAATTGAATTAATTTTGCACTTGAAACTATAGTTATGAAATGACTCATGTTTAGATCCCCAGTCGTAGAGCAAAACTCTGGCAATGGGCTGAGGAGTAGGGGTTGAACTCTTAGCCCTATACTAGCAAAAATCACTCTTGTCTGTGTGACTCCCACTAAGCCCTCATGCTACAAATGAAGGAACACAGGGCAATGTAAGGGGAGGGTCAATCATGGCTATTTATGAGAAATAAATCCAATAAACATTCTTTAACAGAATTTTTAAAAAAGTAAAAATTTTCAGGCCACCAGCATGGCCCCTCTCTGGCTTGTGGCCAGGAAGGTTCCATTTCAATCATCCTCCAGAGTTCTCTGATACCCTAAAGGAGGACTGGGGGTTTCATGGCTTTCAGCCACAGGTTCCATCTCCTACCAATGATGTTCCCTCAAGTATAAAGGAACTCCCTTGCAACCCAGTTCTATATGACTACTAATAGTAGGATTAGCTTTTCCAAGTAGTATTTAAAGGAATAAAACAAATATGCAAACAACTTAGCTCACTTCTGTAGATTGAAGTCCCAGTTTCAAGTCCAAAACCCACCTTGGGCTCAGTCCCAGGGTACCCTGGCTTCTCAGGACTTCCCTGTTTGCCTAGCTAGCTGCAACATTGCACCTGGAATCCTGGCTCCAGGATCACCACAGCTCAAATTCTCCAACCTAATGGGGATCACTACTGGCACCTGAAATCATAGACAAAGAAAAAGACAAACAACCATAGGATCTCAAAGGAGAAAGATGGGTAATTCTCCTCCTCCCTTCCTCCAATCTGCCCCTGTCCCCTGCTGCCTAATCTCCACCTCCCAGTTCAGTTCATAGTCCTCACTCTACTGGAGAACCATGATCTTCAATCTTTGGACACATCAGGAAAGAGTGCATGGGAAACAGAGAGATAATCTCAGTCTGGTCAATTTTTAAAGAGGAGGTCAATCGAAGGAGGCTACTCCTAGCCACATAGAGGCAGGGTATTAGATGTTCTTGGCACGTTCCAAAAACCTTTTTACACGTTTCCCTCTGTTTGAAATTTACCATCCAGGCAATTTCCCTTCCAGGCAAAAAATTCAGAACAGTTCTGTGGTCTCTGGGAAGGCATAAGCAATGGAACACTTGCTTCCCCAGTACCATAAGTAAAGGCTCAAAATAGCCAATGTTGCATTATTATTTGCAATCCCACTCGTACAGATGAAAATCACAATTATCCCCAAATACAAAGTTTTATAGATTCACCAAACAAGAAACTTTTCACAAAGTTTCCCAAATAAGAAAGCATTTTTTATAGTTTACAAAATACCTCTGCTTGCTTAGCCTTACCTTTTCTCAACCCACAAGCAAAAGAAAGAACAAAGACAGAACTGGCTTGAAAAGAAACATGGTCCATTCTAAGCTTTCCAAATTACATGGAACACTCCCCATAGGAACTTGAGTCCTGGGGTCAACCTGGAGTCACTCCGTTCTTGAATGAGAAAAATATCCTGGGAGGAAATTCTTCAAAAGATCCTCTCAACGAATAAGGTCTGTCAAAAAGTATCCTTTTCTACACAGGACCCACTAAAATTTTTCTAAGACTCTCTCTGGCATGGGCAATCCCCATAGAAAGCCAGGCAGTTTCCTCTGGATCTCTTATCCCAAAGGGCACCCAAAATTCCTCCTTGGAATTTCCAACTTGCCCATTGGGACAAGAGGACAAGTAGATTCAGTTCTAGAAGTAGCAAAGAATGTCAGCTATTTGTGGATTTTAGGCACAAGAGTCTTATCCTTAAAAGTTGTAGGGCATTTGGCTTTCACAAAAGATAAGCAGTCTAGGTCTGGTTAAATGTCAAAGAACAATATGAATATTTCTACTTCACAGTAGCAATCTAGAGATTCCAGAATTCTCACATTAAACTTAGTATCAGTACTTTGTAGTACAAAGCAGCATCAAAATAAGCACATGGGTATTAGTTATCAGTATATCAAAACTTGTACAGAATTCAATAATACAAAAACGATCATGATTTAACAGCCAAGTAACCAACAAATGAAAAGTTTACAAAATTACTCCAATTAACTGACTTGTGAAGGAACCCTCCAGAAAAAAAAATCAACTGCACATTATAGCCTAAATTTTTTTTTGTGTGTGGAGGTCAAATTTTTCTTGGATCTTATAGTCTCTATAGCATCTTTAAATAAAAAAATCCCAGGCAGAGAATCTTTTCAGAAGTCCCTGCTAAAGAAAAGGGTCCACTTTTATGCTAGTCACAGCCATACATGTAACATTGACTGCTTTGGCCCTCTCTGCCTAGAAGACGAGGTAGGTTAGATTTGACCCCAAAACCCCTTAATGGTACTAAGGAAGTCTGGGGAGGGGTGAAATCTAACCCACCTGCCCTTCTAGGCAGTGTGAACCAGGCTAGGCAACCCATTAATCAATCGATAAACAGTTATTAAGTGCTTACTATGTGCTAGGCATTGTGCTAAGTGATAGGGATACAAAAAGAAGCAAAAGTCTCTGCTCTCCAGGAGCTTAAAATCTAATGGAGTGTTATAAAAGTAAGGCAAGCACAGGGTTGGCAGTATAAAGGCCTACCATTTGTTCCTTATATTTGATTTTTCTCTCAAGTGGATGCCTGTGATTAAAAATAGCCATGCACCACTCTGCCTGTCCATTTAGAGGTCCTCTCTTAAGGTCTTAAAGAAGGGGACTACAGATAGCACAGACATCAGTTGCCATGGTCACACTGCTGTCATGGGGATAATCACCACTTCTCCCTCCTCTTCTTTTGTTCTCTCCTTGAGTTCATCAAAAGCTGTGCATGAAAAAGCTCTACCTTCCTGTCTGAGGGCTGATCCCGCATTAATTTCCTCGTTTCCCAAGCAGGGAAGAACTACAATTCTCTGTATCATTTGTGACCAGCCCGTGCCTTGCCAGAAGTTCTTACATTCATATGTGCACACATTGTCACACCCTATAGAATATAAGTTCCTTGAAGACAGGACTATTTAAAATTTTACTATTTCCTAACCTTTTTTTTACTATTTTATAACTATTTTTTTTACTGTTTCTCAAACATTTACTATTTTTACATATTTACATATTTCCTAAACATTTTACTATTTCCTAAACATATGCCTGGCATATATTAGGTACTTAATAAATTCTTTCCTTTTCTTTCTTTCCTTCCTTTTTTTCTTTCTTCTCTTTTCTTCTTTCCTTTCCTTTCCTTTTTTCTTTCCTTTCCTTTCTTCTTTCTCTTCCTCCCATCTTTTCTTCCTTCCTTTCTATAGAATATAAGCTTTTTGAAGACAGAACTGTTTCATTTTTGACTGATTCCTCAGCCCTGATGCCTCAGCACCTAGCACAAGGCTTGGCGCAGAGTAAATATTTAATAAATACTTGTTGATAAAATCAGTGAGTAACCCCAGAATCTGTGCTTCATTCTGTGCTGTTTACCATTATGTCAATGACTTGGCATATCTGACATGTTCATCAAATTTTCAGGTGATACATAGGGAGATACAACAAACACACTAAAACAGATCCAGGATCCAAAAAAGGTCTTAAAAGGCTAGAGATTGAATTGAATCTAATAAGGTGAAATATAATAGGTATTAATATAAAGTCTTGCACTTGGGTTCAGAAAGTCAACCTCAGAAAACAGATCCAGATTCCAAAAAGGCTAGAGATTAAATTGTATCTAATAAGGTGAAATATAATAGGTATTAATATAAAGTCTTACACTTGGGTTCAAATAGTCAACCTCAGAAATTCAAGATAGGGCAGACACATCTAAATAGCAATTTGTCTGAAAGGGATCTTGGGGGTCTTAGTGTACTGTAAACTTAATGCAAGTTAGTAGTGTGGTGGGCCAGCCAAAAATCAGTAATGTAATCTTGGACTGCACTGAGAGGTCTAGCTTCTAAGGAATAAGTAGATGATGGTACTGCAAAATTCTGCCCTAGTTCAATCATATCTGGAGTATTATGAGCAATTCCAGGTATCACCATTTAAGAACATAAGCTGGAAAGCATTTAGAGGAGGGCAACCAGGATGTAAGCCTCAAGTCCAAATTGTAGGAGAATTGGTTGAAGGAATTGGGGATGTATAGACTGCAGAAGAGAAGACTCAAGGGAAACATGACAGCTATCTTCAAGTATTTTAAGGGTGATCACATGGAAGAGGGTCCCAGGAGGTTAACCAGGAGGTTAAACCTGAAACAATGGATGGAAATTACACGGAAGACTGAGTTTTGATGTCAAGAAAATCTTCTTACCAATCAGAGCCATCTAAATACGAGATGGTCTGCCTTAAGAGTCTGTGGTTTCCTCATCAGTGGAGATTTCCAAGCAGAGACTTGTAACAAGCAGGGGTGGGCAGCGGGCAGTGGCACGTGGCTGCCTTATGTCAGAAAGGAATAGACTATGATGGACTTGTTCTGGGAAAATAGAATCCTACTTGTAAAAGTTCAATTTGGGTTAGGTAGTATGCTTCCACTACAAACACAGTAAATAAAGTCAGTAACGCACAGGATTTGGGCCATTGGTACAAGTGCTGTCTTCTACAATATGGCAGGGAGAGAACTGGCTACCCATTAGTGGTGACTTACCCCCAATACATATCAATACATCGAGCAGTGCAAAGAACAAGAGCAGATTTTTGAAGCTTGTGCTGGCAAGGCATCAAGTCTTGAAGAGGCATGATTACTGACTGAATATGAGTGAGGATAAGGATAACTGCAGAGATAATGGTGCAGGAATACCTTGGGAGCAGGGAAAGGATGCAAATCTTTATAACTGAAAAGAGATCCCTGATCCACTTGAAGCCCACATAAAATTTTGCCCTGACTACTATAAACTAATAACAATAATATCTCACATAAAGCCCTCATAAATTTATAACTTACTTTTCCTCACAATCCACCTTCGAGGCAGGTAGTGAAAATATTATTATCCCTATTTTCTAGAGGAGGAAACTGATGCTTGGGGAGGTTGCATGACTTGTCCAGGGTCACACAGCAAGTGTTAGAACCCACATTCAAACCCACATCTCTCCTGACTACAAGTTCAGGACTTTTTCTACTACACCAATGGGACACATCTCAATACACTGTATGACTAACAAAAGTCTAGTAGGAGTATTTCAATCAGAAATGCTCTTGAACTGGAATAGAAAGATTTAAAAATAAGCACAAGGTTACTTAAACTCTGGCATAGAGAAGTTTTGTGCAAACATGATAGAAATTTGCCTTCCCTAGGTGTCATCAACCAATTAAAATTTTTAAATTGATAATGATGGCAATAATTCTTAAATAACAATGGCAGTATAATCTGGTCAGCTAGAATAAAGGAACATGTGACATCTCTCCAGGGAGAATAATTACCTTCCTTGTGAATTGTTTTGAGGAAGAAAATTGCTTTTACCATCTGCAGTGTGGATGCTGCAGTTCTCTCTGTGGACATATCAAGTCCAGTACAGTCTCTTAGATTAGGGTATCATAAGCAATTGAGAAACTGCCTTCCCTGCCTCCACAGCAGCCTGATTGAAGGAATGGAGTCAGGTGATGCAAGCAGGAAGCTGCAGATGTTGCTAGGCATGTTAATTTATTGGATGCCATTCATATGATCCTGCCGGCCTAAGAAGCAGGGTTTCAGCTTTGCAGTGTGATCCATTTCTTTTCATCACAGGTTATAGATCAAATACTGCCTAGACAACAGAGTAGCCTCTTTCCCTACAATAAGAGCAATTTTACAAGAAGGTTCTTTGCACTGGTGATCAATTTCTGGACTCACATATTGTGAGAAAGAAACCAAAACCAGAGAGATTAAAGTAGGGATGGTGTAGGGATGTTGTGATGAACTGGTTGTTATGCCAACATACAAAGAAATGCAGATGTGCCAATCAGTGTTCCATTATCGCAATAAAATGGGAACCATACAAAATCCTGGTACAAGATGCTGACTTGCTTTAATTTTCTTACTTATGTACCCTGGTACTCATCTCTGTATAAGTCACCAATGGCAGTACTGAAAAAAATGGATCCTTTTCCTCTGCCATTGGCACTATTAGAGGGTGAATAGAATGAGTATACCTTTTATATATTTTTTGATAATAAAATCAAACTTATTTGTGAAGCTGGGAACTGGTACAACAATTTTGAAAAGCAATTAAAAATATGCAAATAAAGTGACAAAACTACCCATACTCTTTGAACTAGAGATTCTATTTCTGGGCTCATACAACCAAGGAAGCCATTGATGAGAAAAAAATCCCAATATATGCCAAATATTCATAGCAGTATTGGGAAACAAAGTAGATGCCCATTGTTTGGGGAATGACTAAACAAATCGTGATATAAGACCGTAATGGAATATTACTGTGTGGAAGAAATGATGAATGTGATGAATACAAAGAAGCCTGGAGAGACCTACATGAACTGATGCAGGTTGAAGTGAGAATAGCCAAGAAAACAGTATAGACAATGGCTACAATATAAATGGAAAGAACAACTACACACACACACACACACACACACACACACACACACACCTCAGTGTTTCCAAGTGTGGTACACAAAGTTTAGTTAGCATCCTTCAAAAGATTAGACTATCCCCAAAAGATAATCAGGCATTTTCCTGGTTTCTTTATGGGGCAAAATGGGGAAAGGAAAAGAAGAGAGGGCATGGGAACCTAGACGATCCCAAAACTTTGCCTAGTAGCCTACCATCATGGGAATTTGCCTTGTCCTTTTTGTGGAAATTTCTCAATATTGTTCCAAGGGCAAGAGGTTGAAAGGTCTAAGGATGGGTGAAAGGTGGCAGTTGGTATTGAGCAAATCATTTATGATAGAGAACAAGTAGAAAGTGATAAGAATGATTGAGGGACATCAAGAGAAGTGAACTTCCCTATCTTGACTTCTTGATGAACAAATTCAACTCTACATTGTACTTTTCTTTTGGTTCCTAGACCTCTTATCCTATCATTGATCTTGCCTTGCCAAGCCTCAGCCTTGGATTGTTCCCACCATCTAATGCCTTTGCTCTGACTCATATGCTGCTGAACAAGCTGGAGAAAAATCACAAAGCTGTGTTCACAACAAATTTATGTTGCATGATCTCAATTGGATCCTCAAGGCAATCCTACAACTCACTAACTAATTCACTACCCCAAACCATGGTGTGTTTTCCCAACTTTTTAATTCCTCCTTAAAGTTACCATGGCTCCCTTTACCCCTACCCTCTCAACTAAGAACGTTGCCTCAGATTTCACTGGAAAAAATTGAGGCCATTTGCCAAGGCTTCCTTTTCTCCCCTCCTCATCTCATATCATCCTGATGCCTTTTGCTACTATCTCTTTCTTCACTCCTATTTTACCTAATAAGGTAGACTTTCCCCTTGCCAAGGCAAACCTGTCTACATGTACAAGTGATGCTATTTCATCACCGCTTCTCCAATATATTGCCCCCTCTGTCATCCCTATTCTCACTAATCTTCAGTATCTTCCTATTTATTCCTTTTCTGCCTCCTACAAACATGCCATATCTCAGGCTTCAGGCTTTCATGACCTACCTTAACCTGGATCATGAAGGCAACAACTTTTTAATCTAATTGTATTCTATATTCAGTACTGGTGTGCGTGTAATTGTCAAACCAGCTTATGATTTCTGAAGTTCACAGTGCAATGTGTAGGGGAATATGAGAGCAAATGAACAGATAAAGCTACAGGAATTCAATTCAATTTTTAGAAAGATTTTATTGCTCTCTTTTTTTTTGAATTACCATAGTTTCCCCTAGTATCCTTCTACCTCCCAGAAAGCTATTCCATAGAACAAATAGTGTTTTTTAAAGACAAAAACAAAGAAGAGGGAAATTGATCTTTTAAAGTTTGATAGAATTCTCCTGTAAATCCAGCAGGGCTAGGAGTTTTTTTTTCCCTTGGGTAGTTCTTTTACAGCTAGTTCCATTTCTAAGATTGGATTATTTAAGATCTTTATCTGATTTTCTGATATTTTGGTTTTTCACATTTTTGAAGATATTCCTCCATTTCTTTTACGTTCAACATATTTTTTTGTTAATGTATAACTGTTCATGATACATTCTGATTCTTCTTTTTATTTTTCCTGGTTTTATGATGATTTCACCTTGCTCTTTTGCTATTTCATTAATTTGGTTTTCTGTTCTCTTCTTTTTAATAAGAGTAACCAAAACTTTTTCAATTTTATTTGTCTTTTTAAATCATCAACTTTTAGTTTTATTTATCATTTCTCATTTTTTGTTTCTGGTTTATCTATTCTCTTCTAATTTTTAATATCCCTTGCAGTGATCTAAATATCCTTTTGACTAGTATTTTGTTTTCTGTGTTAAGAAGTTCTTTGCTTTTTTTCTTGTATTATTTCTTACAATATGCTATACAAATTTTTTGAGTTATTATATTCTTCTGAGAGATCTGTAATCTTGAGGTTGTCTCTATTCATCCTGTCTCCAAGATTAACAGTTTTTTTTCTTGAATAGAGAGTATGCTTTCTTTTAATGTTGTTGCTTTTTATTTCTCTTCATTTGGATTGTCCTTTACTTCTTTGTATGTGCCTTCCCAATCGGTTGTCTTCTCTTTTGTTTCTTTGGTAACAGATTCAAGTTTTTCTATTCTGCCAATTGTTTTATAATCTTCTCTCACAATTCTTGTTTTTTTTTAAACCATTCAAGACTAGTATGTTGAGATTCCATGCTCTCTTCAAATTGCACAGAATCATCTATCTCATCAAGTATCGAATCATTTTCTTTGTTTTGCAATATTTATTCATAGATACCTGAACTCACTAGATTTGGAGGCTATATTTCCTTCTGCTCTTACTGTTTTCTCTGTCAATTTATTGATTTATGTTCAAAGATTTAAGTTTTCTTTTTTCCTGAGATATTTGTTAATTTCAGTCTTTTCCCTCTTATTATCTCCTATCGCTAATTTTCTGACTCCCTCCCCTCTGATAATGGCTTTACTGGGGTCTGGATCTCTAATCATCTCAGTCTTTTCATATACTATGCAAACCTTGCTTGTAAGTATACAAGATATATTAAAGATGCAATCTTGGTAGTAATGCTATATTCTGCACTTTTGACTTAAAAGTTTCATCTTATCTTCAGTGATTGAACTCAACTGACCATTATTTACCCAAGGCTGTACAATTCACACGGCAAATCCCCACACTCCCAAATGTAATCAGGTGCCAAAGTTATGGGACTAGTGCCAGGTGGGACTAAAATGGATTACTAATATATTCATTCATAAGGCTGATGGGTCATTTTCAAAGTCTAGAAGGAAGATGTATTTAAGAAAAAAAACCTTAAAGAATATAAAGCAGCTTCAATTCCCTGTTTTCTTTGATAGACTACTTCATGGACAGGCATTTATGTATTACTATTACTGAAAGTACTTCAGAGTCACAAGTTCAAGAACTGGCAGATGTGATTGCTGAGGAAGCCACTGCCAGTAACCTCTGAAAAATCATGGAGAGTTTAGAGGAACCACTGGACTGCAGAGGGAAACATGTTCTGAGTTTTGAAAAAGAAAAGAATATGGAGTACACAAACTGCAGTCCAGGGAGCTCAACTTAATTCTTAATCCTTTAAATTTTTTAAAGCAAAAATATGTAGTTTATTTAATTCACAAGAAATAGAGCTCTAAAGGTTATAATAGATCTAGGGTAAGCCCCAAGTCACACAGATTAATACAGCATCATCAGCTATGTAACAACAATGTTACTTGCTGCTGCTGTGACTATGTAAGGCCAATAACACCAGCACACAGGAGGGCTATGAGTACAGGTTCTTTGATCTGTTTTTCTAAGGAAAGCAACTTTAAGGGGTTTACGATCTCACTTTAATTAAACATACATTTATCATTCACTTAGTTCAGGGGAAAAAGTCAGCGCCTTGAACTTCAGAGCAAATACAAACAGAAATTACCAACATTTCAATGGATAGACTTTTGTCTGTCTGACCAAATCACAATACATACATAGTTACCAGAGAGAGAAGCACCAACATCTGGGTTTTCAAAACCAGGGGGCTTCTTAATGGCTACCCAGAGTCTCCATACCAACACTCTTCCAATGAGTGAGCCCCCAAACAAAATGCTAACCTCAGACTATATAAACACTTCTTCAGGGTCAGAGCACTTGACACCTCTTCAGGGTTTCACACCTCTTGAAGCTTTCACCCCTCTTGTGACCTAACTAGCAAAAGGGTGTGGGTCTTCCTACAAGGGCAAGACTCAATCAAAGGCACCTGATTGCCTTAGTGCCGAGAAGCACTCCAAAACAAAAGACAACAAAAAGTTCCACTTTGCTTGCCATGACAACCTACCTGCCTATGTTCTCCTTTGGAAATACATCTTAATACTTCAATGATGCCCAAGACTTCACTGATGTTATTCTCTCTAATGGTGCAAATCACAACCTATCTACATTTTGTCCATGTCCTCCCATCAATCCTCCACAAAGACTTGGAGACTTTCCTCTGTTAACTTTCCAACCATCAGTGCAAAAACTCTGACTTTTGTTTACTATCCCTTGCTCTTGCTGCATGAACTGCCCAGTTCCTTTTTGGGTCATACATTTTGCAGATATTTTTTATTTCACTTCTTACACAAAAAGTTACTTTCAGTCACCATTTGTCTTTATGTTACCTTTTTGATCATCCACATTTTTAATGCACAGAGGATTGTAGTTTTCCATAATTAATAGCCAAGAAGCATGACTAGAAGAATACTGTTGTTAAAAAAAGACTTTAAAATGTATTTTGTTTTTACATTACCTTCATTTCCAAATGTATCTTTCTCATTTCTCTAACCCAGAGAGCCACCCCTTATATCAAAGAATAAAAAAGAAATAGAAAAAAAGTTCAGCCCAAAATAAGCAACACGATCAAGTTTAACACTATATGACATATTCCACATCCATATACCCACACATCTTCAAAGAAGGGAGGGAAATAAATTCTCCTCTCTTCTCCAAGATGCCTTTGATTATTATAATTGCACAGGGTTTGGTTTTTATTGTTGTTCTTTCCATTTAGATTGTTGTCTCTGCAAATATTATTTTCCTGTTCCTGCTTACTTTACTTTTCATGAGTTCATATAAGTCTTCCCATACCTCCCCATAATCTTTGTCTTCGTTGTTCCTTTCAGCCATTACATTCCATTATCTTCAAGAACCACAATCTGTTGTTATTTGCCAGTTGATGGGAATCTACTTTGTTTTTAGTTCTTTGCTATTACAAACATTTCTACTGTCAATATGAATGAATGAAAGAAAAAGCATTTATTAAACACCTACTAGGTGTCTAGCACTGTGCTAAGCACAGGGGATACTAATACAAAAGCAAAGACAATCTCTGTCCTTGAGGAACTTATATTTTAAGTGGGAGACAACATTAAAAAGGGACTGATGGCCAGAGAAAAGCACTTTAATTCTGAGAGTTTCAAGGAAGGTAAACGAGCTGGAGAGGCATAGATCAACTAACTCCAACTAGAAACAAAATGTGGAGTTTATTTCATTATGGCTCATAGTACCAGAACTTGGGGGCGGGGGGGGTGAATGGTGGGGGTGGTGGTGGAGGATAGAAAAGAGTCTCCTGGAAGGGATAAGGTAAGTGGCTTGGTGAAAAAGGCCAGAGGAGAAAAGTGAAGCATGGCTGGGGTTTATCTTGGATTGGTGGCCCAGGAGAAGCAACAGCCAATCAGGCGAGGGCATCTGAGGTGGAAGTTTCTACAGAGCAAGAAGGAGTATGGAGAGGAGGAGAAGCCAGGAGAGTCTAAAGTATTTATATTTAGTGTACCTTTATTTTGTTGTATATTGGAAGTTCCTATCTTTTGTCTCTCTGTTATATACATAACAATGTGTTCTCTGGATAACTAGGTGTGATCTCAAAGATAGACTATATTCTTAAAGGATGATTAATGAACCTCTTTAAAAGAAAGCAGTGGACAACTTCTGGGGACCAAGAACCAAGAACCAAGGTGGCAGAATAGAGATAGCAGTCAGTTGAGCTTTCCTAACATTTTCCTTCAAACAACTTTAAAATAATGCCCCAAATTGAATTCTGGAGTGGCAAAGCCAGCAAAAGGTCAAGTGAGACATTCTTCCAGTCCAAGACAACTTAAAGGTCAGAAACAGAGATCTATGATGGAGTGTGGCCCGGAGCCCATGTGGATGAAACATCAGTAGTGGGACTAGGTGGTAGCAGTAGAATTAGTAGGAGCTTTGAAGGCTCTCAAGCCAGAGATGGTAAGGGACCTGGCAACTGATAGTAAAAAGATTACAGGGGACCCCTGTGCTAGCACTGGATGCCAGACCAGCTACTATTTGGCAACTCCATTGCCTCTACCCATTTCTGAGTCATAGTCCAAGGACAAAGAGGAGCATTTTTAATCAAGAGGGAGTGGAAGGCTGAGGAGTAGGTTTCACTTTTGGTCATAATGGTTCAGGGACCCTGAGGAACAGTATCACTTCCAATCCCAGGGGAGCAAGGTCCCTGAGGAACAATATTGATTGCAGTTCCAAGGGATCAAGAGCCCTTCCTGGGTAAGGACCAAAGAGCAGACCAGGAGAGCAGTAACTACACTTCTACCCAGATCACACCACCTTGAAAGCACTGAAAAGTTCCAAACTTTCAGAACTACCTTGAAAACAACAGTGTGCAAAAGCCTAAAGCTTTAGACAATGCCCCTTTGCACTACCCACTCCAAGGATAGAGCCCAAATTTAATATAAAGCTCCAAATCAAGAAAGAGACTGGGAAAATGAGCAGACAACAAAAAAAGAACTCGACCATAAAAAAGCTACTATGGTGACAGGAAAGATCAAAACATGAACTCAGAAGTTAATGAAGTCAAAATAGCTACAAACGAAGCCTCAAAGAAAAATGTCAATTGGACATAAGCCCAATAAGAATTCCTGGAAGAACTAAAAACTAATTTTCAAAATAAAATAAGAGTGGTAGAGGAAAAAATAGGTAAAGAACTGAAATCGAAGAAAGAAAAATATGAAAAGACAATTAATAGCATCATAAAAGAGGCATGAAAAATGCTGAAGAAAATAATACCTTAAAAATTAGAATTGGCCAAATAGAAAAAGGAGTATAAAAGTTCACTGATTAAAATAACTCTTTAAAAAGCTGAATTAGCCAAATGGAAAAAGAGGCACAAGAGCTTACTGACAAAAATAATTCCTTCAAAATTAGAATCAGAGAGAGGATTCTGGGAAGATGGTACAGTAGGTCAAAAAATTCTAAGCTCTCAAGATTTTCCCTAACTAAAGAGATAAAATAGTGCTTCAAGGTGAACAAAAAAACAATTAAAAATAAACAAGAGGGGCAGAACTAGTCCTCCTGGAACAATCAGAGAAGATCTGAAGAAAAATCCCAGGAAGAGTTTTCCTCCTTGTGAAGAGTCAACACCTCCAGGCTAGGGAATGCTGAAACAAAGTGGCAAGCCCTGCGGTTAACTGGGTTGGGAGGCTGGCTTGGTTCCAGCCACAGGAATTTTTACCCCTGGGACAGTGAGGGGAATTGGGTGTCTGAGCTGGGAAAGATAAGGGGAACCTCTGTTGACACAGAACACCAAATCCAGTTGGGCTGTGGAGACACGGTGGGGGCAAGAAGGAACGAGCTCTTACCCAGTGAGTGCAGAAGCAGCGGAGGAGACACCACTGGCTATGGACACTTACAGGAGGCTGGAGGTCTTGGTTTGAGTTCAAGAGCAGAGGGGAGAACTGAAGAGGATCTCGAGGCCAAAGGCATCATCCCCCATACCCCAGGACTAGAGGTGATTATAAAAACTAAATTATTTTTAAAAATGCACAGTCAAAAAAGAAAGAATCCAACCATAGAAAGCTATTATGGGAATAGAGAAGACCAAGGTTCATCTTCAGAGGAGGATATTGAAGCAAATAAACCCTCTTCTACCCCAAAGAGTAATGTCAAGTGGTCACCTACCGAAAAAGAATCCATTGAAGAACTTAAAAAAGACTTTAAAAATCAAATGAGAGATGTTGAGGAAAAACTACAAAGAAAAATAGCAATAATCCAAGAAAAACAAGAAGATTATGAAAAGAAAGTCAACCAATTAAAAAAGGAGATCTAGAATCTTAAGGAAGAAAATGACTCCTTGAAAATTGGAATTGGGCAAAGGGAAGCCAACAAAGGTATAAGAGATCAAGAAATAAAAAAACAAAAACAAAATATAAAGAATTAAAAAAGAAGAGAATGTGAAACATCTCATAAGAAAAACAACTGAACTGGAAAACAGATCTAGAAGAGAAAACATATGAATAATCAGACTACCTGAAAGCTATGATCAAAAAAAGAATTTTGATACAATAATACAAGAAATAATTAAAGAAAATTGTCCTGAAGCATTAGAACAAGAGGGGAAAGTAGAAATAGGAAAAAAAATCCACTGGTCACCACCTGAAAGAGATCCTATAAGGAAAATTCACAGCAATATTATAGTCAAATTCCGAAACCCCCAGTTCAAGGACAAAACATTATGAACAACAAGAAAAAACCAATTTATATATAGTGGTACTACAATTAGAATTACACAAGATCTAGCAGTGGCCACACTAAAAGATCACAAGTCTTAGAACACTATATATTGAAGAGCAAAAGAACTGGGATTCTGGCCAAATATACCATACCTAGCAAAGCTAAGCCTAATTCTAAATGAAAAAAAAATTGGACATTTAATGAATTGTCAGACTTTCAGAGCCTTGTTTAAAAACAACAACAACCTGAGCTCAAGAGAAGATTTGACATAAAAGAGCTAAGAGAAATATAAGGTACATACCAATGACTGATTACAAGGGACTCAATAAAGACACACTGTTTACCTTTTACGTATGTAAAATGTATGTCTTAGATTGTTATAAACAATTGGGTAGTCCATAAGAAACATTGGTGTAGACCTCAGTATGATATAACTTCAAAAAGTAAAACTGTTCAAGAACAGCTAAAAGAATAATTATCTTATACAAAAGAGGTGCGAGAGGAAGAACCAATACAGAGGAATTAGATGGGGAAAGAGGGCTGTTAGTTCTGGAAACCTACTTTCATCAGGAATGAGTTCAAGAGGGAAAAATACACGTATACCTAGAAGCTATAAAAGTTTTCTAAATTTAGAAAGAAATTAAACTCTAGGTGGATAGGGAGGGGGAGAGGATAAGGGAAGGATCTTTAGAAGGGAGGGTGAGGGAATAGATCAAAAGGATGTACAAAAGAGTGTTTATATTTAGGGAAGTGGGAGGATAAAAAAGGGATCCTTGAAGGAGGGATAGGTCAAGTAATAGGAGGGCAAGGTAACTGGTAGAAGTAAAGTAGAGGAGTTAGGAGAGATAGAAAAAAGAGATACACACAAACATAAAAACAAAGCTTGGAAGTAGAATCTCTTAGGCAAAGTATATGTTTATGTATGTACATATGTGTATATATGTATATGTGTATGTATATATCAATATCTACATATAAATCCATGCTTAATTGTAGCCTTGGGGTGGGGAGGAAGGGGGAAGAAGAGGGAAAAAGAACTAAGTAAAAGGTGTATAGCAGAGAATAAAAGAAAGCCTACAAGGAAGCAAAGAAAAGATGGACAACTTTCAACACAACATGCAGTACTTACTATATAGGCTTTCATGAAGTGGAAAGTTATTGCTATATATTCTGAATCCTCTCCTATGCTCTACTGAGCACAGGACTTTTTTTCTTTTCTTATTTTATATCTGTTTAATATTTAAATTTATAGTATGTTATCACATTTTAGTATTTGTCTAATTTTTTTTAATTTAAAAAAATAATGATAGTTTCAGAAAAAGACTGGACTTACACGAACTGATGCAAAGTGAAGTGAGCAGAACCAGGAAAACATTATACACAGTAACAGCAATATTGTAACAATGATTAACTATGCAAGACTTAGCTACTCTGACCAATGCAGTGTTCTATGACAATTCCAAATGACATGCGATGAAAAAGGCCCACCTCCAGAGAGAAAACTGGTGAATTCTGAATGGTAAATTGAAACACACTTTTTTTAAACTTTCTTTATTTTTCTTGTTTTATTTTTTGTCTGTGTTTTCTTTTGCAACATAGATAACATGGAAATGTTTTGCATGATTTCACACGTATAAACGATATCAAATTGCTTGCCTTTTCAAGGAGTAAGGGATGAGAGAGGAAAGAATTTGGAACTCAACATTTTAAAAAATAATTGTTAAAAAAGTTTTCATATGTGATTGGGAAATAGCTAAAGAAACGAACAAAAAGAAATTTAAAAGAAGAAAGAAAAGCCAGCAGTGATCACTAAGAGTCAGCACATCTTCCTTAAGACTAGGTTTTGCTCAGGCAGCTAGGTGGTGCAGTGGACTTCACACTGGCCCTGAAGTCGGTAGGTTCTGAGTCTAAATCTGGCTTCAGACACTTTACAAACCGTGTGACCCTGGGCAAGTCACTTAACCCTGATTGCCTAATAAAAAGGAAAAAAAAATAGGTCTTTCCAAATCTCATTTCCTTTTTTTACGGAGTTACTAGATGGGTAGGTCTGTTGTAGATATTACATACATAGATTTTAACAGAGCATCTGACAGAGTCTTTCATACTCTTCTTATGAAAAAAAATAGATATGGGATTGGTGATAAATCAGATGGGTGAAAGACAGGTTGAATGGCTGAATCATTTGCTACCTACATGGAAGGAGGTCCTGAGTGAAATATCCCAGAGATTTGAGCTTGGTCCTATAATGTTTAATATTTTTATCAATGACTTTGGATAAAGTAAGAGATAACATGCTTGTCAAGTTTGCAGATGACACAAAGCTAGGAGAGATAGCTAACATTGGATGACAGAATCAGGATCTAAAAACATTTCAATGAAATAGAACATTTGATCAAATTTTTTAAGATAAAATTTAATGGAGAGAAAGTTAAAGTCTTAAACTTGGGATTCAAAAAATCAACTTCATAAATAAAAACACAGAAAGGGCATCTCCACACAGTAATTTAGCTGAAAAAAATCTGTGGGTTTTTGTGCATGGCAAGCTAAATGAGTCAATGGTGGAGAGCAACTACAAAATCTAACTCAATTTAATTTAATGCAATCTTGCACTGCATCGAAATTAATAAAATCCGGAGGTAGAGAAGCAGTAAGCCTCACTGTACTCTGTCCTGGTTTGTTGGATTCATTTTGGGGAGCAGTATCTCTTGAAAAGCTGTTAAGCTGGAGCTCATCCAGAAGAAAATGACCAGAATGGTTTTAAGGCTCAAGATCATGGCATATGAAAATCCACTAAAAAATCTAGGAGTATTCAACCTGGAAAAGAGAAGACTTAGAGCAAAATGTTTTCAAATATTTAAAGGTCTGTCATGTGAAAGAAAGCTTAGCCTTGTTTTGGATCCAAAGGACCCAACTAAGATCAATGAGCAGAAATTATAAAGAGGTAAATTTAGGCTTTGTGGAAGAAAAACTTCCTAACAATTAAAGTTATCTAGAACTGGAATGGGCAGCTCTTGGAGGTAATGTTTTCCCCCTCCTTGAAAGATTCTAAGCGAAAGGTGGACAATCACTGGTCAAATATGTTGTACAGAGCATTATTGTTCAGGCATGCAATTGATTCGATGGCTTCTGAAGTCTTTGCCAACTCTGAGATTCTGCAATCCTGTTATAATTTACTAAACAAAGTTGTGTTTCTGCACTGGTTTGTAAATGTTTTGAAACACAGAAATGGAAGTGAAAATAATATGTTTAATTCCTGTATTTTGGACCCAGGTGGCTTGTGTAGACATATGGTATTAGTAATATGCAAATTACTATTAAAAATGTAGTCCTTTGCACATTTTAAAGGTCTAGTTATGTCAGCCATCATTTATAAAAAAAGAGAAACATGACTAAATTCAGATCTCAAAAAGAACAAAGTATTTCAAGCAAAATTTGGTTAAACATACCTTTAGTTTTATTTTAAAGACAGAAATAAAATCTGTCACTCTATGATGTATTTAAACTTTAAGATTACATAAAAGATAACCTAATTGTTACAAATGATTTCAATTATAGATGTAGATGGATAGAAGAGAGAATGTGGTTGTACGGCTCCAAGGGAGACAGAATAGATATCTCTAACCTTTTCTCTCCCCTACCCTTCTCCAAGGAATACTTTATTTCCTGACAGGAGAGAAAGCAGTAAGTGAAGGATGGAGGTCACTCTGCTTTCTTCAAGGAGGAGTTTTGAGATAGAATGATATCTATCTGCTTCCTTAAATATTGTTAGTCTAGGGAATATGACTTTTAGATTCAAGCTAAACTCCTTATTGCTCCTCATTAATGGGGAAAGGAGGACCCAAGTTTTATATATCCAAGTCTCGACTCTCTTCTCACCAAATTCAAATTCCCCAATGAACATACATAGAAAGTAGAAAAGAAATGCATTAATCCAATTGATAGCAAGAAAAAAGGAAATCAGAGAAAGTATACATAAAAGAATATATACCAGATGATACAGAGTGAAGGAGCTCTCCCATTTGGAGAGAGGTAATTCAGCTCAACCAAGAGAGAGTTCCAGATCTCACTCAACGGGAAATTCCCTGAAATGTCTAGTGTATCAAGCTGGGGATAAGGACGTGCTAGCTGCTCTCAAGTCAGATTCTCCCCAGAAGCTTTTTCTCCCTTCAACAATCTGAAGAAGTGTTGAAATTACCAATTTTTTCTCTTGAAGCTGGAAGCCGAAAACACCCAAAGAAACTCAAGAGACCCAAAGAAAGTCTGAAGAGCTGAGGAGACTCAAGGAAAGTGAAGAGATTGAAGAACTTGGAAGAGAGTCTTGGGGCAGCTAGGTGGTACAGTGAGTAAAGCACTGGCTCTGGAGTCAGGAGTACCTGAGTTCAAACCCGGCCTCAGACACTTGACACATTTACTAGCTGTGTGACCTTGGCCAAGTCACTTAAACCCAATTGCCCTGCCTTCACCCCTGCAAAAAAAAAAAAAAATTAAAAAAAAGAGAGAGTCTGAAGAGAGCAGAGCTCTCTTATCTCCCACTCTGGCTAACTCCAACTCATGCAGACACAGGATACTGATAATGAATAAGGACAGAGTGTCGTACCAATGGGCTTTGGGACTCAGGGTACATAGTGCATGGCTAGTAATCACTTAAGAAGATATATGTTTTGTAAACCGTACAAGTGAAGTAGCGATTAAAACAGGAAATTGGCATGCCAGACATTTGATAGTTTACCATGCAGGAACAATAAAAACTATTTCATTAGACATCAGGAAGTTGCAAGTTCTATTAAGTTTTATCACTTTTTAAAGTAGTTGACTTTATGGTTGGTTTAAGATCCTACCTGAATATTGGTAGCACTTAAAATTGTTTGCTACTTGGGCTCTGAGCCTGGAGTTGGGAAGACTTAAGTTCAAATTCAGCATCAGACACTTACTACTGTGACTCTAGGCAAGCCACTTAAGTTGGCCTCAGTTTCCTCCACTGTAAAATGAGATAATAATATCTAACTCCCAGGGTTGTTGTGAGGATCAAATGAAACAATAATGTAATACACTTACCATAGTGCTTAACATAAAGTAGGTGCTTAATAAATGCTTGATTTCTTCTTTTCCTTCTTTTTTTCTTCCTTCCTTTTTTCTTTCTTTCCTTCCTTCTAGATGGATCAGGGAAATATTGAACTATAGAAATGGAAAGCACTCCCTTGCATCAAAAGCCAAGTGGTCTGTACTCATTAATACGCAAAGTAAGTTTATAAAATAACCTAGTGCTTATCACCATGTAAAAATGTATATTTAGTAAAAATGAAAAATAAAGTCTTCAATTTGTAGACCATTGAACTATTTCTTTTCTATTTCGAAAGGATAATTATTGGCTTGTGTGGAATATTGGCCCAAGTTTGCTCTCCATGTCATTGATTGCTTTAGACATCATTAGCTCCTATATTGATAACTTCAAATAAAGTAGCAATATTATCACCACATTTTTTCTTAGAGATAAAGTGGTTCAAGAATACGAGTCTGTCCTCTCTTGCAGCTTATCATAATTAGTTATTTTGGAGGAAGGAGAAGGCAAGGAAGACAAGAGAATAGGACTGAGTGAAGTAGATCTTCCATCAGCTGTGTCACATTTGGAAATTACCTTGATGGGACAAAGCTATATAAAAATTGTGTTGTCTGAGCCTCAGCTTCCCTGAGGATGAAATGGTTTATGGGGAAAGTATGCCTCCAAGTTTGCTGGGGGGGAGAAAATATTTGTAATATCTGTTCTTGTTGTATCTTCCAATATCCTTTTGTAAAAGTTAATTAATATTAATAGGTTAAATGAAACTAGGGTGCTAATTGCTGGCAGTTAATAGCGAGGAGAACACACTTCAATGGGGGCTCCAGCTAATAGCATTAGAGAAAGTCATTCAACTATTGGAATGACCTCTAAAACACTGAAGGGAAGGTGTAGCTTCAATTTGAGAGAGTAAGGTCAGAATATTACTACAAGGGGAAGGGTGAGGAAAGGCAATGTCACCATAGATTTACTCCTCCTTTTCCCCTCACCATCACCAGGCCATGTTGGGACAAACTAAGACATAGGAATGAATTAGGAATAGCAAGGAGCAGGGAACCAAAATGAAGTCATTGGGGGTGGTTAAGGGTTTGATCCCCTAGGAATTTTATGGGCTGTTTTATCATAGTTTGAAATTTTTATTTAATATGCTGAAAAAATTGCACTCTTTTTCTATTGAAAAATAAGCTGCTGTTCTATTAATTTACTTATAGTGTAGGGAATTCAGTGTGGGAGCTATCTCCTCTAACTCGGAGGCCAACCAATCTATGACTTAGTGATAAATCCTAGTGGGTAGCTCAAGGTGAACAGAAGTTACGTGATTTTTTTGACATACGTTTGACATAAGTGACGTAGAAGGTATTTGAATCTTGACACAAAACCCAGCAATCTATCCACGATAACACACTGCCTAACTTCATTTATAATTAATTTTTTATATTTAAATGCCTGTATGTATTTAAATATAAGTTTGTATGTCTTTATATTTATGAATTAAATTATATATTTTAGTGTTGAAATGTAAAAATAAGCTATAAATGCTTATTTTTCTTCTTAGAATTTAAAAGAGACTTGAAGATTTGCAAGAGGAAAAGTGGTCACTTCATTTCAGGTTGTTTTATTCAGTTTAGTTTGAATAAAATTACAACCAACATAAAAATCAAATAAATTTGAGAAAAATTTTATTTGGATAAAAAAGAGAACGTTGACAAAATATTTTATTTTCCCCAAACAACACAAGAATAACATTCTCTCATATTAATTATAACAATATGAGTTATCTTCTCTACCCCACCCCCCAAGGAAGAACCCTGCAGCAATAAGTATCAAGTGGAGAACTATGATGTGTTTTATGATGGCCAGGGAGATAATAGAAGCCACAGTTACCAAGGGCACTTACTACCCAAAGTATATCCTTCAGTCACTAATGCTCAAGGATCAGCCAACCATTCTCAAAAGCAATTTGGAACTATGCCCAAAAAGCTATTAAACTGTACATATCTTTTGACTCAGAAATACTGCTACTAGGTATAAACTCCAAAGAGATTAGAAAAAAAAAGAACCCAAATGGATAAAAAAAATCATAACAGCTCTTTTGTTATTGGTTGAAAAGAATTTAAGGCTGAGAGGGTACCCATTATTTGGGGAATGGCTGAACAAATTATGATATATGAATGTGATAGAATACTATTATATTATTGTAATATATACATTATATATATGTTTTATATACATAATACATACATAGTATTGTAAGAAATGATGAAGGGAATGATTTCAGAAAAACCTGGGAAGACTTGTATGAACTGATACAAAGTGAAGTGATCAGAACTGGGAGAACACTTTATGCAATAACAATAATACTATAAAAAGAATTATCTTTGAAAGACTTGGCAACTTTGATTGGCACAGTGATCAATCATAATTCCAAAGGATACATAAAGAAACATGCTATCCACCTCCAGATAGTAAGGTGACGGACTAAATGTGCAAATTGAAGCATATTTCCTTTTATTTATTTATTTTTCTTCTGTGGGACTGAGGATGACATGATTAATACAGGAATTTGTTTTGCATGACTATATATATATGTATATTTATACATGTGTATGTATGTATGTATACATATATTTATAATGAATTTTGTTTTTCTTGCCTTCACAATGGTGGGGGGAGGGGAGAAAGGAGGAAGAGGATTCAGAACTAGAAAAAAATAAAATGGAATAAATTGGGGAAAAAAATTCCAAAGAATCAGACTGGGACCCAGAAGTTGAGGATCCAAGGTCACAGTGGAAGGGATGTTAGGCAGAGAGGGCTAGGTAATGACTAATCTATTTTGGAAATGGTTTTAAATCTGTATCATGTTCTAAGATTTAAAGAAAATGGTGAACTAAGAGTGAGAAGGCCTTGCGTTTGAGTCTTGCTTGTTCTACTTAGCAGGTGTGTGATCTTGGATGTCAGTCTCTGGGCCTCAGTTTATCTATAAAATGAGATGATAGGACCAAACAATCTTTAAGGTCCCTTCCAGCTTTAACAATCTATGAATCTATAAGCAAAAGCCAATTTGGTGCTAAAATGATAGGTTGTTACACAACAAACAGCTAAGGAACATTTACAGCACTGAATAACGTAATCAAATGCAATTCAGTCTTAAATCTTTCTTCTATTCAACTCCAAACTCAGCTCATTGTCCATTAGCAGTACTTAACTAAGGTGTAGATGTTGATTATTACATATATATGCGTGTGTGTATATATATGTATGCATATATAAAATGTGTCAGAGAAAATTGTATTTCTTTCTTTCCTATTTGTGCATGAGGTTGGAGGAGGGAGCATAGACCCAGTGGTTAATAAGAAAAAGCTTCTTTTGCTATGAGGACTTGGACCCTTGGCTACAGGTACTAAAATAGATTATAATATCATAGAACAGAGCCTCAGTGACCATCTAGTCCAACTTTCATTTCAGAGATTATTGCAGCAGGCTTTTGCTTGGCCTTCCTGTTTCAAGTCTCTCCATATTTGAGTCCATCTTTTACTCAGCTATCAAAATGATCTTACACATGTGACAGTGTCAGTCTCTTTGAGGAAGTTGATTCATTGAAGACCCCTACTCTATTTCAATCAGTATCAGTCAGTTTGATATGATTATAAGTTCTGACTATTTAGCCCTAGAGCTGTGAGCTGCAGATGGTAAAATCACTTGTGTAATCATAGGAAGCTAGCTAGAGGCCCTCCACCCTTATTTTCCTTTGTCATGGTGACCAAGCCCAGTGTGGGGGAGGTGGCTCAATTACATGGAAAGTCTCTCAAAATTATTTTTGTGCCCCTGGACCATTCTGTCTTGTCCAACATGAGCAAGCGCCCATCTTATGACCATCTTATGGCCACCTGGTCAGTGGCGATATTCCCTGCTTCACCCAACTTGTGACCCTACTTATTTTAACTTATGCATCACATGTCAACCAAGGGAATTATTATGTATCTGGTATAGCTGTTCTTGAATGTTTAGATATCTAACTCTATAAAAATAGGACCCTGGAAGGAGAGGACATCTCAGATTGTGAGGAAGATGTGAGGTCCACTTCATTAGAGGGGATCACAAACCCTTTAATAAAGTACCATTAGCTCAGAGCTCTGCCTCAGTCTCTCTTATTGTAAGCTGAATAATTTTTATCCTGTATCAGCAAGGCCATATTCACAATATAGATGATAATCGTCAATATGCCAATGTGGTTCTTGTAGTAGGAAGGCCGAATTTATGATCTCAAAAAGGATCATATATATATCTGAATGGTTCGAGATCGTTGGGTATATAGAATTCTCTAAGTAGAAGGCATCAAAACATTTATTTAGGCCCCACAGTGACAGATTCATGAACCAACCTCCCCATTCCAATATTGTGATCACAAGCCTCCAGGCTCAATAAGCCCGCCTCACAAGAGTAGCCAGGAGGCCACAGAAAAGCATGATGGCATAAATCATATTCACTGGCCTCAAGTCCTTGCTGGAACTCCTGGGTCCACACACACACACACACACACACACACACACACACACACACACACACACACACACAGGTCGGCTCTGCTTCAGCTTCAGCTATAGTTGTCTCTTAGCTCGCCTTTCCTCGCAGCCCATCCTCTGGCATTCTCAAGCCCCACCTCAACGACCAGAGACCATTGGTTCCCAAGTTAGCCCCTCTTAAGTCATCAATCTACACTCACACAGGTTTCACACCTGATAGGGCTTTGGGCCTGGGGCTTAGCACTTAACAGCTGAAAGTACTTTCAAGGTAAACAAAAGCCAAACTCCTCAAGGGCACCCTTAAACTAAGTGCTAAGGAGCCTATTTTGCCTTAAGGACACAGTTCTGTATCGCAAAATATATGAAACTCTCCACATAGAAGTTAGAAGAAGTAAACCATTTATTCGGACACCAAATAACCAGATCCTGAAACCAATAAGTCCACAACATCACAGCAGAGAACCACTCCATCCCACAACCTTCTGCCCCCTGCTGGGGCCTTCCCAAAAACTCACTCACAGCCACCACACATCTGCTCTCTTTCTCTCTTCTCTAACTGTTGTAACTGCTCTCTCAGCATTTCTTGTAACGTAATTTCCTTTTCCTTTCAACAAGCTCCTCCTACCACATGTGACTTAGGTTTTCTGTGAAGTAAGTGGATTACATGGCCTATTAATGGGTGGAAAAGATCTTCAAATCTAAATTGCTATTACATATCCCCACATTCAATAAACTCCAATGGCTCCCTACTGATTCTAGGAATAAATATCAAATTCGTTTGGCATTCAAATAGAATGTCCTTCTTCCGCCTTCTCCAATCTTCTTACTCTTTACTCTTGAGAATACTTCTTACTCCTATCTGGGTACTCTACTATCTAGTGACTAGCATCCTCAGTCTTTCTCACACAAAACATTCAATATCCCAAATCTATGCATTTTCACTGGCTGTGCCCTGTCCCTATTTTCTCTCTCCATTTTGCTGTTTTCTGGCTTCCGGGTTTCCTTAAAGTCTCAGTTAAAGATCCACCTTTGTATTGGTAATTAAGGTAGGACTTTTTCTTACTGTTTTCTCTTTTAGCACTTATTTAATCAAGTGTCCTCGAAAAATCTGGCCTTTGTTTCTTTGGTTAAATTAAGAGTTTTTGATGGCCTCCTTGCCTCAAGGGAAAGCCTGGCTTGCATGGGTTTGAGTGACATGTTTGCGACCCCAGAGTCACATATTGTGATGCCCTTTGACCCTGAACAAGATATATAAATCTAGAGGTTGGCGTCCTCCCTTGAGGCTCTCAGTCACTGGAAGAGTGGCTTGGGACTCTGGGCAGCCATATTAAGAGCCACCAGCTTGTAAATTCAGATGCTGATGCTTTCCTGGTAACTTTGAATTGTGATTTGGCCTGTTCATATTGTGTATGTTTGTAATTTGTTTGTATTTGCTCTGAAGTTCAGGTTGCTGGCTTTCCTCCTGAACTAAGTGAATAATATTTGTATGTTGGATTAAAGTAAGATTGTTAACCCCTTAAAGTTACTTTCCTTAGTAAAGCAGATCAAAAGAACCTGTGTTAGCAGCCTTCTGTGTGCTGGTTGTTGTTGGTTTTACACAGCCACAGTAGCTGCTAGCCAGATTGTTGCTACAACCTTCTACAAAAAAGCCTTTTTTTGCCTTCCCTCTTTGGCCATGGCAACTCAGGAAACAAGATCACTCAGCTCTGTGCATTCAGTGAAGGTGATAAAGTGTGTAAAAGTGGGCTACACACAGTGTATAGACCATTTATAAACCTTTATCCTAATTCACCTAATTCAAAGGTGAGATCTTTGTGCAATGACCAAAGAATTGACATTATTGTAAGAACAGGACCATATCAATATCGATATTCTTGAAATAAGTCTTGAAGGCAGGAAGGGTGAATCTTTTTGAAGAGGAAAACAAAGTTTTGAGGCAGAGATGTCCAAAGGCAACAAAAAGCACATTTGTTGAATAGTTTTTCATTTCATCATACAGTGTCTTGTTGAGCTTTATCAAAAAGAGCACCATGAAGATAATTTCTGCTTATGCTCCAAAATCTGCTGCAGATAATAAATAGGAAAATAAATTTTATGAATACCTTGTCAAGATGCTCAGTCTAAACCAAGGTATTATGCCTATTATTATAATTGTTGCTGTGATTATTATCACTAAATGATATTTATACAGTAATTTAAAACTTATAAAATGCTTTACATGACTTATTATTACACCCATTTAAAAAATATCAAAACTGAGGACAAGGTTTCTATGACTTCCCATAGTCATACATCTATTAAATGGAGGAGGTATGATCAGAACACAGGTTTTTCCTGATCCAAGTTTATTGTTCCTACTACTATACTAGTGTGAAGGGGGGCAAAAGGTAGGGTGGTTAAAAAGATGGGTTGGAAAATATGGTTCAGATTCAGGAAATGAAAAAGTCAAAGTCCTGTAGATTACTCAGAAGGTTTATGTATATGTATCACAAATATTTCCTTCAAGAAGGAAGTCAGACACCACAAAGAACAACTGCAAAAAACCTTGGAAGTATGCACAGGAAAGCAGGATAGCTTTGAAAATGATGTGTTGTGTTTATTATATAGTTTTTCAAAAGAATTAAACAGTACGAAATGGGGATTCATAGTTTCATGTTGAATGCTCTTTTTTTGTGTTGTAGTGTGTATGTGAAAATTTTCTTTGTTTTTTTTCATATTTAAGTTCAAAATGAATAAAAACATTTTAAAAAGAAGGAAGTCAGAAGGTTCTGGCTATGTTAAGTGACAACAAATATTACCAAAAAATATATTGACTGTGTCTTTTTCTTTAAAAATGCTGTTTTTACTTTTTTAAGTTAAATTTCTTTTAAATATAATTAACAAGAATTTATTTTCTTTCCATCTTACCTCCCAAACATATAAGAAAAAGAAGGAGAAAAACAAAATCCTGGTAACAAATAGGCATAGTCAAATAAAATAAATTCTCACATTGGCCATGTCTGCTAATTGTCACAGAGGCAGCTAGGTGGCAGCGTGGAGAGAGTGCTGGCCTGGAATCAACAGCTGAGTTAAAAATCCAACCTCAGAAACTTAATAGCTGGGTGACCCTTGCCAAGTCACTTAACCTCTGCCTCAGCGTGCTCATGTATAAAAAGGAAATAATAACTGCATCTACCTCTTTGGTTTATTGGGAGGAACAATAAAGCACTTAGTGTATTACCTGGAACATAGTAGGTCACCTAATATTATCTGAATATTAGATCTATCACTTCTCTCTCTGGGGGTGGGCAACATTCTTCACCGTCAGTACAAAATGGTGATTGGTCATTGTGTTGGTTATAGTTCTCAAATGACCGTGTCTTAGCACAGGAAATTACTATTGGTGAGAAAGTCTTATCAGAATTAGTTATCTGAGTGCATTTAGACCAGGGGTAGACAAACTATAGCCTACTGGCTAACACCAGCCCACTACTTGTTTCTGTATGGCCTGAGAGCTAAGAAGGGTAAAGCTCACAGGCTGTACAAAATAGGCAGTGGTCTGGATTTGGCCTGTGGCCTACGGTTTACCAACTCCTGATTTAAACTATCGAATAGATTAAAGGCCAAAATCAACATCAAATTTATATGTGTACACACACACACACACACACATGAATGAAGCAAAACGCCTTGTACATTTTACATGCTTAATAAATGTTAGTTGAATTGAGTTGCATTGAGGGAAGGATAATGATGAGAATAAGATACTGTGTATAAGAGAATTATTTCAAATTGCCATATAGTTTGGGAAATGGAAAAAGTCAAAAGATATTTATCTCTCCAATGTGACGTATGCTCTAGAGTTCCTATCTCAAAACCCATTTACACTGATGGAAGTCCCCAGATTTCTGCAATTATGTCCCCTTAGGGGTCTAAGTGGACCCCTGAAGGATTAGGGGTATCTTTCTAGGTCCATCTGCTCAAGCTTCAATTTCTGTGCATTTCTCACCATGGCTGTCCATTGAGAATCATTTAGTTGGCCTGATTTAATTAATTCTTTTTGTTTATTTTGTATTTTGTTAGTTTTTAGAAAAAAATTATCTGCTAAGGCAGCAGAGAAAAAATAGTGAATACAAAACCATTTCTCCCAAGTCTGGTAAATACTCTGCCCCAGTACGTATGGAGTCCAGAGGAAAAAGGTCTCATATATAGACAGCACATGTAGCATAGGGGTAATTCACAGCTTCTGATTAAATAAAGTCCTTTGCTCCCCTTCTTGGGGTGCTCTTAATGTTCCTCTCAGGAATAGTGTAGCCTCTTTGATGCATTCTTTGTGAATCTGTTTGTCCACATCCAGTCTGTCCTTGGCTCCCACTATAGATGGCTATTCCAAGGATGCCACTCAAACACTGAGGAGGAGTCTAAAATCCTCTGGACCCTTCCAAGCCCCCAAAGTTCTTCTCTAGCCAAAGAGAGGCGGGGGAAGGGCTTGGTCACAGTCAAAACAAAGGTCTCTCTCTCCTTTCATTCCCCAAGCAATTCTTCAGGAGTTTTTGTTTTGTTTTTGTGAGTGTGTGTGTGTGTGTGTGTGTTTAAACTAGTATGCCATATTCAATCCAATCTCTAGAATAATTTTGTTTCTGAACTAGCTTGATATGATAGAGGAGACTCATGGAATGTGGCCAAGTTTCTTCAGACTATTCAAATACTCTTCCTATGCAACTTCACTCTAGTTCATCAAGGAAATGAAATCTAATTGGTTTATTGATTGAGACTGCTCACGTTTTCAAGACATCAAGACACTTATCATTTACTTTAAGAAAGGAGTGTTGGTGCAGTGATTTATTTATATATTCAATCTCATCTCTATAGCAGCTTACTCAAAAATTTAGCTAAAAAGGAAGTCACAAGGAGGTCAAAAGATCACGCAAACTATATTAGCCATCTAACGTTATTTATTTTTGTTACATTTTAAGTTCTGAACTGTCTCCCTCCCTCTCTCCCCACCCCATACTAGAGATCACCATTTGACACAGATTTATAAGTATGTGTAAAACCATACTAGGCATACTTCTATTCATCAGTTCTTTCTCAGGAGGCAGATAGCATTTTTCATTATGTATCCTTTGGAATTGTTTTGGATCATTTTATTTGCTGAGAATACCTAAGTCATTCACAATGTTGCTATTACTGTGTACAATTGTCTCTTGGTTTTGCTCACTTCACTTTGCATCAGTTCATCAAAGTCTTTCCAGGTTTTTCTAAAATCACACAGTAATATAGCTATTTTTAATTATCTGAAGAACTGTCACATGGAAGAAAGGGCAGATGCAGCTCCTTTCAGGATCAAATACAAAAACTTTCATTTGGCTTTTTAAGCTTTTCATGACCTGGCTCCTTTTTACCTTTCCAGACAAGAACTGTTTCTTCCTTCTGATCTCTGCCTCCTCGTTTCCCTGGCTTCCTTCAAGTCTCAGCTAAAGCACCACCTCTGAAGAAACCTTTCATGGTCTTCTTTAATCTTAGTGCCTTCCTTCTGAGACTAGCCCGGTATATTTGTTTAAATGTTGTCTCCCTCATGTGAGCTCCTTGAGAAAAGGAACTGTTTCCTTTCTTTGTATCCCCAGGGCTGATTAGGGTACCTGGCACATAGAAGCCACTTAATAAATGCTTGTTAGCTGACCGAATGTGGATAAAAGTTGTAAAGCCACAGATTTAGGCTTGACGTAAGGAAAAACCTTAATCACTGGAGTTATCTAAAAGAAGAAAGGGATATCTCATGAGAGATTGAATTCCTCCTCACTGGAGGCCTTCAGGTTCAAGTTGAATGATCACTTCTCAGATATACCGTAGAGAAAGGGTTATTTTGGTGGGGGAGGGGGGATTTCTATTTTTTATTTTTTAAAATTATTTTCTATATTTTATTATTTATTTAATATTTTAGTTTGCAACATTGATTTCCACAGGATTTTGAGTTACAAAATTTCTCCCCATTTCTACCCTCCCCCCCACTCCAAGATGGCATATATTCTGATTGCCTTATTCCCCAGTCAGCCCTCCATTCTGTCACCCTACTCCCCCACACATCCTCTTTTCCCTTACTTTCTTGTAGGGCAGGATAGATTTCTATGACCCATTCTCTAAATATCTTATTTCTCAGTTGCATGCAAAAACAACATTTTCTTTTGAGCATCTGATTTTAAAACTTTGAGTTCCAAATTCTCTCCCCTCTTCCCTTACCACCCACCCTCCCTAGGAAGGCAAGCAATTCAACATAGGCCACACATGTATCATTATGTAAAACACTTCCACAATACTCATGTTCTGAAAGACTACATTTCCCTCCATCCTATCTGTAATAGTAATTAAGGTGGGACTTTTTGCTGTTGACCCTTAATGATTCTGGCCTTTGTTTGAGTGGGGCAGATAAAGTGGGATACTTTTGTATTTCTCAGCACTGAGACAACTGGGAGTCATTGATTAATTTGTATCTGATGTGATATTGGGGGTGGGGAACTTTTCCATGCCCAGCCTTGGTGAAGTCAGGCCCTCAGGGCCCTGAACAGAATATATAAGCACAGAAGTTGGCATTCTCTCTTAGAGCTCTGAGCCACAACAGGTTGTGCATGACTCTGGGCCAGCCATTGTAATGAGCTCCCCAGCTGAACACTCAGATATTGATAACTACGAATTGTGTTTGGTCTGTAATTCAGGGTGCTGGCTTTTCCCCCAAACTAAGTAAATGATATTTGTATGCTGGATTAAAGTAAGATTGTTAATCATTTAACGTCGCTTTCCTTAGTAAAGCAGATCAAAAGGACCCGGGCTTGCAGCGTTCTGTGAGCTGGTTGTTCTTGGTTTTACATCCCCACAGCAGCTGCTAGCTGGATTATTGAAACACTATCCTGTCCCCCTTTATTCAATTTTCTCCCTGGACCCTGCCCTTTTCAAAAGTATTTGCTTTTGATTACCTCATCCCTCTATCTGCCCTCCCTTCTATCGTCCCCCCTTTTTAATCCCCTTCCCCCTACTTTCCTGTGGGGTAAGATGCTCAATTGAGTGTGTATGTTATTCCCTCCTCAAGTCAAATCTGATGGGAGCAAGATTCACTCATTCCCCCTCACCTGCCCCCTCTTCCCTTCCAACGAACTGCTTTTTCTTTCCACTTTTATGTGAGGTAATATACTCCATTTTATCTCTCCCTTTTTCCCTCTCTCAATATATTCCTTTCTCACCCCTTAGCTTGATTTTATTTTTTTAGATATCATCCCTTCATATTCAACTCACCGTGTGCCCTCTGTCTATATATATATATTCCCTTCAACTACCTTAATACTGAGAAAGGTCTCATGAATTACACACATCATCTTTCCATGTAGGAATGTAAACAAAACAGTTCAACTTTAGTAAGTCCCTTATGATTTCTCTTTCTTTTTCACTTTTTCATGCTTCTCTTGATTCTCATGTTTGAAAGTCTGATTTTCTATTCAGCTCTGGTCTTTTCACTGAGAAAGCTTGAAAGTCCTCTATTTTACTGAAAGTCCATATTTTGCCTTGGAGCATGATACTCA
>CM053622.1:173267541-173291649 GCA_028646595.1 Phalanger gymnotis | reverse complement strand
TTTTTTAAGGTGTTGTTTTCTTCAGTATATTTTTCAGTATTTTTGGGGATCTCCTTTAGCAAGTCATTGACTTGTTTTTCATGGTTTTCTCTCATCCTTCTCATTTCTCTTCCCAATTTTTCCTCTACTTCTCTAACTTGCTTTTCCAAATCTTTTTTGAGCTCTTCCATGGCCTGAGACCAGTTCATGTTTTTCTTGGAGGCTTTTGTTGTAGGCTCTTTGACTTTGTTGACTGCCTCTGGCTGTATGTTTTGGTCTTCTTTGTCACCAAAGAAGGATTCTACAGTCTGAGACTGAATCTGGGTGTGTTTTCACTGCCTGGCCAGTTTTTCAGCGGGGTATGACTGCTTGTAGACTAAAGAATTCTATGTTCCATGCTTGGGGAGATGTGCCAGCTCTGCCTCACCAGCACTCCTCCTTCCGTAAGAACCCCCAACCCAGACTGGACTTAGATCTTCAGCAGGCTCTTCACTCCTGCTCTGAGCTGGCACTTAATTCCTCCCACCAGGTGGGCCTGCAGCTGTACTACAACTACAACTGCAGCTGTAGTTCTGTAGCTGCCCCACCTCCACTGCCCCCAGGGTGGTGGCTGAACCTCAAACTCCCTGTGCCCAGCAGCTTTTCCTACTAACTTACTCTGTTGTCTTTGGTGTTTGTGGGTTGAGAAGTCTGGTAACTGCTGTAGCTCACTGATTCAGGGCACTAGGGCACACTCCACCCAGCTCCTGGTCTGGTTGGTCCGGGCCGCCCATGCTGGGCTCTGCTCCCCTGAGCTCTGCTCCCCTCTGCTCCCAGCTCTGTGTGGGATAGACCTTACCCAGAGACCATCCAGGCTGTCCTGGGCTAGAGCCCTGCTTCCCTCTGCTACCCTGTGGGTTCTGCAGTTCTAGAACTGGTTTAAAGCCATTTTTTATAGGTTTTTGGAGGAACTTGGCAGGGAGCTCATGCTAGTCCCTGCTTTCCAGCTGCCATCTTGGCTCCGCCCCCATGTTTGTTCTTTGTAATTTATGTAACATTCACTTTGGGGTTTTTATGGTTCTTTCTATTTATGATAGTAATTATTGTATGTAATGTTTTGTTGGTTCAGTTTACTTCACTTTACATCAGTTCATATAACTCTTTCCATACTTCTGTGTATTCATCATGTTCATCATTTCCTATAACTTAGTAATATTCCATTTCATTCATGCACCATAATTTGTCACCATTCAATGGCATGTCCATTGTTTTTAATTCTTTGCTATTACTAAAAGTGCTGCCATGAATATTTTGGTGTATTGGGGATTTTCTTCTCATCAACTGTCTTCTTTGGTTATGTAATTGGGTTATATACAACCTAATTTATCTGTATCTATATCTATATCTAAATCTATATATCTATTTCTATGTCTATATCTATACATATATGTGGTAGTGGAATCTCTGGGTAGCTAAGTGGAGAAATGGATAGAATGCCAGGGCTAGAGTCAGAAAGACCTGAGTTCAAATCTGGTCTCAGACCCCTCTAGCTGTGTGACCCTGGGCAGGTCATTTAACCCTGTTTGCCTCAGTTTCCTCATCTATAAAATTATTTGGAGAAAGAAATGGCAAGAAAACCCCAAATGGGGTCATAAAGGATCAGACTGACTGAAAGTGGAATCTCTGGGTTAAAGGGTATGAATATTTTAGTTATTTTATTTCCCAAATAATTCCAAATAGTAATTCCAAATAGCTTTCCAAACTGGTTATATAGATTCACAGCTCCATCGACAATGTACTAGTATACTTAGAGGCTAATTGGGGATGGAGCACTGAGTGCACACTTCAGGGATTAGAGATTAGCCTCTGTAATTAGTTCATTGGATTGTTACTTGGTTTCTGGATGTCTTAGATGCTAGAGATGATGAAATTGCTTTATCTCAAGCATCATTTTCGTTTTGCAGAGTTTTGCGAGGTCATGAGAATGAGAAAGTATCTAATTCTTCCTCTTGTCAGTTCAGATGAGCTGAGAGTCCTCTAATGTTTCTGGATACTCTTTTTTCTTTATTTTCCCATCTGTCTCCTTAACCACTAGCTCTACTACACCCTACACCACTCCCTCCCCCAGGATCCCTTCTTTAAGCATAAGCAAACACATCAACACCCTGCCCATCATTGAAAATGTATGTCTTGTCCCTCATCTCTCTGCCACGTGTCAGGAAACATGCTTCATCATCAGTTTTCTGAAGTCTTCGTTACTCACTGCATTGACCGGAATTCTGAAATCTTTCCAAAAACTTTTTCCTTTACGTTACTGTGGACAAGGTATAAATGATTTCTGCTGGTTCTGTCATCCATATCACTCTGCCTCAGTACATATGAATCTTCCCGAGGCAGCACATGGTGCAAGACATTTTTCGCCATTCTCTCCTGCTCCAACATTTGCATTCAAGGGGATTAGAACAGCAAGTGGTGGTGGGAATCAAGTCAGCCACAGGGACTTAATCTTGTGACACTTCTGGAGCTAGCTCAGTTCTCTTTCTATTCAGTCAATCATGACTCTAATCCATTTCTGTCTTGTGAGGAAATTTTATTCAAATGTGGAAATTGTCGGGGGAAAGCAAACTAATTACATTGTTTGAACTTAGCCCCGTGTGGCTGGGAATTTGCACCTGCTGCTTAGAGACCCTTAACCAAAAACCGAGATTATGCTGACCAGAAACTCAGTCAGATCTGAAGATTGATGCAGAGTTTACTCACAATTATATATTTCAAGTAACCCATATGTCTTATTTGAAAACTGGCCCCTTACTGATCAGTCGGTTATTGTCCCTTTGCTTGTTTACAGATACTTGGGGGGAGTGAGATATCTCTTTTTCTGAATTCAGAGAATTGAACCTGTTCACTCTCCTCCTCCCAAGTTGGAAAGTCCCTAATCTTTCCTCCAATTAGAAATCACTTTATCTAATTTTGTATCTTGGTTAATTGTTTCCTTTTAATTAATTGGTCTCATTCTATGAATTGTTTTTACTTCATTAAAGTCTGTCTCCCCCTGTATTCATGGTCCTGTACCAAAGCTGAGGGGGCCTGGTCCCAGTTTGTTGAGCAATTGGAATGCATTGCTTAATCAGTCTTGGAATATACTTGGATATGCTTGGAAGTTCAAACCTTTGTTTTCTTGGTCATTTCATCTTTTACCTACTACACATTAAAATAATTACTTATGTGTAATTAAAAGAAGGGAATTACTGGAATTAAAATGGGCTGGAAAATGCTTCCTGTAGAAGGTAATATTTTAGTTGGGACTTAAAAGTACTCAATCAGGTCAGTATTTGAGGTAGAACAGGGAAAGTGTTTAGGCATTCAGGATAGCCAGAGAAAATAGCTGGAGCCAAGAGATGGAGCATCTTGTTCATGGAAGAGCCAAGAGACCAGGGTCACTGGATCTAAGTGTATATGGCAGGGAATAATGTAAAAGAAGACTGGAAATGTAGAAAGGAGCAAGGTTATGAAGAACTTTGAATGTCAACCAGAGCATTTTGTATTTGTTCCTAAGGCAATACGAAGCCATAGAAGTATATTGAGTAGGGGCAGGAGGAACATAATTGGACTTGCATTTTAGGAAAATCACTTTAATGGCTAAATGGAGAATGGATTGGAGTGAGGAAAGACTTAAGAAAAGCAGACCTATTAGCAAGCTACTGCTATAATCCAATCATGAGGTGATAGAGTAATGGTGGTGTCAGAGGAAAGAAAGCAATGTATTTGGGATATGTTGCAAAGGTGAAATAGATCCTGGCAACAGCCTGGACATGGGGTGGCTGGAGCAGGGGTGAGAGATGATAAGGAGTCCAGGATGAAACCCAGGTTGCAAGTACTAGAAGGATAATGTTGTCCTCTACAGAAAAAGCTAATATAGGAAGCTGGAGGGCTTGGGGGGAAAGATAATGGAGTTCTGTTGTAGATAAATGAATTTTAGATGTCTATTGAACAAATTCAAGATGTCTGAAAGGCAGTTGAAGATCTAAGTTTTCAGGTCAGCAGAAGGATTAGAGTAGGTTGAGAATCATCTCATAGGGCTGGTAATAAAATCCTTGGGAGCTGATGAGAGCTTGCAACAGCAAGCACCCTGGCATACCCAGGATGGCCTGCTAGCATAGGTTCTTTAATCGGCTTTTAAAGGAAAAATAGCTTTTAAAGGGGTCAACAATCTTTTTTAATTATATTCACTAGTTCAGGGGAAAAGTCAGCACCCTGAAAGTCAGAGAAAATACAAGCAGAGAAAATACAAGCAGAGAAATTAGCACAAAGACCAACAGATAGGGCTCTAACTGCCTGATCAAAGCAATATTGCTATACACTTTACATGCATCGCTGGATCAAGAAAGCCTTTACATCTGGGTAGTCGGGGAGCTCTGAATGTATGGCTACTCAGAGTCTCAACCAGGAAATCAAAAGATTCTTCTCATAAGTGAATCCCCGAAGCAAAATCTCACCTCAGAATATACATACACTTTTGGCTTATAGTCTCAGAGCTAGAAGGCATCACAACCCTTGTGACTCAGTGTCTAATTAGCTTAGTGCCAACAGATGTGAAAGCCTTCCTACAAGCAAGCCTCCCAGTAAGGAAGCCTCCCCAGAAGCAAGCTCCTCCTTAGGCAAGTTCCTTCCCCAATGGGTTCTATGTGACTCAGGATGTATCACAGCTATGATTGAACACATGTGGTCACACAGGCTTATTAATAGATCTTCCTATTCCATTAACATTAAGAGGGAGAGAAGAAGAGGCTCAGGGCAGAACCCTGAGGAACACCTACAGTTAAAGAGCATGAATTGGAAGAGGGTCCAAAAAAGCAGAGAGAGAAGTCAGAGGGGTAGAAGGAAAACTAGGAGAGAGTGAGGTCTTGAAAACCTAGAGAGAAGGGAAGATCAAGGGGAAAAGAGTGATGAGCAATTTCGAAGGCTTCAGACTCTGATCCGGGAAATAAGGATTGAAGAAAAGGCCAGCAGTTTTGACAACTAAGAGATCATTAGTAACATTGGAGAAAGGGAGCACTTTCAGTGGATTGATAATGCAGGAAGCCAGATTGAATGGGGTGAAGAAGAGAGTGAGAGGAGAGAAAGAGGAAACACTTTTTTAGACAGTCTTTTTGAGGAGTTTAGCTACAAAAGGCAGAAGAGATATAGCATGATAATTAGCAGGGATGGAAGGACCAAATGAGAGCTGTTTTTTTTTCACCAGGTTGAATGAGACATGGGCATGTTTGTAGGCCAATAGGAAATCTGTTAGTAGAGATGGAGAGATTTAAAATATGTGAAAGAGTACAGATGATAGAGGGGGAAATCTTTTGGATGAGGTAGGATAGAATGAGATCTAGCCTTGGCAAGGAGTAAGGCCACTACATCATTTGAAACAGGGGTGAAAGAAGAGAAAGTCAGACAAAGGAACCTGAGTGATAGGAGAAGGGAAAGAGGGGAAAAGAAAGAGTTCATGGCAAATGGTCTTAATTTTTTCTGTAAAATATGAGACAAGATTCTTAGTTGAGAAAGTAGGGGGAGAGGAAGCCATGAGAAGTTTGAGGAGGAATAAAAAGCTTTGGAAGAGCCATTGTGTAGAATAGAATAGTGAGGTACAGTAAGAGAGATACAGTAGAATTGCCTAGCATCGGCGAGGGCCCAGTTGAGGTTATATAAGTATGTAATGGACCCAGTCAGAAAAAATAGCCTGATTTTCTTCACTTTTGTTCATATATAGGCAAGATGATGATGAATCGTGGGAACGAGCCAAGGCTAAGGCCTGGCTAGGCACAATCAGTGATACAATAAGGGGCCTAGGGATTCAAGAGAAGAGGACAGTATAGAATCAAATTGATTCACCAAGGAGTCAAGATGAGGAGAAGAGGAAAGGGTGGCTAATATGGGGGAAATGGCCTGTGAAAGAATTGAGGAGTCAAGAGATTGGAGGTCATGGTATGGGTGAAGAGTGGGGTATTATAAGGGAAGGCAGAGAGAGGTGAAAAGGCAATAGATTATGACTGGATAAAGAAATTTCAGAATTCTTGAATGCGAGACGATATATTTGGGGATGATGACAAGATCAAGGGATGAATATCTTTGTATGTAGCTGAAGTGAGGTGGGGGAGTGGCTAGTGGGAGGTGAGTAGTTTGAGGAAATGAATGGGTAGAGTATTTGAGGGAGAATCAATCTGTATGTTAAATTTTCCTAGTATGAGCAAAGGAGTTGAGGACTAGAGAAAAATTGTAAAAAAAATTTAAGTCAGGTATCAAATTCATTGAGCAGGAAAAGAAAGTCACCAAGTGTCTTTAGACAACAGCTACCAGGATTTTGATTAGGTGGTAGATAAAAATATTATGAACCTCAAGGGAAGAGAGATTACTGAGTGATAGAGGAAGAGGGAGAACATGGAAGTGAGAGTAAGGAAGAAGGAGAATTCCACTTCCTCACTTCAACCAGTGAACCAAGGAGAATGAGTGAAGATACTAACAGTGCTAGAAAGGGTGGCCAAGGAGGCTGTGTGACGACACAGTAAGAGCTAGTAGATGCAAAGAGTAGGAGAATAGAATTTGGATGAAGGAAAGTTTGATGCCCATACACAGGCATTCCGGAGGGCGCAGCGGAAGGACTGGATGGAATTAGGATTAAACTTTGGGGTGGGAGAGTTGAGAGTGGGTGGAAATGAGGACTCTAGTGGTAAGGGATTTGGAGTGAGGTTTAGATGATGAATCTAGCAGAATTCAGAATCACTGGCATGTGAAAGGTATTAACAAGCACGAGGATGTTGACTCCTCATTGAGTGAAGGGCGCTACTCCTCTACCCCCAAAGAATAGGCTTGGCTGGAAACGGGAGGCTTGAAGTTGAAGGAACGGTTGCTCTTCTTTGCAATGGAAGTTCTCCAACTCTCAGTTGGGGGATTGGACTGACAGCAGGAGGTGGAAGATGCCTTATGCTGCTACAGATGGAAGTGATTGCTTTGGGCCTGATGGAAGGTGCCTGGCCTAGCCATAAGCACCATTTCCTCTGGGAACATGCTACACCAAGCAGGAGACAGAGGACTCAGGGTGCTAGTGAATCTGCATTCTTAGATGGTTAGACGAAGAGTGAAAGGGAAAAGTAATATATTTGGAAATGAAAGCAATATAAAAATACAAGCTATCAATTAAAGGAATAGAAAGCTATCAGATTTAGATCAATATAGCCTGACTACCTATGGTTAATGATGATAACCTCAGAAATAGTTTACGGTAAATCACAGTAGGGAAAGATGATGATGTTAATACGAAACAAGTCATTTTTCCCAGCAAAATTTGTTTATGAAGTATTATGCAAATGTCTCTCTAGATGAGTCCCATTGATTCTGCGCCCCTGCCATTGGTTAGAGCAAGCATAGCCTCACAATAGTAGATGAGCAACAGAGAGGCAGTATTTTAGCTTGCATTGGCCAATAGAAGCATTGATATCACTGCAGCATGCCAACTCGCCCCATCAAGGTTGATGCCTCCCTCTAAAAACTTCAGTCCCGAAACTAAGTGGCAAGATAAGAACTGACATTAACAAATGGGTAAAACGGTGCACCTACATGTGGAATTTTCTAAAGAAAGGAATTCACAAATCTTTATTAATCTCAAATATGTCCATATCCTTGCCTCCATCTATATCCATTACTAAAAAACCAAATAAGAAACACAGGGGAGCAAAAGTTAACCATAGTTGATATATTTCAAGGCTGAGAATATTTTTAGGTTACCTCATGAAACTGTAACTTATCTCATTTGGGTCACATGATATACTCTTTTCCCATTTCCCTTGAACACTGACTGATTTTGGAATAAATCAAGTCAATTGAGAACAAATAGGTCCTTCTGCGCAAGATGGAAGCTGGACTTGGAAGAAGCCCCATTGATAGAGACAAGGTGAACTGAATTGGAACCACACCTCTTTCTAACACCTAAGCACCACCATGATCTCTCAGCTCTTCCTCAGGGGAAGTCTGTCTGATGACATGATATTATTTATCCCTTTCATAAGCCCAATGGGAAACAGGAAGTAGTACAGAAGAAGAGCAGGAAGATTCATGAAAATTACCTACCCCCTCCTATTGTGGCTTCATTATTAGGTCTGAGCTGCCAAGACATCAGGTACATCCATATTTAAATGTAAACTTGAAACAAAAGCATTCCAAAGGCAAATCATTTCCTTTTTTTAGTCACTGTGAAACCAATGAGGGCTCACAACTGAGAATTATCCATCCTGAACATTTTGAATAATAGAGATCTATGCTAGAGACTCAGAGTCAGGAAGACCTAGGTTCAAATCATACTTTTGACACTAGTCATATAATATGAGTAAGTCATATACCCTTAAGAGAGATAGATGTGAGAGGACGGAGCACTGAGCCTAGAGTCCAAAAGACCCAAATTCAATGTCTGCTTCAGACACTTACTAGCTTTATGACCTTGGACAAGTCGTAACCTCTGTCCACTTCAATTCTCTCTTTTGTAAAATGAAGATAATAATAGCACCTGTCATAATTTCTTACATATAGAAGAAAAAGTTCTAGAACCTAGAAAGAAATCTGTATCTGCCGAGGGCTTATTTTCCCCAGAATCTTGCTCTAACTGAAGGTCAAAAGAAGTTTCCATGTGGTTACTATCACCTTGGGTAGCCCTCTTCTTCCTCCTATGGCAGAGGCATGGTTTCTTCCCCAAGAGAACCAAAACCCTTTGAATTACTCTGCTCTAGTCTTCCTTAGCCAGTTCAAAGTCATTTGCTGGAGAAGTAAGAAGAGCAAGATTCTAACCAAAAGGGAACCAAAATTCCCTAGGCTATTTTTCCAAGCCTGTCTAGGACAAACAGGGAGAAAGGAGGACCTTTGCTGGCACATCCCTGTGTCCCCTCCTATAGGTATCTCTCTTTGCAGTAACACCTCACCTATAACCCTCAGTGGTATTTTGTTACAGAGGGAGGCTTCCTCCCATGGCATTTTGATTTGTCTCTCCCAAGGAGATCAATCTGTGTAAAATTTACATGTTGAAGACCAGAAGCAGACTAATTTCCCCCTAAAAATGATATTGCACATGGGAGGCATCTGGCATTATTCTTGTTTTATATATTTTGTATTTCATTGTCTAAGTACCTGTTTCATTCCTCGGTTAAAAGGAAACCCCCTGAAGGCAAGGAAGGCTTCTCTATTTTTGTTTGCATATGCCCAGCAACTAGCACTGAGTCTAGCATTGATTAAGCATTTAAGAAAAACTGTTGAGACTAATTCAGTTTAATTCAAAAGTAGATTTTTGACAAAGAATGAAGGCCAAGTGGTCAGTCCGAGAAGCCTAGAATGCTGTTCACCCACCAGAGCTTTGCCAAAAGTTGGACTGGTCCCAATAAGCTTTGGTAACATCTTATATTTTGTTAAGTTTAAAACCTCCAATTTCCACTCATTCTCTACTGCCTGGAGAGACTTGCAACTGAAGGGGCAGTCTCAGTTGGTCTCAAAGTAATTGTCATATAGGGAAACTGGCCTGTTTAACTGGAAATCCATATAATATATCTAAATTAAGGCAAATAAACACTAACATTCCCAAATTCTCCCCGAAAGAAAACTTAATGTCAACAATTTTAAAGTCTGACTCTAACCGTTAGCTAAAAATTTGGGTTCTAGAGATACATGTAAAAAAGAACTGATGAAAATTTATTAGTTTGCATGTGTATGCCTTGATGATTCTATTAGATACATTCATATGAACGAAACTGGAAAACTTTTCTCTCATGTTCACAGAACCTGAAATCTAATTCCCAAAAATCATGTCTCATTTTCAAATTGGAAAATTGCTAAGCGTTATGTAATTAAAACTTCCCCATAAAGTTAAATATTATTTTCGTTTGTGTCTTTTGTTTGTATTTGTATTACTACCATTTATCAAAAGTCACACTAAAAGACACCAAGTCTATATCCTGGGCTCACAGGGCAAATGAGATGATGAGTTCTGCTTAAGAAAATAAGGAAATCACTCTAAAACTCTGGTCCAACTCAGTCAGATTTGAGAGTGGGGGGTGGGGGGGAATAGGGAGTTAGGAGGGAAAGAAAGCCTTTTGGGGCAGGTAGTCCTCGGAGAGGTAGTCTGATGTTGGACACAGTTGTGAGGGAAGAGGGGCTGACCTTTCCCTTTCTCTCCATCCCCCCACCCCAGCTTCTTCCACCAGTAATTTCTTCATGTCTTTCCTACCACAACCCATCAGGGTGCATGGCTTCATAAGGAACTTTCAGGTATTAAGTATGGGGATAGTGGGCTCCAGATTCTAGTGGCAGGGAAGAGTATCATACCACCCCCACTGGATTTTTGTACCTGGGGCAAAGCCCCATAAAAATAAAATAAAGAGTAGAATTTATGAATATCTCAAAGGAGAAAGCAAATTATTGTGTCATTTAATGAGCCTGGTCCTTGTAGTATTTAATAGAATGTAAGCTCATTGAAATTGTCTTTGTATCATCAGTCCCTAGCACCGTGCCTGGCACATAGTAGGCACTTAATAAAGGTTTGCTGCTTGATTGATTACTCACCTCTAGTTACACCTGAGAATACATGTGCTGCCTTGTTAGGACAGCCAATCCTGGGTCCCAGACTTTGTTCTGATCCTGGGATTCAATGAGGCACACCACCAAAACAAGAATTGATTAGCTTTGCTATAGACTTCAGACAGATCTAAGTGGCCCATTACCCTCAGATTGTGCATCCTTTTGCAACTGGGACCACAGAAACTACTCAGTCTTATACATATATAAATGTGTTAAGGGAGCTAAATTGGACTTTTTTTGTCATTGAGTCTCCACCCCTCAACATGGAGCTGGCAGAAACCAAGCCTGACTAGCCAGAATTATTCCATTCCCTAATTGATGATATACATAATTTGAGAGATTAAATATCCTGATGGATGTATCTTTTTGTAAACAAATTTCTTGCCCTACGAACAACCAAGACATAATAATAATCAATTCCTAACGAAAATTTAAGACAAAAGCATAAAAAATGCAATGGAGGTACTGATAGAGTTTTACTCTTTTACTTCAAAGTTTCTCCACAGAAACTGTGAAGAAAGATCAGTTGCACTGGTCTTTTCACCAGGAATGCTCTGAAGCCCTCAATTTCATTAAAAATCCATTTTCCCCTTGTAGCATTATACTCAATTTACTGAGTAAGTTATTCTTGGTTGTGAACCATGTCGTTTGCCTTCTGGAATATCTAGCCAACAAAACTCAAAGTCATAGCCTGAGCCAGATTAAAATTGAAATGGGAAATATTTAATAATATAAAAATACAATAAAACTGATAATGTGAATATATGATTTTCTAAGTCAACATGTGGCCCACAGGATTCTTATGTACAGTTTTAGCAGCCTTCATTTCTCTTTGAGTTTGACAATACTGCTCTAAGGGATAAGTGGAATTTCAGTAGTCTAGACTTAGGGAAGAGCTTGAACAAAGTCCTGGAGGCATAAAAGTAGAGTACATGTTTAGAGAGGGCAGAGATACCCAGTTTGGCTGGAATGTTAATGCTTAAGGATGAAAAATATTAAATAAGACTTGGAAAGTCTTATTTCTAATGGTGCTAGTCTGGGGGGTGGGGACATGAATGCCAAACAAAAGAGTATAAACTGCATTCAAAAGACAAGTAAGATTTTTGAGAAGAGAAGTGGCATAAAAATATTGATACATAAGAAAAATTCTACTGGAAGTAGCTGTGAAGGATCAATTGGTGGAAAAAGCACCAGGAAGGAAGTTACCAAATAGTCCAATGAGGTGGTTCTGAAAGTGTGTGCTCATGTAGGGGAAGTGGGAGAGGAGGAAGAGATGAACAAAAGAGATTGTGGAGAGGCGGATTCAGCCAGATTTATTAACTGTTTGCATATGAGGTGGCTCCTTCTGTAGGTAAAGAAACCAAAACCCCCAGGAGTATTCGCCTGAGGTTGTAGATAGTAAGGAACAGAGACAGGATTCAAACCCAGGTCTCCAGACAGCAAATTCAGCACTTGTTCCACTCATTGTTCTGCTTGATGCCACATCCTCAGTCAAAGAAATCTGTCACCTCTAGCCAAGGGGGGCAGAGGAGATGACTCCAGATGACACAGTGGCTGAAGCTGTGTGTGGAGTGGGTGCCACTCCCCACACCCCAAGGATTGGGAATTTGATATCCCTCCTCTGAAGAGTTGCAGAGCCTTGTGATGGGCAGAGAGTTCCCTCATGAACAGCCTGAACTATTTCTTCCAAACACCCCAATATAACCGAAACACAGAAATTGAATAACTTTTACCCCCCTCCCCCGCCAAAAAAAAATCCTTTGGCAGTATTTCCAATTATTTACAGAGAACATGTTTTCAGTAGAACAAAGTGATTGGAGGTTACAAAAAACTGTCATTTTCCACAGCTGAAATTTGTTTCTGGGTGAATCCGTGGTGAGGAGGCAATACATTTTCCAATTTTTTTTCCATTCTCAGTGTTATTGTTATTGCTGCTATTTAGTAATTTCAGAACTGGCTCCAGGAAGGTATGTTCTCCTAAAAGGAAAGAGAACAGTTTATGACATGATTCATAAATATGGAATCTAGTATTTGAATGAATCTCAATGAAATCATCTAATTTTTAAATGAAGTCTCCATCATTGACTTTCTGGAATCATTCCATTGTGGCATCCGGCCACTCCCACTGCCTCTGAGATTCATCATATTTAATCCACTGTGTTCAAGAAACATTTCTCAAATCTTATGAGTGAGGCAATATGCTAGGCACTGGGGATACAAAAGTGAAAAAAAAATCACCCTGTCTCTGCCCTTAGGGGACTTCCAATCTAATACAGTGTGTAAGAAACAAGCATAACATGAAAGGATCAAAGAAGAGGCCAATATAAAGATCTTTAGGGAAATTTGAAGCAGGAGAGATTGCCCAGATGATTGCTCAGATCTTTTGAGAGATCTTTTTAAGGGCTGATATAATTATCTCACCCTATACTTCCCCAGTTAATAGTGAGATGGCTATGAAAGTATTTACATTGAGTAAGATTTAAGATGGTCCTTCACTATAGGAAAGTATTTAATTACGGTGAGAATAGATATCCAGCATGTGGCAGGGTGGTTCTGGATCTTGGCTTACCATGTCCCATGAAACATCCCCCTGAATCTCCCTTATTAACACATTTCGTTCTATCCAGGTCCAATTTCCCCATCAAAATGAAGATATCAGTACCTGTTGTTCCTTCTTTCAAGGTTATTATAAGAAAAAAACCTTTGCAAGCTTTAAAGCACTATATACATGTAAATTGTTATTTTCTCTCCTCTTTTAAAAAATCATTTTCTCTTCCCTTTTTCTTTACACTGGCAAGAAGAGTCACCTCTTCATGTGAGACAACAGTGAAAGAAGAGATAGCAGCAGAAAACATTTAATGATGTGAGATGAGGAGAGAAGAGGGAAGAAGACAATGGTAAATGGTCTCCATTTTTTAAAAAATCGGAGGCATGTTTCTCGACTGAGATGCTGAGTGGAAAGGGAGCCATTGGAGATTTGAGAAAGAATGAAAGGACTTGGAAGAGCTGCTGTGGTGAAAGCAACAGTAAGTCAATTAGGGAGCTGTGAAAGGATTGCCTAACAGCAGTGGAGGCCCAGCTAAGGTTATGATAAAACTGTAGTAAAACTAGTCAGCATAATTTCATGATTTCTCCACCTTCATTCAGTAGCATGTGGGTAGGAGTGAAGATGGCAGATGGCAGGTGTGATCTAAGGTTAAAGCTTGGCAGAGTACAATTGAAGATATGATAAGGGGAAATGGGGACTCAAGAGAATAGTATAGGGTCGAACTGGTTCACCAAGCGTTCAAGATAGGGAAGGGAGGAGGATGAAGCTAGTGCAAGAGAGATAACCTGAGAAAGAACCAAGGGGTCAGGGAATTGGAGGTTATAATGTAGATAAAGAATGGGATTTGGGGTGTCTGCAAAGGGAGAGGTGCAATGATAATAGATTGTGATCAGATAAAGGAATTTCAAAGAACATGAACATGGAAGTGGTGCATTTCTAGGTGATGGCAAAACCCAGGGTATGATCATCTTTGTGTGTGGCTGAGGTGGGGTAGAGGAGCAGGACATATGAAATGAATAAATTGAGGAACTGAGAGATTAGGGTATTTGAGGAAGTATCAATATGTATACTGAAGTCTCCTAGGATGAGGGCAGGAGTTGAGGAAAGACTGCGAGCCAAACACTGAATTCATTGAGGGAATAAAGGGAGTGTCCTGGAGATTGATGAACAACCAGAAATTTGATTGGGTGTTAGATATAGATTCATTAACCAAAAAGGAGGAAAGATTAATGAAGAAGAAGAATCTAGAAGGAGCAAAGATGAGCAAGGAGTATACCAACTACCCCACCTTGGCCAGTGAATTGGGAGAATGACAAAATGCAGCCAGGGTTAGAAAGGGAAACTTATGGGGCAGCTAGGTGGTGCAGTGAGTAGAGCACCAGCCCTGGAGTCAGAAGGACCTGAGTTCAAATCTGGCCTCAGACACTTGACACACTTACTAATTGTGTGACCTTGGGCAAGTCACTTAACCTCAATTCCCTTGCAAAAAAAATGTAAAAAAGAAAGGGAAGCTTAGGAGGCTGTGTCATCAGGAGAGGGACAGGTCTTGGTGAGAGCAGGTCTTGGTGAGAGCAGGAAGTTCATCCTTTCATAGGAGTAGGAAGGGAAAGATTTAAAATGAAAGACAATTTGTTGCCTAGGGAGCATGCGATTCAGAGAGCACAGGGGAAGGAGTAGCTAGGGTTAGGGGGTGAGGTGGGTTGAGAAGAATGGGAATAAAGAATAAGGATAGGAAACAGGTTTGAATGATGACTGCCATGGGTTGAGAATCTTTGGGATGGGGAGATTATGGCCAGGGCAGAGTTTGTTAATCATTTAGGAATGAGTTTAGGTAGATTTTAATTGTTCATGGAGGGTGTGGCCTCAGGATAGAGTCCTTTCTTGGCCTTAGGAAGTTCAGGTGACAAGTGCTTGGAGCTGAAGGAAAGATGTTTCTCTTCTTTGTTAGGAATGCAAGAGACCAGGCAGGAGATCTGTTACGATATAGAATGGAGTTTTATCCTTTCTTCACAGGTTCAGAAGACTTGTGCTCAATGGCATGGTATTTCTCCTCTTCCTGAGCGAAACTAGATAACAATAAAGAGACCTGGCATTTCCTTCTTTGGCTGTAGTCCTGGACCCAATTCTTCCTCAGTCCTAATTTTTCTCCTGATAACTCAGGAATGTCAAATATCTGCACAAGACATGGGACTCAGTCAAGCTGGGGAATGGAGGAAGAGGGACAGTGCAGTCCCTTATGAGGGCTATCCACCCCCACTTGAGAAAGTTAGTTCAGTTCTCTAACTCACACCAACTGCACAGCTACTGCTCCCCACCATAAGAATTTCTCTGGCTTTCACCCTCCTTTCTCTCATTTTCCAGGTCTTTTACTTCTCTTCTTTATATCTTCTAGTTTCATTTAGGGTAAGAATATCAATAGAAATGTAGTTCAATACTTTCAGTAATGTGTCATCACAATTATTAAAAAGATCATTGAGATAAATGTTGGAGAAGATGTGGGAAAATTGGAACACTAATGCATTGTTGGTAGAGTTGTAAACTGATCCAACCATTCTGGAGAGCAATTTGGAACTATGCCCAAATGGCTATAAAACTGTGCATACCCTTTAAACCAGAAATACCACTTCTAGGTATGTATCTCAAACAGATCATAAAAGTGGGAAAAGGACCCATATGTACAAAAATATTTATAGCAGTTCTTTTTGTGGCCAAGAATTGGAAATTTGGGAAATGACTGATGTGATGTATGAATGTAATGGAATACTATTGTTCCATAGGAAATGTTGAGCAAGTGGACTTTGGAAAAACCTGCAAAGACTTATATGAACTGATGCTGAGTGAAGTGAGTAGAACCAGGAGAACATTGTATACAGTAGTAGCAACAATGTTCAATGACTAACTTTGATAGACTTAGCTCTTCTCAGCAATACAAAGATCTAAGACAATTCCAAAAGACTCATGATGGGAAATGCTGTCCACATGCAGAGAAAAAAGTATGAAGTCTGAATGCAGATCAAAGCATATTATTTTTCTTCTCTCTCTGTTTTTTGTTGTTTCTTCTTCTCATAGTTTTCCCCTTTGGTTGTAATTCTTCTTTACAACATGACTAATGTAGAAATATGTTTAATATGATCATACATCTGTAGCCTATATTAGATTGTACACAATCTTAAGGAGGGGGGAGGAGAGAGAGAGGGAGAAAATTTATAACTCAAAATCTTCTAGAAATGAGTATTGAAAACTATAAATAAATAAATAAATAGGCAAATACATAAATGAGTAAATAAATAAAACTCTAAAAAATGTTTAAATATCATTGATTTAGGAGTTAAAAGACTTTATAGCTAATCCTATTCACCAGTTTCATGAAGTGACTCAAGACTAGAGAGGTCGAGTTGTCCAAAGTCACACAGTTACAGTGATAGGTTAGGTTCTCTGCAGTTCAGGCAGGAATTGTTCCACATACCCATATTTGACACAATTAGGTGGTACAGTGGATAGAGTGCTAGTCTTAGAGTCAGGAAGACCTGACTTTAAATATCTCAGACTCTTGCTAGCTGTGTGACTTTAGCAAGTCATTTAACTTCCCTCAGGCTTAGTTTCCTCATCCTAGAGTTGTGAAGATACCACAAAATATCTGTAAAGTGCTTTGCAAAACTTTACAATGCTATATAAATACTAGCTATTAATATTACTGTTATCTCTAATGGAATTTAACTGATCTCGTGACTGACGGGATGGATGTTATCTGTCAGTCTAGCCCTTCCCATCCTCAGCGATTACAGAAATCAAAAGTCATGTAAGAGGAAAATGGGCAGCACTAGGAGCAAGTCCCCAGAAGTGGAATTGGAGCTAGCCACAGATGAAAGAGTAGAAGTTGAGCCAAAAGAACTGTAAGCAGAAGATTCTATCATGATGGGGAATCACCAGGATTCCAGGACTAGGATGGTATGATTAAGTGATGGATGAGAGACACGGGACAAGTACTGCATTATGGTAAATGGTCAGGACTCCTGAGATGAAGATCCTTCACTCTATGTTCTTTTTTCACTCTCTCTTTGGAGAGGACAGGAACTCAATATCTTTCTCAAGCATTGGGTGGAGGAGACTAACCTCTTTTCTTAAAAGTCTATTATCTTTCTGTTCACTTAATATTTTAAGCATGATCTTACGAAAAATGTATGTGTCTCATTGCTCAGATGAAGTAGAAAGCAACAATAAGGAACTGTCTAGGGAGATAGGAGACATAGTATTTTGCCGGAGCACTATTATTTGACTGGGGGCTCAGAGCAAATGAAAGAGAATTATTCTTTTTTTATGACCCCCATCTAAAAAAATACCTATCTAAACAATGAGTCACTTGAGAACATTGTGACTCTTTGGACTAAAAGTAGAGATGGCGACTTCACTGTTTTCCTTCTCATGGTTTCTCTTTGCTGAATTTGAAAGGAAAAACTCCTTGAAGAAGGGAGGAGGCAAGGGAAAATCTGGAGAGAGTATTCATACCCAAGGAGACAAGTAGCCCAGACCACAAAAAAGATAAGGCTAAGTAGAAGAGAATGACAATCTGCTCATCAACACAGTACAACACCATACTATCATCACTTGTATTTTTGTTGTTCAATTATTTTTCAGTTGTTTTGAGTCTTCATGACCCTATTTAGAGTTTTCTTGGCAAAGATACTGGAGTGGTTTACCTTTTCCTTCTCCAGCTTATTTCACTGTTAAGGAAACTGAGGCAAACAGGGTTAAGTGACTTGCCCAGGATCATATAGCTAGTAAGTGTCTGAGGCCAGATTTGAACTCAGGAAGAGTCTTCTTGACTCCAGGACCAGCATTTTATCCACTGCACTGCCTAGCTGCCCCATCACATATATAGGCAGCAAGTGGAACAACTGGTATTTCAAGCCTAGGTCATCTTATTTTAAATATAAACCCCTTTCCAATGCAACACATTGAACAAAGAGCACATATCAGGAGTTATGACAGTTGACTAAATTTTTAGTTAGCCTAAGAACTATGTGATTTTTAGCACCATTTTCTATCACTCTGCCATTATCACTACAGATACAGAAAGGGCTACACAGGCTATACAGTATACGTACACATATATTTATGTATCTACACACATATAGAATATACTTATTTACATATATACATGCATATATGTATGTGTGTATGGATATACATGCCTGTATATATTACACTAATAGATATATTTAAAAGATTTTGTTAATGTCTTCTGCTTTTTTTTTTAAACATCATCATAGGTATTCCCAATCTGTCCCCCTCCTCCTCCCAGAGAGTCATTCTATATGACAAATAGTATTTTTTTAAAGAGGAAAAAATATTAGCACAACTGACCAATACATTTAAAAAGCCCTAGAACTTATGCAAAGTGAATCCCCTGTGGACATCCCACCTCTACAAAGGAATTCCCTTACCTCCAATTCATTCTCAAATGAATATCTTCATTCAAGTCATTTGTGACCTTTATAATTTTGCTATTTTTTTGGTATATGATTTTTTGGCATTTGATGATTTTATCTGTGTTCTTTCAATTTTCATTGTTATAGTTATTGTATGTATTGTTTCCTCAGTTCTGCTTACTTCATTCAGTATCAGTTCATGTAGATCTTTCCATGCTTCTCTGATTTCGTCACATACATCATTTTTTTTAGAGCACATAATATTACATTCCATTAATGTATCATAATTTCTTTAGACATCTCCCAATCAATGGCCATCTATTTGTTTCGCTTTGTTTTGCTATCACGAAAAGTGCCACTATAATTTTGTATGTGTGAGTGTGTGTATGGACATGGGGACTTTCTTCTTGTTGACATCTTCCTTGAAATATAGGCCCAGTAATGGAGTCTCAGGTTCAAAGAGTACAAACATTTTAATCACTTTATTTTACTAATTTCAAATTGTTTTCCAAAATATTTGTACAATTTCGCAGCTCTACTAACAACGTATTAATGTATCATTTCACAACCCCTTCAACATTGACTATTGCCATTTTGTCATCTTTTCAATTTTCAAGGTGTGCAGTGGAAAGCCAGGATTGTTTTGATTTTCATTTCTCTTACTATTAGTAATCTGAGACTTTCAAACTTCATTGAAATGCAGTTGATTTTTGAGGGTTTCTGTGGTTATAAAGATTTTGTATTCTTTTGAGAACTGTTTCTTCATATCTTTTGACTACTTATCTATTTGGGAATGGCTATTAATCATATTTTATATGTACATATATACACACACATATATGTATATATGTTAGTTATTTCTATATCTTGGATACCAAATTTTTATCAGAGAAATCTGATATAAAGATTTTTCTCCCTATTTGACCATTTCTTTTCTTATCCTAGGTGTATTAATTTTGTCTATGCACCATTATATTTTTGTCTATTTCTTGGGTTGCTATTGCCAAAAAATAAAAAATTCTTTATGTGGTAGTTGTCGCACTGTTTTTTTGATTTTTTAAAAAAATTTAAAGTTTAATAGTATTTTATTTTACCCCAGTTACATATCAAGAAAATTTTTAACATTCATTTTTACAGGATTTTGAGTTCCAATTTTTCCCCCTCCTTTCTTCCTCTCCCCTCTTCTGAAAATGCTAGGCAGTTTGATATAATTTATACATATGCTATCATGTACCACTACATGTAGTACTGGTATTGCTGATTCAAAGGTTATGCACAGTTTGGTAGCCCTTTGGGCATAGTTCCAAATTGCTCTCCGAAAGGTTTGGATCAGTTCACAACTCCACCAACAGTGAATTAATGTCCTAATTTCCCCACATCCTCTCCAACATTTATCATTTTCCTCTTTTGTCATATTATCCAATCTGATAGTGTATGGTGGTACCTCAGAGTTGTTTTAATTTGTATTTCTCTAATCAATAGTGATTTAGAGCACTTCTTCACATAGCTACAGATATCTTTGATTTCTTCATCTGAAAACCGTTCATATCTTTTGACCATTTATCATTTGGGGAATGGCTCATATTCTTATAAATTTGACCAAGTTCTCTATATATTTGAGAAATGAGGACTCTATGACAGACTCTTGCTATAAAGATTATTTCCCAGATTTCTGCTTTTCTTCTAATCTTGGTTGCATTGGTTTGGTTTGTACAAAAGCTTTTAAATTTAATATAATCAAAATTATCTATTTTACATTTCGTAATGCTCTCTATTTCTTCTTTGGTCATGAATGCTCCCTCTCCCCATAGATCTGACAAGTAGACTCTTCCTTGCTGTTCTAATTTGCTTATGGTGTCACCCTTTGTCATACACTTATTTTGACTGTATCTTGGTACACGGTATCTTGGTATACAGTTGGTCTATACCTAGTTTGTATCCTATTCTTTTCCAATTTTCCAAGCAATTTTGGTCAAATAGTGAGTGCTTATCCCCAAAGCTGGGGTCTATGCACTTATCAAACACTAGGTTACTATGGTCATTGACTACTAATCTATTCCATCAGATTTCATCTGATTCACCACTCTCTTTCTTGCCAGTGTCAGACAGTGTTGATAATTACTGCTTTATAAGATAGTTTGAGATCTGGTATTGCTAGACAACCTTCCTTTGTGTTTTTTTTCATTAATTCCCTTGATATTCTTGACCTTTTGTTCTTCCAGATGAATTTTGTTTTTGTTTTTTCTAGTTCTATCAAACAAATTTTTGGTAGCTTGATTGATTTGGCACTGAATAAGTAAATTAGTTTGGGCAGAATTGTCATTTTTATTATATTGGCTCAGCCTACCCATGAGCAGTTGATATTTTTCCATTTGTTTAGATCTGACTTTATTTGTGTGAAAAGCGTTTTATAATTGTGTTCTTTTAGTTCCTGGGTTTGTCTTGGCAGGTAGATTCCTAGTTATTTTATATTGTTTACAATTATTTTAAGTGGAATTTCTCTTTCTATCTCTTGTTGCTGGGCTTTATTGCTCATATAAAGAAATGCTGATGATTTATGTGGGTTTATCTTATATCCTGCGATTTTGCTAAAGTTGTTAATTATTTCAATTACTTTTTTAGTTAATGCCCTTGGATTTTCTAAGTATACCATCATATCATCAGCAAAAAATGATAGTTTTGTTTCCTTGTTGCCTATTCTAATTCTTTTAATTTCTTTTTCTTCTCTCATTGCTATAGCTAACATTTCTAGTACTTATATTGAATGATAGTAGTGATAATGGACATCTTCGCTTCGCCTCTAATTTTATTGGGAAGGCTTCTAGCTTATCCCCATTATAGATAATGCTTGCTGATGGTTTTAGATAGACACTATTTATCATTTTAGGAACATTCCCTTTATTCCTATGCTCTCTAGGAATTAATAGGAATGGATGCTGTATTTTGTCAAAAGCTTTTTCAGCATCTATTGAGATAATCATGTGATTTCTATTGCTTTTGTTATTGATATTGTTGATTATGTTGATGGTTTTCCTAATATTGAATGAGCCCTGTATTCCTGGTATACATCCTACCTGGTGATAGTGTATGATCCTTGTCATTTATTGCTGTAATCACCTTGCCAGTATTTTGTGGTGGCATGTAAGGGGTCCTGGTATTGGCATTTGCCTGCTCCACCACACTGGGGCTTAGGGTCTCCCACTGGTTTGCTAAGGTGTGGCTTGCTGGGATGCTTCCTGTCCTGGAATATGCTCTCCTTTTACTCAAATGAGATGGACCTTTCTTGATGATCCTCCAAGTCTCCCAGGCTAAAAGACCATTCCACCCCATCTTTCTACTGACTTCTCTGTTCCAGGATTTGTTCAGGAGTGCTATTTTATGGTTGTTTTGGAGGTGAATATGGGAGAGCTCCAGCAATTTACTTCTTACTCCACCATCTTGGCTCCCAGAAGTCTGACTCTGTCCCACTGTTAATAAGATTCTTTGGACTTAGGCTAGTTCTCAGACAGCAGACAAAATTCGTTGCTGAGTCTTTATTCAAAAGCTTTCTGTTATGGCAGAACCTATCAGAGCATATTTTCCTTTGACATAACTTTAAAGGATGCAGTCACCTAAATGCCATCATGAGACTTCAGAAGAGGACTTTTGTGGAAGAAGGCAATCTCTGGCATGGGACAAACAAAAAGGAAAGGAGATTGAACTATTAAATCTTTAGGCTAAGGAAATATTTATTCCATGCCTCTTTCACAACTAAAAAATCCTTAGTTGAGAAAATTTCAGTGAATTTGTCTGTTTTTTTTTTTCTGATTACATTGCCAAGCACAAGAGGCCTCGGAGAGAAAAGCTGGTTATTTATGATCTATCAAGTATAACCAATTCATTCACAGTCATACACTGAAAAAATGTTCTGAAAAATTTAAATGTGCAGCAAAAAAAGGTGCTTAATAGAAACTGATTGACTGATTAACGTTATCTCAGACTGGGCAGCTGACATTCACTGCATAAGATATGCATGGAAGTGACACATCTGTATAGAAGTATTTTAGATTGTTGCAGTTTTACATCATCACACATATGAAAGAAGCTATTCAAGAATCTGCCTGATTTTGAAACTTATTTCAGAAGTGAAAATAGCGATAACAAAAGCAAGCAGTCTTGTATGTCTAAACAGCTCCCCATACTCTAAAAATAACTCCAACTCATTTTGTAAATGTATTTTACAGATCATTCTTCTCAGTTCAGACTTTAGAGTCTCTGTGAGCACACACCTGTGTTGACTTCTTTAGAATTCATCTGAATATAGTGCTATGTTCAGTTTGAATAGCACTCTGATGGTAAGTTGAATGCTGACATTTTTTTTTCTTTTTCACTTTAAAAAAGGAAACAAAAAAATTAACCTCTGTTAAAAACTAATCTTAATAAACTTGCTTCTTTAGGTCTTCCCAGACAGCCAAAAGACATCAGTCAGTAGATCTTGGAGACTTGGGATAATAGATTTGGAGCTGAAAGAGGCTTTAGAGTGTCATCTTTAAATTACTAGTTGAATATCTAGTTGTTCTCTCTTATGTAGAGATAAATTATGGCCCATAGAAATGAAACGATTTGTCTAAGGTTACCTAGGTATTGTCAGACTCTGAAAATAAATGACCAAAGAGCCACAGAGGTTATTATTGCACCAACTCTCAACTCTGAAAATACCAAAGGGCTCACAGAGATTATATATAAACTATTAACTCTGAAAAATAAGATAAAGTAAAACCAAAGAGAGCACAGAGGTCATAGGCAAAAAGCCTTCTTTATTCTGTTGGAAGAGGGAAAAAAGACACACGTGCAAGGATCTACTCTACGACCAAGGAGACCCCAAGTCAGTGAGGCTAAGCCTTGATACACATAGCAGTGGTTAGACAAAGAAACAAGCAGTCCACAAGCAGTCATGGCAGCAAGGGGATAATGGCAACAATGAAGCAAGTTTGATTCAAAGTAAGGCTTCATGACCAGAACATTGTTCCTGCAGGTACTCGTTCAAGCTCAGAGACCACCTGGGGCTGGTGTGAAATGATTCTGTCATTTTGTGGCAGCTGAGTTCATTCAGAGAGTGAGGGCAAAGGATTGTTGTTACACCAAACTCAGGTCACAGCTTGCTTGCCAGGCATTAGCTCTGGGAAAACAAGGTATCTCCTAACAGCAAAAAGAGAAGAGTGTAAAGAAAGAGGTGGTCTTGGCATGGGGATCCAGATGGTATTAAGTACGAAAGCTGGAATTCAAATCTAGGTTTTCTAACTCCAAATCCAATTTTCTCTTCAGGCATATAAGGTATCCAGGCATGCTCCAGGAAGAGACTGGTAAGTTCCTTCTCCCTCTTGTGTCTTCTTGACAAGGTGTGAATTCCTTTTGCCTCACAGATGAAGTCTGGGCACTGGCTTGAATTTCTGAGTGTTCTCCTGACTGAGCTACAGCCTTGAATTTGGCCTGTGAAAGAGGGATTGACAAAGGCAAGGAGAGGGGATATCCACAGACTTGGATTTAATTCTCTTGAGAGATGCATGCATAAAACAATGTCTGTTAAGGAATTAATAT
>CM053622.1:173241527-173267041 GCA_028646595.1 Phalanger gymnotis | reverse complement strand
GACTGAAAATAGGTAAATTACTCACAGTTGATCATTGTACAATATTGCTATTACTGTGTATAATGTTATTCTGGCTCTGCTCACATCACTTTGCATCAGTTCATATTAGTCTTTCCAGGTTTTTTCTGAAATTATCCTGCTCATCATTTCTTACAGCACAATACTATTTTATCATAATCACACACCACAACTTGTTCAGTCATTCTGCAATTGATGAGCATCTCCTTGATTTCCAATTCTTTGCCACCACATAAAGAACCTTACATATAGGTCTTTTTCCTTTTTAAAAAAAAAAAACTCTTTGAAATATAGACCTAGTAGTTGTATTGCTGTATCAAAGGGTGTGCACAGTTTTACAGCCCTTTGGACCTATTTCCAAGTTGTTCTCCAAAATAGTTGGGTCAGTTCACAGCTCCATCAACAATGTATTTGTGTCTCAGTTTTTCCATATCCCTTCCGATATTTGTTATTTTCCTTTACTATCATATTAGCCAATCTAATAGGTGTGAAGGGGTACCTCAGAGTTGTTTTAATGTGCATTTCTCTAATCAATGGTGATTTAGAGCATTTTTTCATATGACTATAGATAGATTTGATTTCTTCTTCTGAAAAATGCCTGTCCATATCTTTGGCCATTTATTAATTGGAGAATTTGTATTCTTATAGATATGATTCAGTTCTCTATAAATTTTAGAAACGAGCCCTTTATCAGAGAAACTTGCTGTAACATTCTCTTTGCCTCCCCATCCCCCATTTCTCTGCTATCCTTCTAATCTTGGATGCATTGGATTTGTTTGTGTTAATACTTTTTAATTTAATGTAATCAAAATTATCCATTTTACTTCCTTATAATGTTCTCTATTTCTTGTTTTGTCAGTCTTCCCTTATTCATACATCTGGCAGGTAAGATATTCTATGCTCCCCTTATTTGCTCATGATATTACCCTTTACGTCTGAATCATGTATCTATTTTGACCTTATCTTGGCATATGGTGTGAGATGTTGGTCTACACCTAGTTTCTGCAAGTTTCCCAGCAATTTTTGTCAAATAGTGAGTTCTTATCTCAATTTTTGATCTTTGAGTTTATCAAACATTAGATTACTATGGTAATTTACTATTGTGTATTGTGTACTTAGTCTATTCTACTGGTCCACCACTCTCTTTCTTAGGCAATACAGATTGTTTTTATTACTGTTTTGTAATACAGTTTAAGATCTGGTTAAGCTAGGCCACCTTCCTTCACATTTTCTTCCATCGATTCCCTTGATAGTCTTGACCTTTTGTTCTTCTAGATGAATATTTTTTATTATTTCTTCTTGCACCATAAAATAATTTTTTGGTAGCTTGATTGGTATGGCACTGAATAAGTAAGTTAATTTAGGTAGAATTGTCATTTTTATTATATTGTCTTAGCCTACCCATGAACAATTAGTATTTCTCCCATTCTTTAGATCAGACTTTATTTGTGTGAAAAATATTTTATAACTGTGTTCATATAGTTCCTGGATTTGTCTTGGCAGATAAACTAAGTCTTTTTCCACATTTTCCACACATTGATCTTAGTTTAGCCTTCTGAACTCAAAGAGAACAATTTTAACCCTGAAGTTCTGGATAAAATTTTCCTTGTTTGTGAAGTATAAGTCTTTTAAAAGCCATTAAATTCCATAGGCATTTCCACGTGGATCTATATAAGTTCTTCTGTCATATTTCATCTGAAAAAAGGTCATCAGGTGCCAGTGATTAAGCAAACACTGAGGTAAGAGAAAGAAAATTACTCCCTGGAGAGAACAGCAGGGTCTGAATCAGAAGCCAAACAATTTTAAGTCGAGTTAAGATTAATAACATTTTTGGGAGGTAGCATCAAAATCCAAAGAGTTGACATCAATTGTTGGATGGCTAATTAGATTTTGTTAAATTAATAGAATGGAATATTACTTTACTATAAGACACCCTCCCCTAAAATAAAAAATATGAGGAATTAAGAGAAACATGGGAGGCCTTGTATGGAGTAATACAGAATGAGTGAATGAATGAATAAAAAGCTTTTATTAAGCACTGTCCTAAATTCTAAAGATCCAAATAAAAGAGGGAAATAGTCCTTGAATTCAAGAAACTTACATTCTAAAGGGGAAAATAACACATATAAGGGACTAGTGGACAAGGAAGGGAATTATAGTGTGGGAAGGCACAGAGATGATGAGGGTTCAGTAGAACAGTCCATTAACACATCCTTTTCAGAGACAAAGGTAAAGATGACTTGATTATGGTTGTAGCACACTCGCTTAAGTGACTATCTCAACTCTTATTCACATTGATGAGGCAGGTCCCCAAAGCATGGCTACTACTACATCCCCTCAGAGCTCTAGGTTTAGCACTGAGGGGTTGGGGCTATCTTCCTAATGCCAAGCCCCCACCCAGTATGCCTCCCTCACAAGATTCTCAGTTGATATACATTAGTCAGGCAGACTTGAGTAGCTTTTAGAAAAGGGTATTTACTCATGTGGGAAAGTAATAACAATTGGTACAAAACATCCCCCCAAAAGTCTGTGAAATACTCTTCCACAAATACAGAGTCAGAGGAGAAGTGGGCTCAAGTTTAGGGAAGACATCTAGGAGAAGGGTAACATAACTCCTGGTTTCAGAAAGCTCTTTCATCCTATTCATCAAGGGGTGCTCAAGAAGTTTCCGTTAGGCATGATAAGGTGTCTTTGCTAGGCTCCTTATGGAATTATGAGTCCAGTCTGTCTTTGGCTCTTAATGATTAAAGACACTTCAGAGAATTTATCTGGGCAGAGTTTTTAGAAACTCATGAGAAGACAAAATTTCTAAAATCCCTGGGACCTTTTGAAGCTGGAAATCCTACTCCAGTCAAAGGGGTAGGGGCGGGGAGGAAGAAACCTGGTTAAGACTGAAGCCAAGGATTCTCCTTCTTTTCCAGATATTTCCTCCTTAGAGGGTTCAGCTAAAATTACATTCTAGCTAATTTTTCAAATTAATCCCTTCTCAACTAAATTGATAATTCACAGATGACCCCCAATGGTCATCCATGACCAAGTTTCCCAGTCTATTAGAAAAGACATCTTGTCTGTCACCATTTCACGTCTTCTACTAACTTTCAAAGATTTTTCACTCTAAATCAAAGGTCTTTTGACTGGTTGATTGATTGTGTTCTCACACAGTTAAAGTATCAGAACTAAAATGGAATAAGGTAATTTCAACCCTACCCTTATGTTGTTGTTCTTCAGTCATTCATTTGTTTCTGAATCTTTGTGGGCCCATGTACCATGGCACGCCAGTCCCTTTTATCCTCTACTGTCTCTTGAGGTCTATCCAAATTCATATTTGTTGTTTCCATCTAAATATCTATCCATCCCATCTTTTGTTATGCCCTTTTCCTTTTGTCTTCCAATCTTTCCCAACATTCTGGTCTTTTCTGATGAGTCCTGTCTTCTCATTATGTGGCCAAAGTATTTAAACTTCAGCTTCAGTATTTGACCTTCCAATGAATAGTCTGAATTAATTTCTCTAAATATTGGCTGATTTTACTTTCTTGATGTCCAAGGGACTCTGCAAAGTCTTCTCCAGCACTATAATTCAAAAGCATTGAATTATTACTGAGTACAACACTCAGCTTGCCTTAGAGTTCAACTTTCACAGCTGTACATTGCTACTGGAAAAACCATAGCTTTGACTATATGGACTTTCATCAGTAAGGTGATATCTCTGTTTTGTATGTTGTCTAGATTTGTCACAGCTTTCCTTGCAAGGAGCAAGTATCTTTTAATTTCATGACTGCAGTCACCATCTGTAGTGATCTTTGAGTCCAAGAATACAAAATCTAACACTGCTTCTATTTCTTCTTCCTCTATTTGCCAGGAAGAGATAGGACCAGTCGCCAAAATCTTAGTTTGTTGGGGTTTTTTTATGTTACGCTTCAAGTCAGCTTTTACACTCTGCTTTTATCCTCTTCAACAGGCTTCTTAACTGCTCTTCACTTTCTACCATCAGAGTGGTATCATCTGCGCATCTAAGATTGTTATTTTTCCTGGCAAACTTAATTCCAGCTTTTGATTCATCCTACCTGGCATTTTGCATGCTGTATTCTGCATATAAGTTAAATAAATAAGGTGACAATATACAGTCTTGTCATACCCCTTTTCCAATCTTAAACAATCAGTTGTTCCATATTTGGTTCTGACTGTTGTTTCTTGACCTGCATATAGGTTCCTCAGGAGACAAGTGAGATAATCTAATACTCCCATCTCTTTGAAGACTTGCCACATTTTTTTGTGATCCACAGTCAAAGGCTTTAGTGTAGTCAATGAAGCAGAAGTAGATGTTTTTCTGGAACTCCCTTGCCTTCTCCATAATCCAATAGATGTTGACAATTTGGTCTCTAGTTCCTCTGCCTCTTTGAAAACCAACCTGAATTTCTGATAATTCTTGGTTCACGTATTGCTGAAGTCTAGCTTGCAGAATCTTAAGCCTAACCTTGTTGGCATGTGAAATGAGGGCAATTGTTCAGTAATTTGACCATTCCTTGGCATTGCTTTTCTTTAGGACTGGAACATAAACCGATGTCTTCGATCCAGTGGCTATTGTTGTGTTTTCCAAATTTGTTGACATATTTATTGCAGTACTTTAACAGCATCATCTTTTAGGGTTTTCAATAGCTCAGCTGGACTTCTATCGGCCTGCAAGATGAAGAAACTGAGGCAAAGTGAGTTAAGTGACTTGCCCAGGGTCACACAGTAAGTATCTGAAACCAAATTTGAACTCAGGTCTTCCTGACTCCAGTCCTGACATTCTATCCACTGAGCTACCTATAGCTCCCTACTCTTATACATTCAGTGAGGGTGGAGGGAACTGAGGGGAAATAATTGTGGTATAAAAATGAAAAATAATAATAAATCTATTTTTTTAAAACCCAAGGGACTGGGGTGAGCAGTTGTATGAGTGAAGATCCAGACTGAGAGGTCATTATCAGATCAGAAAGCATAATAAGGGGAACACTGGAGGAAGTGACTGGATCACTCAATCTATCTCCCCAAACTTCCAATTTTAATAATAATAGCTAAGATTTGTATACTGCTTTAACAGTTGCAAAGACTTTACATAAATTAGCTCATCTGAATCTCACAATAACTCTGTGATAACAGGTGCTATTATTATTATCCCCATTTTGCAGATGAGGAAACTGAGCCTAAGTGACTTTTTCAGGGTCACAAAACTGGTAAGGGTCTGAGGCAGAATTCAAATAACTCTTCCTGACTTCAGGGTAATATAGTGACTTCTTGTGTTCTCCACCCCCATACCGTAACAAAGTCAGACTCAGTCATATCAATAAGGCCGTGGATTTGGACATGTCAAGTAACTATTAGTAGAGTGACCTGGATTATTAGGTATAGTTCTTAAGAACCTGCAGCTGCAGAAACGGAACACTTGGAAAATCTTGGTATCCAACAAAAACTTTCTTGCTCAGCCTGAGAAATCAACATTCTCTTCATGATTTCCCTCTGCTTGCAATTAGATCTTCCAAGCATAGGGCTTCAGCGAAACGCTTGATAACCAGCTCTGCTGAAATGAGAGTCAGGAAAAGGCTACTCAAGTTGGAAACAAATCAGTGACAGAAAGAGATACAAATCACAGCTGGTATTTATTCTCTGGGGGAGATTTGAAATGGCAGAAGAAGAGCAGACAATTTATTTTCATATAACACTGACTTGCATGCAGAAATGTGCTCAACCATGGCTGCACAGTACGGTCTGGGGGTCTGAGCTTTTGAATTTGCTGTTCAGTTCTCAGAGTAGCCTCAAATCATGCTCAGACCCATGGGCACAGAAATATAATACATCTGCTGCTGTTAGCCCCACACGTCATTACCATCAGCTCATTTTCTGAACATCTAAATGTCCATTTTTTAAAAGGAGGGGCTGGGATAAAGATATCACATGTTAACCTGATATGTTTGCTTTCTAAGCAACTTTTCAAGAGCACATTAATCTCAGCAGATATGGCAAAGACAGTTCCCCCCTGTTGGATTTTAGCAACTGGATCAGCAGAAGCAGAGTAATAACCACTGAGAAATGACAAAAGATTTGCTGCAGGTTCTAGCCTGAATTCTATTTATAACTCTGAGCCTACCAGTGCTATATTAAAAAGACATGCATTTGCATGTGCATGTGTGTGTGTGCATGCATGCATGTAAAAGTCATTAAAGCTGCAATATTTTAAAGGAGAACATTTTAATTAGCGAGATGGCCACAGAAACCTGCAAACATCCTCTTGCTTTAGAGGCTTACAATCGACCTTGACATTTGTTCCGTGGGCTTGACTGTAGCCAGGGAAACATAATCCTCATCATGGTCAGCGAGTAGGTGGAGTCTGGAAGATGGGATCTTGTGGTTGCTAAACTGTGTTTTTTTGTTTTTTACAGAGTTGCTAGAGGTGTTTCACTCTCTTCTATAATGAACGAATATATGGGAATGTTCTACTGGTGCAAAATAGCCTGTAATCCTTGCCTGTCCCCATCCATGCCACTGGAATCTGTTGTAACAGTACGTTCAGAAGCTCAAGGAAAAAGTGCCTCACCCAGATCCTCTAAGTAGCTCTTTGTCTCTGTCTCTGTCTCTATCTCTGTCTCTCTGTGTCTTTGTTTCTCTTTGTGTCTCTCTGTCTCTGTTTTTCTTTCTCTGTCTCTGTCTCTTTCTCTCTGCTGTCTGTCTGCCTCTATATTTGTCTCTCTTCCTCCAAATGAGAAGATTTAGTGGTGGCCTTCACCTAAGAAAGTCTCATAAGAATATTTGCAAGTGTTACTCATTTAAACAGTTTGCTTATTCAGTATTTTCCTAACAGGAGAAATTTGTATTAAGTACCCCCACCTATCCCACCAGGAAATTCAGAAGGAGGAGATAGGGGATGGTATTTTAAGATTTGGCTCTCCCCTCCCCCAAAATAACAAATCTAACAAGGAAATAAAAAAGAACCTGTTACAATGCCATAAGAATAATACCTGGATTATAGATTTTCTGTGTTATGGTGAGAAGTGCTCAATATATCAGGGTTACACAGGAAACACAGGATAATTAAATGCATGGATAGTGACATATTTTATAATGGGCAGTCTAACAAGCAGACCTTCAGTATATACAAGCTATCAGAAAAGACAGAAAATGTATATAGATACATGACTTTATTCATATAAAACATCTGTTTAAAAAATGGTTGTAAGGAATTATTGCAAACAGTTCTATTTTATAAATAGGGAATGAATATTTCTGAATAAAAGCTTAAAAATGACAAAACAGAGGCGCAGAGGTTAAGTGATTTGTGAGTCAGCAGCAAAGCAGAGACTGGAACTCAAGTCAGTTACAATTCAAAGGATTACACATATGGGCCCAGGACTACAAGACCCCAGGGTGGGCAGGACTCAACCTTCTGAAGGCAGTGATAGTGATGACATAGTTCAGTAATAAAACAAGGAATAGGAGCCCTATTTAATTTTCGGATACAGCAACCAGATCACCTATGCTACTATTATTGGCAAAGTATGTGGAGAGAACATTGGCTGCCTCTGGAGCCAGAAGACACATGTTTGATTTATATCTCTACTATTTACCACCTGTATGACTTAAAGCAATTCAATTCCTCTCTCTTTGACCTAATTTCTAAAATAAAGGTATTAGACCAAATGATTCCTAAATTTCATTCCACATGTCATCTAACCTTCCCATTCCAGCCAAGCCTTCGCCATCTACCCTGCAGATACTCTCTTCTAATCACTGAAGACCGTTCCTTGAGTGTCTTAATCCACTTGGCTTTGGAAATCAATTGCTCTGAAGGAACCTTGATTGAAGATTCAGCCAGTGCGAAGGCATATAGCCTACTACATCTACTCTAAACCATGCTTTATTTCCCAATTGATAGTTCACCCTAACCATCTCTTTGTCTTCCACCCTGCTACCTCATGATATCCCACTTCCATGTTCCTACTTCCCAGTTGGAAAGCAATCAAGTCAAAACAATTGCTATTGGAAAAGATCATGTAAATTGTCTGTTCTGTGACTCTATCCACTATTCCTCTGACTTCTCAAAAAAAATATCCTTCCTTGGTCAATATTCCCTTATGTGTTGTCTCCCTCATCTAGAGTATAAGCAACTTGAGGACAAGAACTATCTCTCTTTTGGATTCGTATCCCCAAAGCATAATAGCTCTTGGCACATAAGAAGTGCTTAATAAATGCTTTTTTTATTAATTCATTCATTACACATCTAAATTTACGATCACATGAATACCACTCAAATCATATTTTGTATGTGCACTTCATCTGAATTTTAGGTTGTCTTTGCATATAGGTGGATTAAATGATTTACCTACATAAAATGCTTTGATGGTCAGTTCACACACAGTAGAATATAAGGTTCTTGAGGGCACAGACTATTTTGGTTTTTGTCTTTGTGTCCCCAGTGTCTATCGAAAAGTTTGGTACATAGTATACTTTTAATAAACTTGTTGAACTAATATACAAATGAAGAAACAAAACTGAAAAGGTCCTCCTGCCCTAAGATACCTTTGTTACTGGTCTTCAGATTTTCTGAAATATACTGTTAAAAAGTAATTCCTTTTCTTTAAGTATTGTGCCTCCAACAATTTCCTATTAAAAGTAAAATACCCAGAGCTATAACTAGCAATTCTGAAGCTTGGGGCAAGCACATTAAGAATCAGGTGAAAACAAGAGAGAGACAGAGACAACAGGATGTCAGTTTCACACCCCACCTCTCCATAGGTAAAAACGCCCAATGATCCAGAAACATGACAAGGCCTATTTTAAAGAAGTCCTTCCCCTACCACTACTCCTGACCCTCAAAAAGCAGGATGGGGAAGATAGTAACTTCCTATTTTAACTTGTTATGTTTTCTACTACATTAAATTCATTTTGTACCTGCTGAAAGAGTAAAAGTGCTCTGAGTACCCTCTAATTTGGGGTCTTTAGGGGTAATAATTTTTTTTTTTTACTTTTAAGTACAAACAGTATGACAACTCTAGGTAAATCTTACCCTGCAAATACCTCTGGGGAAGATAACATTTTATTCATTTTCAACAAATAACTCCTTAGCACACATTAATTAATTAATTGGTTAATTAATTAATTATTATTCTACCACCACTGTATTTTTATTTTTTAACATAATTTCATTTATTGAAAAGTGGAGAGTTAGCTGTGGAGTTGAGATCTGGCCCTCTGTAAAGGAAGACTAATTAGGAGGAGTTTGGTACACCACCTCTACCCCTTCAATCATAAGGGAAAGAGGGCTGAAGGAGTTGGGAAGGTGTTGCTGCTGTTGTTCTTTCTTCCTTTTCAAAGAGGACCAATGACATCACAAGGTGATGTCTTGAATTATGGGTGAATTGGATTAAGCGAGGTAGAGTGGCACAAAGTTGTCACCTTAGTCGATTCCAGAGTCATCTGTCCAGGGGCAAAAACAAAAATCAGGATGATTGGGGGATGGCCTAGGTTGCAACGGATGACCTTGATGTCTTTGATGTCTGATCTTGTTCTTGTCCTCTAAGGGCTCCATAGCACCTGCTTCAGTCACCTTCATGGCCATTGGAACAAGTTGTTCTCATCCTCCCATTCCACGTGTGGAAGTTTTCACATACTTGGTATAGACATTGACTTGTCAGTTACCTTCAACGTTTAGCTCATCACCCATGCTACCCTTTCATGGAGTCACACATGAGAGTTGGGTGAAGGTGACCACCAAATGTGGATGAGCAGCCCTGAAAAGGGCTCAGCAAGCCCTCCCACCAGAGTTGAACAGTAGAACAATGAGATTTCAGGCGATCTGCTTATTCTCAGAAGGGCATCATGTTCCTTGGAGTTCAAACCAAGCAGAGCAGCTGGAGAGTCCAGGGCCAGCTCTCAGTAAAGGAAAGCCTTGGGAGGAGTTTTATGCTCCACTCTCCAGCCCTCCAATCCGAGAGGAGAAGAGACTGAGGGAGGTGGGAAGGTGTTGAATATCCAACAACCAGGTATATCTAAAAAAGCTTTCCATAAATGTTAGCAATGGAGCTAAATGAGAAAAAAAAATCAAGGAACAGGGTAAGAAGAGAGTGTATTCTAGGCCTGTGAAAAGGCAGAGAAACAGGAAACAGCATGCTGAGTCCCAGGAAGTTCAAGTAGACTAGCTCAATCAAAACGCAGAGTACATAGAGAAATAATTGAAAAAAGTCTGGAAAGGGAGGTTAGGGCCAGGTTGCTTGATGGTGCAGGTGATAATGTATGGGACTTAGAATCAGTAAGTCTTGCCTCAAATACTTGAGCCTAGGTACGTCTCTTTCAGGCTCAGTTTCTTCATCTATAAAATAGAAATGATAAAATAGCACCAAGTACTATAAAAATGTTAGCTTTTATTAAATGCCAAGTTTAAGAGTTTGTATCTCAAGCTAAAGGCAATAGGAAACCACTGAGATGCTTGAGTAGAGGCACAATGTGCTCACTACTGAACTCACTAATGTGGCAGCTTGGTGCCACAGTTAGATAGAGTTTTGGTCCTGGAGTCAGGAAGATCTTAGTTCAAATATGACCTCAGACACTTACTAGCTGTGTGATCTTGAGTCAATCGCTTAACCTCTGACTGCTTTGGTTTCCTTAACTGTAGAAATAATAGTACCTACCTCCAAGGGTTTTTGGAAAGACCTAATAAGATAATACATGCATTATACTTAGCATAGTACTTGGTACTTACATAGGTGTTTAATAAATGCTTTTTCTCTTCTCCACTTGCCCTTAATTTGACAGCTGTGTGGAGAATTTATTAGAGAGAGTAGGATGAAGTAAAGAAAGAGTGTGGAAGAGAGAGGCAGAAATACACTTTACCTGCTTCACAATTTTGTTTAGGATGAGCTCTGTCTGAATCACTCTGCAGAAGACAAGTGAGAGCACGTTGCCTGTACACATAATCATTTGGCAATTTGTTTCAACAATTGGCTTAAAATTCATTATACTGTCCTTCAGAGGCACCCACAGTCATTAGTGCTTTATGTGACTGTTCTAGGCAATGAGCCAAGACTGACTCAAAGGCCGAGGGATAATGGCAGCTTTAGTGGCAGGACAAGAGAAGAAGGAGGTCCATTTAAATCAGAGGAGTCCCCCACTGTAAAACCCAATTAATTCCAATTAATGAAGAAGAAAGCCAACCTGAACTTTAGAATTTGTGTAAAGAGGTGCAATTTTGCATACTTTCAAGAATGCCCTGTATAATCATTGTCAATAAACTAGAAACTATTGCCAGTACAAGTCCCGCTTTAATGATTTATAATGAGTTTATAGACATTCTAGCCTCCGGGGAACTCTAAGAGGACTGACCAAATCACAAGGATGCTCTTTGGAGACTGGGCTAAGCAAATAGCAAATGCTTAACAAAGAAATACTGGTTGAAATGAAGGAATTCACTATATAATAAGGCAAAGGTCAAAAAGAAAGAGATTGTCTCAAAATGAACATGAGCAAAAGGAAGTCAAGAAGAGTAAGAAACTGTAATGGTGATCAAATGACCATATTTTGTCTCCCCAGGAATAAAGAAAATAGAAGAGACAAAGATGTGTTATCAGTCATTAAGTCTACATTGGTGAAATTTTGCTATAACTCCAAACTGCTGCTCTCATTATTTTGTCATGCATTTAATTCACTGCTGCTGGCAACATGCAAAGTGGGAATATATGATGATAAAACATTCAACATAATGAAGCAAGCAACATATACCAGTTGGTCTCTATTATCTCACTATAAATGAACACGTAGGAACACTGATTTTTGCTATTCTGGAGGAATTCCCCTAATGTAATTAGACATACATTTTTTAAAAAAGGTAATCATATTCCTCTTGAAACTAGCATATTTCAGAGTAATTGCTCTTATGTTAGGGTACAGCAAATCTCTTACTCTCCTTCCCCATCCTTTCCATTTTATTGAGCAGTACCATTTAGTGTGTACTAACAACAACCATAACAACTAGACCCAGCTTTAGGTCATCAGATCTTACGAAACAGGTTGAGAAGGCCTAGTTGTAAGGTACACCTTTGGAGGATGTAAACTCACAGGTCCATGGAAGTGGAAGCATTTGCCATAGGAGGAGAAAAAATACGTTTTTCCTATTAAACATTCTTTGGTTGATATTAACATATAACATATTATATAACATTATAACACATTAAGAACAAAAAAATTACAGATATCAAGCAATCATCTACCCTCCAAGCTTTGCAGCTGCTGTAAGATGAAATCACAAGATCTCTCTGTGTCTCTTTGATAGGAGATTAAAATATAGCAGTTTAAATTGACAAGTTCACATTTTACTGACAAAGCCTGTGACTGAAGCCATAGCAAGCACTGCTGGACCTACAGTAAGAAGAACTTAGCAGCTGACAAAGAAAGCTCCCAAGCAGTATGCTTTGCACTTTAGATCTCTTTAGTGTGACAAAACCTTGGTTTAATGAAACAATCCCACTAGAGTATCTGTTGTGGTCACATCCCACATTTAGGATGCAGTTGTTAACACTTGTTTATGCTTATTGATTGATTGATTGATTCCCACAGTTTTAGTCAAGTAGCAGTAACTATGTAGAGGAACCGTCAAATGGGACTTCCTTTCTAAGCAGAGCATGGTTCTTGAAAGAAACTGCAGAGAAAATAAGACATACTGACATTCACAAAAGGTTCGTTTATTAATTTTTTTGGATCATACTCTTTTAGAGTGTTATAAATACCCAAATTAACTACAAAGGACATATGATGGAATATACTATCTGCATCTAGAGAAAGAACTGATAAATAGAAGTATGTATAGGATAATTTTACACAAATATACATATATATATATGTTGTGTCTAATGGTAGCCATTTCTAGAGTGGAGTGGGAGGAGGGAAAGGAAAAAGGAAAAAAGAAATTTACATGATACCTTTATTATATATTTAAAAGGAATAGCAAGTTGTACATAATAGATTTGCAGTTTCATGTGAAATCATCTTTTCTACTATATTGTGTTATGAAAATGTTTGTTTTATTCCTCAAATTAAAAATAAAATAAAATTTAAAAATGTAAAGTGTCATCAATGGTTTTTTTTTATATTACAGTCTTTTCTGGATGCATCCTTCCCCCTCTGAAAGCCTCTCCCCGAGTCCCCACACACCCCTATTTTGCTTACCTTACAATCAAATCGAACTCTGTAACGAAGAAAAATGGTTAAGCAAAAATATCAGATATAGCAACTATATCTGATAATTTATATAAACAGTTTGCCCCAGTAATTCCCTGCCTTTCTAGAGAGAGGAAAAAGGTGTGGTTTTTTCTTGTTGTTATTGTTGTAACTCATTTTCTTTATTTTTTAAAATAGTATTTAATTTTTTCCAATTATATGTAAAGACAATTTTTAACATTCACTTTTACAAAATTTTGAATCCCAAATTTTTCTTCCTCCCTCTCTCCCCTCCCCTCCCCTCTTCCTAAAATGGTAAACAATTTGATATAGGTTATATAAGTACAATCATGTAAAACATATGTCCATATTAGTCATGTTGTGAAAGAAGAAACAGACCAAAAGGGAAAAAATACTGTGAAAAAAATAAAGCGAAAATAGTATGCTTCGACATGCATTCAAAGTCCAGCAGTTCTTTCTCTGGATGTGGATAGCATTTCCCATCATGAGTCCTTTGGAATTGTCTTGGATCACTGTATGGCTGGGAAGAGCAAAGTCATTCATAGCTGCTCTGTTACTTATTCTCTTTATGTGAAACTAAAGATATTATGTGCAACTTGCTTTTCTTTTTACATATATAATAAAATCATTCTGTAACTTTCAAAGCTGTCCTGCTTATATGTGATTCCTTTTGGCCTTCCTTTGTTCTCTTTTGTGCACTTTTAGAAAAATGTTCCAATGACCCTCCTTTCTGATTTCTTCTCATCTTTTTTTCTTCTTTCCTTCTTTCTTTCCTTTCTTTTTTTTTCTGGGTCATATCCCTAACCCTTTTACTTTTCCCCCACTGGGAGAAAAAGGAAAAATCCCTATAATAAATACAAATAGTCAAGCAGAACAAGTTCCCACATCGGCCATATCCAAAAAATATGTCTCGTTCTGGGTCTTGAGTCCATCACCTCTTCATTCATTCATTTGGAAAGCATTTATTAAACATCTGCTGTTTGCAAAGTACCATTCTTGAGGCCAGAAGTCCCTAACCTCAGGGAGCTTACTGTTAATTAGGGGGATAAAATATGATGAGTGCATCATAAAGTTGCAAGAGACTGTCCAGAGAAGCTGGCATTTCAATTTCAATCAACAAACATTTGTTGATTCAGCCTTATGCTAAGGAATGCAGATAACAATCCAAAAAAAAAAATAGTCCTTGCCCTCAGGGAGTTTATTCAATTGAGAAAGCCATGCATATACACGTAAGTAAAAACTAAATATATAGAAAGTGAACTCAAGGTAATTTAAAGGGGAAGAAGTATTAGTAGCTATGGGGGATCAAGAAAGGTCCTGGAGAGAAGGCTTGAGCTGAGCTCTGAATGAAGCCAGGGATTCTAAGAGATGGAAATGATGTCAGTCATTTCACTCATGTCTGATTCTTTGTGACCCCATTTGGGGTTTTCTTGGTGAAGATACTGGAGCGGTTTGCCATTTCCTTCTCCAGCTCATTTTACAGATAAGGAAACTGGGGCAAACAGGATTAAATGACTTGCCCAGGGTCACACAGATATTAAGTATCTGAGGCCAGATTTGAACTCAGGTTTTCCTGACTCCAGAATATTATATTCTAGATAGAGATGACAAGATACCAAAATAGAAATGGGAACTTCATGTGTGGAATGTAGGCCCATTTGACTGGAATTTAGAGTGTGTGAAGGGGTAAACTGGAGTCCTATTGTAAAGGGTTTTAAATGTCAAACAGAGAAGGAACATTTGTATTTTATCTGAAGAAAAAGTGAGCCACTGGAACTTTTTGAGGAGGGAAATGACTTGGTCAGATCTGTTTAAAATATCACTTGGTAGTTCTATGGAGGACGGTTTGGAGAAGACGGAGATTGGATGCAGGAGACCAGTTAGGAAACGATTACAATAGTTCAGGCAACAGTTGATGAGGCCTGCACTCAGGCTAATGAGATGTGATCCGAATAAAGAGACCAATGTTAGGATGCTTTGGACATAGATTAAATCAAACTTGGCAACTGATTGGATATAGGGAATAAAGGAAAATGGAGAGGTGGAGAACCTCTCTGACTGGAAGGATGTAGGTGCCCTTTCAGAAATAAGAAAGTTAAGTAGATCAGGTGTGTTTAAGACAAGAGATGATGAGTTTTCTTTCAACTATGTGGAGCTTGCAATGCTAATAAAATATCCAAGGGGGCGGAGCCAAGATGGCAGCTTAAAAACAGGGAGTCACTTAAGCTGTCCCCTAAATCCCTCCAAAAACCTGTAAAAAATGACTCTAAACAAATTCTAGAGCTACAGAATCCATGAAATAACAGAGGGAAACACATCCAGCCCAAGATGGCCTGGATGGTTGCTGGGAAGGGTCTATCTCACTGTGCTGGGAGTGGAGTGCAGCCCAACATGGGCCATGTTGGAAGAGAACAGGCCAGGGTAGACTGTATGGAGCAGGCCTCAGAGCCCTGTATCACTGAGCTGTGACAGTTACCAGACTTCTCAACCCACAAAAGCCAAAGACAACAGAGCAGGTCAGTGGGAAAACTGCTGGATCTGGGCGAGGGAAGTGCATGACCCTGCCGAAGCCCCAGGGTGGCAGAGGTGACTACAGGGGCAGTGGCAGCAGCAGCAGCAACAGCAACAGCACAGAGGCTGCTTCCAGCCCCAGGTCCACATGGTGGGAGGAATCAAGCAGCTGATCAGAGTAGAAGTGCAGGGAGTGCTTTGCTGGCACTGAGGCAAGGTTCTCTTTCTTTGACCTGCTTGGATCTGGGTCGCAGTCCTGGTTGGTGGTTCTTGGGGGAGGAGGAGTTCTGGGGCAGAGCTTTGTGGTACATTTCAGAATAGAAGTAGCTCTGAAAACAGCAGCCCAAACCCCCTGAAGCTTGAGACAAAGCACTCATGCCCTGAGAAAAAGCTCAAAGGTCAAGTAACTGTCTGGGAACATAAGGAAGCAGCGAAAAAGGAATCCAACTATAGAATCTTTCTTTGGTAACAAAGAAGATCAAAACATACAGCCAGAAGAAGTCAACAAAGTCAAAGATCCTACATCAAAAGTCTCCAAGAAAAATATGAATTGGTCTCAGGCCATGGAAGAGCTCAAAAAGGATTTGGAAAAGCAAGTAAGAGAAGTAGAGGAAAAATTGGGAAGAGAAATGAGAATGATGCAAGAAAGTCATGAAAAACAAGTCACTGACTTGCTAAAGGAGACCCCAAAAATACTGAAGAAAATAACACCTTAAAAATAGTCTAACCCAAATGGCAAAAGAGCTCCAAAAAGCCAATGAGGAAAAGAATTCCTTAAAAAGCAGAATCAGCCAAATGGAAAAGGAGGTCCAAAAGCTCACTGAAGAAAATACTGCCTTAAAAATTAGAATGGAGCAAGCAGAAGCTAGTGACTTTATGAGAAATCAAGAAATTGTAAAACAGAACCAAAAGAATGAAAAAATAGAAGACAGTATGAAATATCTCCTTGGAAAAATCACTGACCTGGAGAATAGATCTGGGAGAGATAATTTAAAAATTACTAGACTACTTGAGAGCCATGATCAAAAAAAGAGCCTAGATATCATCTTTCAAGAAATTATCAAGGAAAACTGCCTGATACTCTAAAACCAGAGGGTCCACTGATCACCTCTTGAAAAAGATCCCCAAAAGAAAACTCCTAGGAATAGTGTAGCCAAATTCCAGAGTTCCTAGGTCAAAGAGAAAATATTGCAAGCAGAAAGAAACAATTCAAGTATTATGGAAACACAATCAGGATAACACAAGATCCAGCAGGTTCTAAATTAAGGGATTAAAGGACTTGGAATATGATATTCCAGAGGTCAAAGGAGCTAGGATTAAAACCAAGAATCACCTACCAGCAAAAGTGAGTATAATGCTCCAGGGCAAAATATGGATTTTCAATAAAATGGAGAACTTTCAAGCATTCCTGATGAAAAGACCAGAGCTGAATAGAAAATTTGACTTTCAAATACAAGAAGCAAGAGAAGCATGAGAAGGTAAACAGGAAAGAGAAATCATAAGGGACTTACTAAAGTTGAACTGTTTTGTTTACATTCCTACATGGAAAAATGATATTTGTAAGTCAGGAAACATTTCTCAGTATTAGGGTAGTTGAAGGGAATATATACATATACGTATACATATACGTATATGTATATGTATATGTATATGTAAATGTATATGTATATGTATACAAACACACACACACAGAAAGACAGAGAGAGACAGAGACAAAGCCAGAGAGCACAGGGTGAGCTGAATATGAAAGGATGATATCTAAAAAATAAAATTAAAGGGTAAGAGAAGAATATATTGGGAGGAGAAAGGCAGAGATAGAATGGGGTAAATTATCTCACATAAAAGGGGCAAGAAAAAGTTGTTGTAATGGAAGGGAAGAGGGAGTAGGTGAAAGGGAATGAGTGTATCTTGCTCTCATCAGATTTGCCTTAAGGAGGGAATAACATACTCAATTGGGTATCTTACCCTACAGGAAAGTAGGGGGGAAGAGGATGGGTGGAGGGATGACAGAAGGGAGGGCAGATTGAGGGAGGAGATAGTCAAAAGCAAACACTTTTGAAAAGGGACAGGGTCAAGGGAGAAAAGTGAATAAAGGGGGAGAGGATAGGATGGAGGGAAATATAGTCTTTCACAACATGACTATTATGGAAGTGTTTTGCATAAAGACACATGTATGGCCTATGTTGAATTGCTTGCCTTCTCAAGGAGGATGGGTTGGGAGGGAAGAAGGGAGAGAATTTGGAACTCAAAGTTCCAAAAAGAAATGTTTAAAAAAAAAAGTTGTTTTCACATGCAACTGATAAATAAGATATACAGGCAATGGGGTATAGAAATCTATCTTGCCCTACAAGAAAGTAAGGGCGAGGGGGATAAGGGAGGTGGGAAAGTGGAGTGATAGAAGAGAAGGCAGACTGGGGAAAGGGGCAATCAGAATTTATGCCATCTCAGGTTGGGGAGAGATGGAGAGAAAATTTGTAACTCAAAATCTTGTGGAAATCAATGTTGAAAACCAAAAATATTAAATAAATTTTTAAAAAATTTAAAAAATCTATATATATATGTCTAATAGGTTAGTTAATAATGTGGGAGAGGTGCTCAGGAGAAAAATAGGGACTAGATACATAAATTTGGAGTCATCTGAATAGAGATGATAATTAAATACAGGAGAGCTAATGAGATCCCTGAGAGATTATATAATGAGAGAGGAGTAAAGGGCCCAAGGAAATGCCTTAAGTACCCATAGTTAGGACATAGGATACAGATGAGGATCCAGCAAAAGACCTTGAGAAGGAATGACTGGACAGGTAAGAGGAAAATCACAATGGATAAGTACCACAAAGATCTGCCGAGGAAAAAAAACATCTGAGAGGAGGTGTTGAACATTATCAAAAAATGTAAAAACAGAAAAGACTATTGGATTTGGCAATTAAAAGATCATTGGTAACTTGAGAGACACGAATTTTGGTTGAGTGATCAGGTCAGAAGCCAGATTGCAAGGGACTGAGAAAAGAGGAAGTAGAGGAAATGAAATAGATTTTTCTAAGAGTTTGGCTATAAAGAGAGGAGAGATATAAGCTTATGGCTTAAGAAGATGGTACAATCAATTAAGAGTTTTTTAAGTGTAGTGGGAGAAATTGTCTCCCCACCCGGGAGCATGCTCACAGTTTGCCATTCCTAGGTCCAGTGATAACATGGGTGCTTTGGGACTTGCTTCCAATCACGTGGTAGCCTGCCGCTGAAAGGACTTCATGTTTTAGTATGACTCAGTAAATCTTTAGTGGTCCCTACACTGTAACAGTTACAGAGGGCCAGAGAATATTTGAGTTAACAGAATAGGTAGTTTTTAAGTTAACCCTCTTGGCTACAACCTTCCTGTATTATAAATCGCTTTGATTCTTATAGAAGAGGATGGAGGGATGTGTAGTGCTCTATTGGCCATTCTGACACCTCTCCCCTATGGAATGTGGACTCAACTAGGTGAGCTTATGTCTGGACCTTTAGGTGCCTTTTCTGATTTATACTTCTTTTCTTGCATAGGTGATTAAACATCAACCTCAAGGTGGAGGTGTCCAGAGTCGGAGGATAGATACCATTAGTGTTCAAGAATGTGGAAGCAACCAGCTGGATGGTTAATTTTGGCAGAGGCAAGAGTAGTTGACCACAGAAATGGCTGAGCAAGAAGTTTAGAGGAAGTGTGGGTTTAGACTGGAGTGATGGTGGAAAGACAAGGTAAAATATAAAACACCTAACCAGCAATCCTACACACTGCTTTAATGGATTTTAGTTTCAACCTCCCAGAAGATTTTTAACAGTGGTTGTAATTTAAATCACAGAATCTTGTTTTAATTGTTGTTTGTTAATGTATGCCTTTTCTGTGTTAGAATAAATTTTTCCTATAATGGATTCATGTTGTACATTGAATAGTTTTTAAATTCTCCTCTTTTGGAGGAGGCACTAGACATAAGTCATAAATAAATGTTTCCTGGGGGTACCAGGGTAGGATACTTAACTATCCAAAGAGTATGGGAAAAAATCCCCCCTCCCATTAGAATACAGATTCCCCAGGACTAAACCTAGTCCAAATTGCATGCCTGGGTACAAATGTATACAGTAAGGAGTGAAAACAGTACCTCCAGACCCTGTGGTGACTCAGCAAGGTTCCTTAAGGCTAGGTAAGGATAAGAGAGATCTGAACATGTCTGTAAGCATCAAGGAAAACCAGTAAATATGGAGAAATTGAAGATTAGAGAGAGAAAGGGAAGACTGTAGGGAAAATATGCCAGAAGACAAAGAAGATGGGATTTGGCCTTTGAAGGACTGGTAGGAATTTAGCAGCTAGGGGGTACAATATATAGCATTCTGGCGTCAGAAAGACCTTAGTTCAAATGTATTCTCAGATACTAGCTATGCAACACCAAACAAGTCACTTGACCCTGTTTGCCTCCATTTCCTCGTCTGTAAAATGAGCTGGAAGAGGAAATGGCAAACCATCCCATTATCTTTGCCAAGAAAACCCCAAATGGAGTCATGAAGAGTCAGACAGGACTGAAACAACTAAAAAACAAAGGAATTTAACAAAGACAAAGAAGAGTATGAAGAATATTCTAGAACCGTCCAATGAGAGCCCAGTCCTTAGAAGCATGAGCAGTATACTCTGTCTGATGTGATCTGCCATGTAGAGTCTGGAAGAGCCTACATCTGGAACTTCATAATATGGAAGGGAGGGGCCTGGCTGTCCACTTCCAAGCCTGTGTAGGTATGCAGTGACTATTTCCAGTCTACTTGCAGTGTGTTAATAAAGGGGCCTTGTGGAAGACAACCTCCCTTGTCCCACACACACACGCTCTCTCTCTGGAACTTAAAGAAACCACTTTAAAACTCATGGCAAATTATGCCCAAAGAGTTATTAAACTGCCTATACCCTTTGACCCAGCAATACACCATTAGATCTGTTTCCTGAGATGATTAGGGAAAAAGGAAAAGAACCTACATGTTCCAAAATATTTATAACAATTCTCTTTGTGATGGCAAAGAACTGGAAATTGTGGACATACCAGTCAATTAGGGAAAGGCTAAACAAAGTGTGGTATGTATGTTCACTGTGGAATATTACTCTGCTATAAAAATGATGAGCTCAGCAATTTTAGAAAAACATGGAAAGATCTCCATGAAATAATGAAGACTGAAATGAGCAGGACCACAAGAACATTGTATACAGTAACACCAGTATTGTTTTAATAATAACTTTGAGCAACCAAGTCATTCTGACTTTTCTAAATACCCAAATTAACCACAAAGATCCTATGAAGACGTAGTTTGAATTCAAAAAAAGAACTGACATATGTATATGTATGTTCATGTGTACATGTGTCTGTATATGTATATGTATGTATATAGGACATACATAAATATATACATATGTATATACACACACACATATACAGATTTGTGCCTAATGTTGGCTATCTCAAAGTTTGGGGTGGGGGAAAGGGGCACAAAAGAAAGTCACATGGTAACTTTGTTGTATATTTGAAAAGAATAGGAAATTGTACATAATGGATCTGCAATTTCAGGTGCAATCCTCTGTTTTCTACTCCACTTTGTCATGGAAATGCTTGTTTTATTTCTTAAGAATAAAACCAATTTTTTAAGAAGAGGAAGAATAATATAAAATGAAACTCATGGCCAACAGGAAAGAGAGAGAATGAAGTTCTCTTTCGGAGTCTTTTGTATACAATTCCATTTCTGGCTCAACAGCCAACCAAGAGGCTCTTTCATCACTACACGGTAAGTGGACAGGAAATTTTCATTGAATACCTGCATGCACCTTGTGGTGAAACACCAGGCCTCTTCCTTCTATGCCATCATAAATTTCCATAGACAATATCACCTAGGCTCCATGTGGGAGGTTGCATCAAGCAGAGCACATTTTGCATGCTCCTGAGGATTGAACTCTCATTGGCCAGTTCTACACGAGGAAGGTAACTGTAAACAAAGACACAAAGATGGCATACAAGGGGCAATGAGTCATCTATAGAGCACATGGAGGGGAGCAATATGAAATAAGCCTGGAAAGGCTATGATAGTTGTAGAATGTTAGGGCTTGAATGTTAAACAAAGGAGTTTGCATTTTACTTACAAAAAATAGCAACAAGGAACTAAGATTTTTGAGCACAGGAGTAACATGGCCATATCTTATGAATACAAGAAAGATTGTTCTAATATTGGTATGAAAGATTGGAGGGAGGGGAAGGGAGATAGGAAGAACTGTTAGGCAGCTATTGGAATAGTCCAGTTAGATGGTAATGAGGCTCCCTGTTGGATGGTGGTAGCAGGGAAGGAGAGGAGGGAGAGGATGTGAAAGAGATTGTGGAAGTAGAATCTCCAGGAGTTAGTAACTAAGAGGTGACAGAGAGGGAAGAGTGAAAGACTACATTACACATATGGGGCACCTTGTGAAAGAATGAGAGAAAGTTGCGTATTGTGTAATTAACAGTCCTGTAAAGCACAGAATAAACCATTTCAGAGATGTTAAAAAGATTGAAGTCAGTCTCTTGGAGAAGACTTTATATACGCATCTGATTTAGTAGTCACTGGAAATAACTGTTGCCATCCTTCAATCTTTGAGGTCTTAGCATAACTCACAGAGGTGGCAGGAGAGTCAAATATGACTCAGAATTTTTTTTTGTCAGCTAATGATGTCTAATGAGATGGGGGAAAATATAACAGACTCTTTTACTCTTGACCACTGTTGTAACAATTCAGGTAGTAACAATTCGGCTAGCAGCTATGTGGAGGTGAAAGACCAACACAAGCCCAACAACAACAATGCTGACAGCACAGGTTCTTTTGATCTGCTTTACTAAGGAAAGTAACTTTAAGAGGTTAGCAATTTTATTTCAATCCAGCATACAAATATCATTCACTTAGTTCAGAGGAAAAAGCCAGCACCTTGAACTTCAGAACAAGCACAAACAATTACAAACACACATTATAAACAGACCAAATACAATTCATAGTTACCAAGAAACCATCAACATTTGGGTGAGCCAGAGGCTCTTAGGAGGCTCGTAGAGTGGCTGCCCAAAGTCCCATGCCAACACTCCTCCAGGAGTGAGAGCCTCTGCAAATAGCTCTGTTCTATCTTTATATACACTGTTTAGCCGTCATCAAATGTCATCTGAGCGACCAGAACTTAGATTCCTACTATTGGCTTTGGTCTTAGCAACTCCCCTTAGGACCCTGAGGGCTTTACGCCCACATAGGCTAAGCACCTAGTAGATAGGTGTTTGGGCCTGGGGCTTTGCACCTAGCAAGGCTCTATTAAAGACACCTAATTAATTTATCCTAAAACAGTAAAAAAAAAAAAAAAAGTCCCAACTTAATTGATATTACAACCACACCATATATTAAAAAAAATGTACCAGGGGAAAAACACAAACTGTTTGGAAAGATACAGAATTATCTTGAGTTAGTCACTCCCAAGAGGCTTTGATGAATATAGAAAAGAAGTGGAGTAAAAAAATGACTAAGAATCAAAGAAAATCTAGGTAAAAAATTATGATGGAAGGGGCAGCTAGGTGGTACAGTGAGTGGAGCACTGGCCTTGAAGTCAGGAGGACCTGAGTTCAAATGCAGCCTCAGACACTTGCTACACTTACTAGCTGTGTGACCTTGGGCAAGTCACTTAACCCCAATTGCCCTGCCTTCCCCCCTCAAAAAAATTATGATGGAATAAGAAACTAAACCAGCATTGTCAGGGTCACTAGTGATTCAAATTTTCTATTAATAGAACTATATCATTTGTAGACCTTTAAAAGAAAAAGGTCAGAATCCACATATTTCAACATCATTTGACCTCTTCCTCCCTTAACCTGCTTACCTTCTTAACACTCACTTCTTTTTTTTTAAATTTCCTTCTCTTCCTACTTCTCTATTAGGTAAGATAAATGACTGTACACAACTATGTACATACATACATATGTGTGTATGCATGTGTGTATGTTTGTGTGTGTTTATTCTTCTCTCCTTAGACCAGGTCAGATGAGAATGAGGGCCAAGCATTACCCACTCCTTTCTATTTTCCCCTCCATTGTATAAACTCTTCCTTGCACACTACTTTTGATAATTTTCCTGTTCTTCCTCTCCCTTCCTCCTTCTCGCAGTATATCCTCTTTCTTTCATCCTTTCATTCTCCTTTTGAGATCTTCTTTTGAGATCATTCTAACATGATCTCTAAGTAGAGTCATTCTAACTGCCCTAAAAATGATAAAGTTCTTAGGGATTACATATATCATTTTCAGATATAGGAATATAAATAGTTTAACCTTGTTAAATCCCTTATTATTTCTCACTTGTTTTCTCCTATTTATGCTTCTCTTGAGTCTTCAAATGTTTGAAAGTCAGATTTTTCTTTTTTTTATCTCTGATATTTTCATCAGACGTGCTTGAAAGTTCACTATTTCATTAAATATCCAATTTTTTTTCTCCTGGAGGATTATCCTCGGTTTTGCTGGGTAGTTTATTCTTGGTTGTAATCATAGCTCCTTCACCTTCTGGAATATCATATTCCAACTCTGCTCCTTCATAGTGGAAGATGCTAAATCTTGTGTGTTTTCACACAGTATTTCATTTTTTTTTCTTTCTGGCTACTTTCAGTATTTTCTCCTTGACCTGGAAGCTCTGAATTTTAGCTATAATATCCTTAGGAGCTTTCATTTGAGAATTTCTTTCAGGAGGTGACTGGTGGATTCTTTCAATTTCTACTTTGCCCTCTGGTTCTAAGATATCTGGAGAGTTTTCCTTGATAATTTCTTAAAATATGATATCTAAACTATTTTTATCATGACTTTCAGGTAGTCCAATAATTCTTAAATTCTTAAAGTAATTCTCCTCAATCCATTTTCCAGGTCAGTTGTTTTTCCTACAAGATAGTTCACAATTCCTTTTTCTCCTTCTCTTTTTCTTCTCCTTTATTTCTTTCAACTTTGTTTTATTGTTCTTGATTTCTTATGTGTGTCATTGGGTTCTGCTTGTCCAGTTCTAAGTTTTAAGGAGTTATTTTATTTTTTATTTTTTTTATTTTAGACAAATACTAATTTTAGACTAATTTAATTTAATTTAATTTAATTAGACTAAATTTAGACAAATACTAAATTTTAGACAAATACAAATACTAAAATACTAAAACAAATACATAATAAGAAAAGAAAAAGAAACATTATAAACTTAAATATTAAACTTAAATATAAAGTAAGAAAAGAAAAAACATATCATGTGCACAGTAGAACATAGGAGAGGATTAAAAATATATAGCAATAACTTGTCATTTCAAGAAAGCCTATATATTAAACACTGTGCATTAAGTTGAAAACTGTCCATCTTTTCTTTGCTTCTTTGTAGGGTTTCTTTTTTTTTTTTTTTATCCCTGCTGTACACTTTTTACTTTGTTCTTTTTTCCCCCTTCCTCCCCACTACCTGCCACCCCAAGGCTACAGTTGAGCATGGATATGTTTATATATAGATATTAATGTGTACATACACATACACATAAACACTTTCCCTAAGAGATTCTGCTCCTAATCTTGTTGTGATGTTTGTGCCTACCTCTTTTTTCCTATCTCTCCTAACTCCTCAACTTTACTTCTACCTGCTACCTTGCCCCCACCTTTTACTTAAACTAATCCCACTCTAGCAATCCCACCCTTATCCTCCCATTCCCTTAAATCTAAACACCCTTCTATACCCCACTTTTAACCTATCCCTTCACCCTCTAAAGATCC
>CM053622.1:173204150-173234454 GCA_028646595.1 Phalanger gymnotis | reverse complement strand
GTTAGTGATAATAGGGTAAGCTTCTAACACTGCAATGGGACCTTATTTTGCTACGGCTAACGTTGTCCAGAGACTGAAGGTGGCTTTCTAAGGTCCAATTTGTAGGCTACAGAGGAAGCAAGAAACACTTAGAATGGGAAGATTCCTTTTCCCCACCTAATTGGCACCTCCACCCTCAGAGGCCTTCCTTTTCTAGGGTTCAAAAGACCCCAAGATTGGGGTTAGAGGTATTCATATGGTAAGTAATACAGCATCATGTGGCCCCAGTTTTCTTCTTTTAAAACGAGTTTTCTTTACTTTGTTGAGACCAAATCCTGTGAAAAGCCCAAGAGAACTTGTACTCTAACCCAAAATTCAATAGGCTAAACTAATTATTTGCTAGAGATGGATAAAAGTTGTTTGTTAACCCACAAAGATTCATTGTGCACGTGTGTGTGTTTTCAGAGGATGTTAAAACTGTGATTTTTATCGTTTCCTACTTCTGGACTTTATCAAGCAAATAGTTCACAAAGCTTGCAGTTGGCTTGGTTTTGGTGTTTCCTTCCAGAGTGGATGAGCCACCCTTTCCCCAGCTTTGTAGAGGAGATCGTTTAAAAGCTCCTCCTCAAGAACTCTGTAGTTTGGGATTTAGTCTCTTTCTGTATTGATGCAAAATGAGGAGAATAGCCTTTAGAGCCATGGAAATTATAAATATTGTCATACTCTTGTTTGCGATACCTGATATCTAGAGAAGTTTCCTGTCCTCCCAGATGTTTGCATTTAAATGATCCGTGGGTCAGAGGTTACTCCCAGCAGTGAAGATCATAAACCCTCTACAACTTACTGCTTTCAGGATCGGCTGTGGCTAAAAATATCTATCACTGTGCTACCAACCTGATGATGAGCCCCTCTAAATAGCTCTACTGGTCTTTGACCAATAGATGTACAATTCATAACCAGAACTGTGCTCAGATCTGTACTTCTTTGATGAAACCTGCTAGAATTTGTGCTTTGTAGACATAGCCTTTGAGAATAATAAATAATAAAGCACTTTAATTTGTAACTTGGTCTGGATTTGTGATTTCTTCAGTGTAGAGAAATTCTTAATGTGGAAACTACTTCCTCTAATGTAGACCAGCAGCTGCTATCTTTGTCCCGCTTAATATGTAGGATCTTTGAGAGCAATGTCTGTTTTTTGCATTTTTGCCGTTCTTTTTATCTCAGGTCCTTAACACAGCGCCTGACACATGATGAGCGTTTAGTAAATGCATGAATTGCTCTTTCTATTGCCAGAATCAAATCCCAGCTAGGAGGAGACCTCATAAGATGACTGTAGTGAAGGGACCATGTGTTTAGACATCTTTAAATAGGTCTTCATATGGGAGGAAGGGGAAAAAAACAAAATTAAGCAGTATTTGCTTCCATTTCTTTTAATTGAACTAATTTATGAAAAATTAGAGATGACTGGTAATGCCGAAAGTGCTATATTTAAAATTGTAGCAACTGTAATCGAAACCTCCAAACTTCAAGGTTTAAGTTCCTTACGAAAACTAGTTACTTCTCATCTGATGAATTACTAATAATAATTCATATGTATATATTGCTTTAAGATACAAAGTGTTTTCTTCACAACTAGTGAGGTACATAGTACAAGTGGTATTATCCCCATTTTGAACATTTGAAAAAAAAATGAGGCTAGAATTAAGTGTCAGACCTGGAATAAAAATTAAGGTCTTCAGAGTTTAGGGGTTCCCCTCAAGAATGCTACCTTAACCATGCGGCTGTAGTTTGAATGGAAAATGTTCTAAAGTCAATGGGCGGGGTGGGGGGGAAGCTAGAGCCAGACCAAGAAACATAATGTCCCTACCAGATACTTCCCCTTCCTTTCTCACTGTAGGCAAATATGAGCCAAAAAGTCCCCATATTGCAAGGTTGGGAGAGGGCCTGGGGAGCTATTTAAAAAAAAATAAAGATTGAAAGGACCCTTTACTACATTTTTGTTTGCTGAATTTAATATAGTTCATCACTGGACCTTTACTGAAAACTTTTCCTGCTTGCTGGATTAACAAAATATATCTCGCACCTATCTCCTCTTTTCCCTTCCTGCCACTATCCCAGTACAGTTAATCATTACCTTTCACCTGGAAGATTGCAAAAGTGTCTTCTACCCTGACCCCACCCCTAATCTAATCTTCATACTGTTGTCAGATAAAAAGGAGAAGACCCAGGACAGAGACCTGGAATACATGCATACTATAAGTCATCAGAGTAGGACTTAAGTTGAGGAGTATTTAGTATAGCATTAAATAAATATGAGTTGGTGTTGGCCTCAAATCACTAAATTTTAGACTGAGCTCTCAGAGGACTAGGGTTTTTTTAGCTATGTAACTGGCTTTGAATGAATGAATTAAAGACATTTATTAAGTATATACTTACTGTATGTCAACCACTGTGCTAAGTGCTGGGGATACAGAAAAAGAAGCACATGTGATATGTTGATAACAGTACTTGTCCTCAAGGAGTTTTACTCTGGGAAGACAACATGTGAAGAAAAGAACGAAGGTGCTGTTACAGAGTGAATGGCAAGGCATGGAATCCTTTGGATGTCTCACAGGAGTGGCCCACTCCCATTGGAAAGGGAGGGAGAGGTGATAAACTTAAGAGGTCAGAGTGGAGAGGGTATTCTGGGTTTCCTTTGGCATGAGTGGAGATATGGGAGGTGGTTAGTCTGGCCAGAAGAGGAAAAGGAGAAAGAGGCAATTGATAGGAAGATTGGTGAGTGGGCTATGGGTGTGGAAGAAGGAAGACTTTCCCATTTGGCCATAGCTCTGTCTGGGGCACTCCAGGCACCTTTGATGGGCTCTAAGGTCACCTGCCTCAGAGGAGGGAGAAGTTGGCTTATAACACTTAAATAGCATTTGCATGGTATTTGGTAAATCACTTTGTAATCCTCACCAGACCCTACAAGTGGCCCGCGAGACCACATTGTTTAAAAATGCCCCAAACTGGCAAAGGGATGAAAATCTCTACCTTTGTCCTTTTTTTGAAAAAAGCTTATTGTTACCTGTTTACCACTCCATTTATAGAATTTATTCAGAAGTCTCAGGCAAAAAGGTTTAATTGAGCAACAAAAAAACATCTATTTATTTAGGGCCTACTATGTACTAGTCACAGTTCTAGGTGCTAGGATATAAAGACAAAAGAATGAAATAGTCCCTACTGTTAAGGAACCTACATTCTAACTGAGGAGACAATAAGCACATATATAAATATTGTATACACCATAGAAATAGAAAGGTAATAAAGAAACATATCTACAAAGTGGTTAAATATAAGGTAGGTTGGGAAGGAGGTCACTAGCAATTGGCGTTGGGAGGAAATCGGGAAAGACTTCATGCAGAAAATGGTGCTTGCATTATATCCTAAAGGAAGAGAAGAAGTCTATGGGGTAGACTTAAGGAGCTAGTGCATTCCAGGTATGGGGAATGGCAAATGCAAAGGCAAAAAGATGGGAAATGGAGGAGGTCAATTTAGCTGGATTGGAGAGTGCAGGAAGGTGGGGTGGGGGAGGGAATGTCAGTGACATTAGAAAGGTAGGTTGAGGCTAGGTTGTGCAGGGTTTTAAAAGCTAAACAGAGGAGTTTATATTTGATCCTAAAGACTACAGGAAGCTACTGGAATTGACTGAGTAGGGGAGTAACACATGGTCAGATCTGCACATAAGAATTCTGTACTACTTTGGCAGTAGTATGTAGGATGGACTGGAGTGGAAGGGAGACTATTGAAATAATCTAAGCGAAAGGTGATGGGAGCCTGAACTCCTAGTTACCTCTTTCCCAAACTGCCTTGTATTTAAATATTTTGCATGTACTTGTATTTATCCACTTTATGTGTATGATATAGATATATACGTATGTGTGTGTGCGTGTGTGTGTGTCTATGTATGTGTATTTTAGGTCTCCCCTATTAGAATGTAAAGTTGAGAATAGAGAGTGTTTAATCCTTTGGACTTGTATTCCTCAATACCTGTAACCTAGAAGGTGCTTAATAAATGACTGTTGAGAAATTGTATCATATTATATCATTTGAGCCTTACAATAATCCTGGAAGGTTAGGTAGTGCAGATATAGTCTGTATAATGTCATTTTACAGGTGAGGAAAAAGGGTCATAGAGGTTAAAAGTGACTTCCTCCAAGTGACATAACTAGCAAGTAGGAGCTAGGATTTAAATTCAGGTCTTCTCATTCCTAGTCCAATCTGAACCTTATTTCTTGGTTGCATTTAACAAGGTTAAAATTGACAGATATTCTAGTTACACTTTGACTTTCTGATTTCCAGATTTCCTTTTTTAAAAGGTAGTCCCTGAAGATTAGTTTCTATCCCTGTGATTACCTCTAATTCTTCTAAAAGATTGTGGGTGTTAGCTGTGGTTCAGAACTTTTATTTTTATTCTCATGTTCAACTTGGTATCTTCTATAAGTTTGGTGGTGGAAAAATTTCATTGAAATTTTGTGCTCTGCTCTTTCCCTTTTCTCCTCTACCTTTTAAAAAAAGCTCTTTTGTGAGTTTATATATAGGCTCTGCATGTGGCCTGTCACTTTATTTTTAATGAATTCCTGTGGTGGGTCCTGAATAGCATGGTAAGTAGGAAATGAATTGATATATAAGTGTTTTCATGGAAAATCATTTACTCAGCATGTAGTGTTCCCACTGCATACTGTGGAAGAAAGAACGTTTCCCCTCTCCTTTTGTCTTAAAAATTTGTCTGCATTTTCCGGCAATCTTACTAACATGGTAGCATTTTGTGTCGTTGGCACAAGGTCTTTAAAGCAGTCTTTGCTTTTTTGACAGGCATTGAATGAAAAATGGCTGAAAGTCCTATGTGGGAGCAAGTTGGAGCAAGTTTTGTGCATCTCTATTACCGCCACTTTGATGCTGACAGGGTACAACTAAGTGCTCTATATGTAGGTACCAATTTGAATGTGATTAAACTATTTTTTTCTTCTTCGTTGTTGATCTACATGAGTGACAAAATTTATTTTGGGGACTTGTGGGCTTAGTGTGCTTTACAAACTGACAGAAAATTCTTTATGAAAGGTAATGTTTTTAAGATAAATGTATACATGAACAGAGAACCTTTCCTCCCAAACTATATGACCCTTAATTTTTTTGTCCAGTGCTTATGTTTGATATCCTACAGCAGAGCTATTTACATGTGTTTTACTTTTTCCATTTTCTAATTGAGATTGGGATGGGGGATGGGAAGTTTATAAAAAGTGGGAGGAATCAATTATTGCAGATGTTCTCAGTGAGTAAATAATAAAGTCTCATATTATATATTTGGCCTGGGAAATTGCAATGAGAAGAAATGATAGTTTGTTGTGAGCAAAGTGGGAATTAACTTGATTTTTAATTTTTCAGGTGTTTAGTGTCTCATATGAGCTCACAGCTATTGGAAGCTGCATATTTCTGGCAAATACCTGTACACAGGTACTGAGGAAAATATGAAAGGAAATATATGGGGTTGACTTTCCTCCACCCCCAGCAATCATAGGGTTCTGAATCCTCTTGACTAGGGTTTTATATGACTAGCTGCCATTTCTGTAAAGATAATAATGACCCACCAACCAGCTCCTCTCCCCTGACTGTATTCCTCCCAGCCAAACACTGGTATTGAGGGAGTTATCCCTTAGCTAAATGAAAAGCTAAGAAGGGAAATAAAGTTCTTTAAACTTAAAGTAACTAATGCCTTCTTAAATAATTAAGCCTATTTCTTCTCTTTTTCCAATTAGGTTAAATTTTGTTTTCAGATCCACATTCTTTCCTTACCATCTCCCCTGTCCATTTCACCCCCACCAATTGAGAAAGCAAGAAAAACAAAACCCTTGTTACAAATATATATATAGTCAGACAAAACAATTCTCTAGTTGGCCATGTCCAAATAGGCAGATTTGGTAGATAGGTATACCTATCAATCTATCCATATATATAGATAGGTATAGACATACCTATCTATCAATATCTGTCTGTATATTTGAACATGATAGATAGAGGCAGGTAAATAGATATATTGATATGTCTCAGTTTCTGAATCCATGATTTCTCTCTATCAGGAGGTAACACATTTCATCTTGAGTGCACTAGAATTATGGTTGATAATTGTGTTGATCAGAGTTTCTAAGTCTTTCAAAATTGTTGTCTTTACAACATTACTATTTTAGTGTACATTGTCCTTCCAGCTTTGCTCACTTCATTCCGTATCAGTTCATACAAGTTTTCTCTGATTTTAATGCAGATGGTTTTTCTGAAACCATCCCCTCCATTATTTCTTATAGCATAATAACATTCCATTACATACATACACAACTTGTTGAATCATTCCCCAATTAGTAAGAGTTCCCTTAATATCCAGTTCTTTAGGACCACAAAAAAAGAGAGCTGCTATAAATATTTTTGTACATATGGGTCCTTTCCCTTTTTCTTTTATCTCTTTGAGGTATAGACGTATGAGTGGTATTATTGTGTCAAAGGGTATACATAGTTCAGTAGTTTGGGGGACAGTTCCAAATTACTTTCCAGAATGGCTGGATCTGTTCATAGCTCAATCAATAGTACACTAATGTACCTATTTTCCTTCAGCCCCTCCAGCATATGTTGGTTTTCCTTTTTTGGTCAACTTCGCCAATCTGATGAGTGAGCTTCTCCTTTTGAATGTTTGGTTATAGCCTACTGGTGAGAAGCCCCATTCCATTATCTTTATGATTAAACAAAGCAAACTACTTCTTGTAGTTTTGAAATCCAGTTTCTTCTTTGGGCCTTTCATATTTTCTGTTATTCCTGTCATCTCTGGAAGAGAGGAGATTTAATTTAATGTCATTTAATAATTAACCTTAAGTTTTCCATAAGCATTTTGAATAGACAACCTCTACATGTCTGCATATCTACAAGAGTAACAACTTCTTTTCAGTCTTTGCCAATTATGAAAACTTTCACATATTGTCTCAGTTGCTACAACAGCCATGTCAAGTGGGCATGTGTTATTAAACTGAAGTCTATGATAGGGAAACAAAAACTCAGAAAGGTGAAGTGATTTGTCCAAATTCATCTAGCTAGAGAGTGGAAGAGCTGGGATCTGAACCTAGCCCTTTCGACTCAACCCAGGGTTCATTTCAGTAACTCTACAGATCTTCTAGCATCACAATATTCATAATTATTTTACACCTCAAAGAGGAGTAAATACACATGATCATTAGCCTTACAAGAAGGGAGTTAGTTGCATCTTCTCTTGTCAACTAACATTTATTAAGCACTCACTGTGTGCTAAGTGCTGGGGATATAAAGAAAGGCAAAAAACCGGTCCCTTCTTGCAATGTGCAGGAGCCAGGTTCTGAAGGGCTTTAGAAGCCAAACACAGCATTTTATATTTGATCCTTGAGATGATAGCAAGTCACTGGAGTTTATAGAATAAAGGGGTAATATGGACAGTCCTGCATTTTAGGAAGACCACTTTGACAGCTATTGATTGGAGTGGGGAGATTCATGAAGCAGGGAGACCAACCAGCAAACTATCATCATAGTCCAGGCATGAAGTGATGAGGACGTGGGCCAGGGAAGTTGCCTAGTCGGGGGATAGAATGGGGAATATCTGAGAAATATTATGAAGATGGAAAAAACAGGACTTGGCAACTGATTGGATGTGGGGGATGAGAGAGTGAAGAGTCAGTTATGAATGATATTTAGGTTGCTAGCCTAGGGCAGTGAACGAAAAAAGTTTAAGAAGCCCTGGCCTACGGAACTGGGAGGAGAGTGGTGCCCTCCATAGTAACAAAGAAGTCATACAGAGGAAAGGAAATAGGTTCAGTTTTGGACATGTTGAGATTAAGATGTTTACATTATCTCCAATCTGAGATGTCCAATAGGCAGTTGAAGATTTGCGTCTAGAGGTCAGCAGAGATGATAGGGCTGAACAAATAGATCTCTGTTTGCATAGAGATGATAATTGAAGCCATGGAATCTAATAAGATCAGTGAAATAGTATAGAGGAAGGAGTAAAGAAGGATCTGGATAGAGCCTTGGGAGACCTCAGTGATCACCTGGCAAGACCTGGATGAAAATACAACAAAAGAGATTAAGAAAGAGAAGTAAGGCATGTAGGAGAGGAAATGGAGAGCAGTGTCACAAAAACCTGGAGAGAAAAGAATATTGAGGAGAAGAGAGTGAACAATAGTCTCGGGCTACAGAGGGGTCAAGAAGGATGAAGACTGATAAAAGGCCATTGGATTTAGCAATTAAGAGACCATTAGTAAATTTGGAGAAAGTTTTGGTTGAATGATGAAGCTAGACTGCAAAGAGTTGAGAAGAGAATGAGAGGAAAAGGAGTGGAGGCACCTACTGTATACACCTTCCCAAGGAGTTTAGCCAGGAAGAGAGGAGAGATACAAGACAATAGCTAGTGGGGAAAGAAAGATCAAGGAAGGGTTTTTTGATGATGGAGGCAACATGGACATGTTTGTAGACAGTGGGGAAGCAGCTAGTAAGTGGACAGGAATGACAAGATTTATGAGAGTAGGGATGCTAGAGCAGGCAATTTGCTGGAGATCAGGTGGAGTAGGATCACTTGTACACATTAGAGGGGTTTGCCTTGGTAAGAACAGCCACCTCTTCATGTGAAATGAATGAAGTTGGAGATAATGGCAAAAGTCATCTAAGTAATGTGAGATGAGGAACAGAGAAGAAGAGTGAGCTCTTGGTGAATGGCCTCAATTTTTGCAATGAAATATGATACAAGGAGTCTCTCAGCTGATAGGGTGAGGGCAGAGGGAGCCATGATAATAATAATACCTAGCATTTATATAGCACCTACTATGCTAAGCACTTTACAAATATTATCTTATTTGATCCTTACAACAACTCGGAGATAGATAATATTATCTCCACTTTGCAGTTGAGGAAACTGAGGCAAACAGAAGTTAAGTGACTTGCCCAAGATCATACAGCCAAGGAAATGTGTACTGCCTGATTTGAACTCAGAGACAAAAAAGTTTTTGACAGTCTTCTATGCAGAGTGCAATAGTAAATTGATTAGGGAGATTGGCAAAGATTGCTTTGCCAATGTGAGGGCCCAGTTGAGATCATGTAACATAAATTCATAGAGGATCTAGTCGGCCTCATTCAGTAGCTCTTGTGTAAGGACAAAGTAGTGGGTGGTGGAAACCATTCAAGACTGGGGTTGGGAAGGTCAAGATCTTTGAAAAGATGAAGCACCAAGGGACTCAAGAGTTTCACCAAAGGGTCAAGATGAGGAAGGGAAGAGAGAATAACCAGTGCAAGGGTGAAGGCCTGGGAAAGAACTGAGGTATACGGGGATTGGAGATGGTGGTGAGAAACATGAAGGAGGTTTGGACTTGCAAGACAAAGTGAGAAGTAGAATGACAATAGATTATGAACAGATAAAGAGATCTTAGAGTTCATGAACATGGATACAGAGCAATTAGGGGTGATGCCAAAATAAAGGGGATGACCACCTTTGTGTGTAGCTATGGTAAAGTTGAGGAGTAGGTCATGAGAAATGAGGAAGTTGAGGAAGTTAAAGCATTTGAGCATACTTGGTAAGTATGTTGAAATCTTTTAGTGTGAGGGCAGGAGTAGAGAAGAAGACAAGCCTGTGAACCAGGCACTAAATTCATGGAGGAAGGAAAGAGAGTTTCCTGGAGATCTGTAGATGATAGCTTCAAGAATCTTGGTTAGATGATAGATATGTATTGAATGAACTTCAAAGGAGAAATTACTGAGTGATGGTGGTAGAGGGAGAACATGGAAGTGAAAGTGGGGAATAAGGAGTAATTCAACATTCTTACCATGACCAGTGAATCAGGAGGTATAAGTGAAAGCACAAGCAGTGCTGGAAAAGGTAGCCAGGGAATCTTTGTCATCAGGAGGGAATCCGGTCTCAGTAAGAAGTTGGAGGGATCAAGAAAGGAAACAGATTTAAGATGAAATCCAATTGTACCTATGAATAGGCATTCCAGGATGCGATGCAAGGGCCAGGTAGTCTTAGAGCGAGATTTAGGTAGAAGAGAAGGAGAATAAGGCAGTGGTTGTTGGGAGTAAGGAAGAGAACAGAGTTTGAACAATGGCAACAGCAGTTCATAATCACTGGTATGGGATGAATAGAACAAAGGGGAGGTATAATAATTATTGAGGAACAAGTTCATGTAGGTTGTCATTGTCAACTGAGGTTCAGTCTCTGATGGAGCTGACTCTAGACATCAGGCAGCTGTATGGGGCTGGAAATCAGGGAATTGGTATGGCTGCAAAGAAAGGAGGAGTGGAAAGTGTCCAGACAAAGAAAGCCTCTTGGAGCTGCAGGTGGCTAGTGAGGATGTCGGCTTGAAGGTCATCTTGTCACCTGTCTTCTGTGGATATAAGATGAAACAAGATGAAGATGGTGTTGGCAGAAAGAGCCAAGTGGTAAAATATCTATAAAGTTTCATAGTTGTGAATTTGTGACATCAAAAGATTGTTTGCCTGTGGGAATGAAGTTATCTCCTCTACCTTCTAAATCAGGTTCCCAAAGTTATTTGGCCTACCACCTCCTTTAAAAAGTTTTTTAATTAATTATTAGTTTAATTTATTAATTTATTTTTGAAAATTACTCACCACCCCTCTGGAAATCTACTTTCTTTAACCCTTTAATTTTTCTTTAAATTTGCATTTCAAAATATATTTTTTAAATGACGCATCTTAAACTTAATAATTTATTGTGAATTTGTGGTTTTTTCCTGCATTGAAATTTTGATGATGCAATATTGTGTCATGCAATCGTATATTATACAAGTATAAACAAGTCATTACATGTACATGTTCTTGCTGATGCATGCTGTACTTACTGACAATGCGCAACGCTCTTGCCTGCCAACACTTGCTTCTTAAAACCAGTGGGGGAACTTGACCACTGATCAGTTATAACTTGCATTTTATGTGTTTATTTGGAAAATAATGTAATCTCTACTACTTTGACTCAGTTACACAACGGGTGAAACATGTATGAACAGTTTTTAAAATTTTCTTATCTTCGCTTCTTTCCTTATGCTTCTACAGCCCCCTTATTTTTATTCAACATCCATCCCCCAACTGCACTGGAGGCTACCATTAGCCACCCCCATCATTCCAGCACCCCCTTCCAAGGAGCTGTATTGCCCACTTTGAGAATTTCTGAATCTAAAATGAGTGAAAGAATTGCTCTTTTCTTTAAGAAAGAAACCAAATCTTGTGCAGCTATTTGACATTCTGTGGCAAAGGGAAATACCAAAGGTAATACAGAATGGAGTTGGTGTAGAATGTGCCAGCTCTCCTGCTGATTAGAGTACACAGTGGTGATTATATTGATCTTATCATCTGTTCCCCAATATGCCCTTGGAGTATGTGTTCTAATCCATTTCAGTCCTGTAGTTTGCTTTTTAAAGGATCTATGAGGAATAGATTGGGGCTGTACCTTAAACTACATCTGGGATGGGGGGAGGGGGGAAATTGGCATACAGGTATGTTAATAAACCTCCTACAGATGAAGTCATTAAGCAAATGAGCGTTTGAATTTTGTACCATCTGTGTTTTCCAAATGTTTCCCTTCTTCCAACCCTGCCCCTCTCCCCCAACCTCCCATAGATCTAAATAAGCTGTAATATAACAATCCAGGACAAGAATCACAGTATGTATACTGGTTTGAGTTGGGAAAGAGCCTACTGCTGCCACTTTAGGTTCAGAAATATTCACAAGTTACACAAATCTTCACAGTTAAAAAATAAAGTTAACCCTACAACCCTAATATACATTGCCATATAATATATAATGTTGTGGTTGAATTATAAACATTCAGTCACTGCATCAGTTTTTTTTTAAAATGCATATATTGTGTTAAACAGCATCAAAATACCTAGAAATTCTCACAGCCCTTGTTCCTTCTTCTTTGAATATCCTGTACTTTTATTTAGAGGAGTAAAAGTCTTTACTCCCAAATTGAATAAAGGGGGATAGGATAGGAAGGAGCAAAATATAGTCTTTCACAACATGAGTATTGTGGAAGGGTTTTGCATAATGATACACATGTGGCCTATGTTGAATTGCTTGCCTGCTTAGGGAGGGTGGTTGGGAAGGGAAGAGGGGAGTGAATTAAAAGCAGATGTTCAAAAAAAAAAGTTTTTGCATGCAACTAGGAAATAAGATATACAGGTAATGGGGCATAGAAATCTATCTTGCCCTACAACAAAGTAAGGGAAAAGGGGATGAGGGGGAGTGGGGTGACAGAAGGGAGGGCTGACTGGGGAATGGGACAATTAGAATATATGCCATCTTGGAGTGGGGGAAGGGTAAAAGTGGGGAGAAAATTTGTAATTCAAACTCTTGCAAAAATCAATGCTGAAAACTAAAATATTAAATAAAAAAAGTCTTTTCTCCCGTGATTAGTCCTGTTAGGATAGGTTAGGTTATCATACACTAAAAATCCTACTGATTGATATGACTGAAGAATTATCCTTCTCATTGTATTTCCTGTGGCCAAACAAACCATGTTTGTTTCCTGTGGACTTGGATTGAAGTTATTATAATTATCTATTTGTTAGTCCTTGTATAGAGCATATAGAATAAGGTTCAGCTCTGAAGTTTGTTTTCTACATTGAATATTACCATTTATAAACTTTCAGGAAATGTTCATTAAGAAAGAAACTAGAAATTCAGAATCCTAATTGTATTTCCAGTTCATTTCATTTAAATATAGGTCTGGTAAATAACTAACGACAAATAACCCCCTCCTGCTCATCCCAATCCAAAACAAAACCTTACTGGTTTTTTTTTAAATCATAGTTCATTGTTATAAGAAATAAATGCAATGAAATTCCTTTAGAGGCAATATTTTATATGTATGTATATTAATTGCTTCTTAGAATTATAGGTAGCCTCCATTTATCCTTACAAGTAGATAGTCTCAATGCAATCATGTTTTACAATTGGAAAACTTAGAGAGTTTTGGGTTTTTTGTCTTTTTTTTTTTTTTTTAAGAAGGAGGGCTTGGGGCAGGCAGGCAGAGTGACTTTTATAAAAACCTAATCATAGAGATAGACTAAGGTCCTCTGTTTCTTAGCCCTACATAAGAATTCTCAGGACGTTTACACTGAAATTTACTGTGGTTAACAAGGCTCGATTTGTTGTTCCACTCTTCTGGAGATGTCCATATGACAGGGAGGAAGAGTGCTATAGTAAAACTGTAGCAGTTTTCCAGGGTCTTTCTCATTTGTTTCTTCTGTGTTCCGGGATACTGTTCTCAGCCTGGCGGGTCCAGAAATTTGAAATCATCAGTTTCCCCAGGGGGTGATCAGGCACTAAAAAATTGATTCACAATGATCAAATTCATAAGAGACTCATAGCCCGTTTACTCATTTGCATGAAGAACTAAAACATTCCCACATCAGCACAAAATGTACTTGGGGAAGAGAATTAGGACCAGAAAGTTGCCTGGTGAATATGAAATCAGAACAAAGAGAGTTAGATGCTCTTAAAGGATATATTCGTCAAGCTGTTCACTGCCAGTCCTCCTTGTTTGAGAGCTGGTTATCAGGTTGTCACTATTGAATAGAGATGGATATATATACTAACTGGACTAACTGGCTGGACTCTGGGATTTCACTGATTTCCCTGAAAGAGCCAGTCTCTACTCTTGGCCTTGGCCCAGTTCATCTTAAAAAACAAAACAATAAAGACAAAAAACAAAAACCTTTATATGTTTGTTTGTTTTAATGTCTGTCCTGCTAAATGCCAGATCATGGATTTCTCAACCCTGGCTAATATAAGAATCTACATACTTCTTCTCCCTTGGTAGATGTACATTTGTTCCCTTCTGCCCTTTATTTTTGACTGTGGTAGTGGGAGCATGTAAGAAACTAAGATTTTTTTTTCTTTTTTCCTTATTACATCCACTACACATGCAGACAGAAGCTTCTTGTTTGTCATGGGAAGGAGAACAATTCCAAGGGAAATCAGCAATCATGGAGAAGATGCTGGTATGTGCTTTGTGTACAGAATGTAAGGGGAGTTGGGGAGGCAATTTTAATATACGGAGCGTTGGACTTCAAGTCAGGAGACATGTGTTTGAATCGTGGCTGTATTAACACAATATCCATGTGACTTTGAGCAAATATTTAATGTTGGTATAAGAATGGTGTCTGAATATTTGGAAAGGGAAGCTGGGATCACTAAAATCCAGCTTAGATTCCCAAGAACAGATGGCCAGTGTAATCAGTTTTTGATAGTGTTACTAGACTGGTAGATCAATTAAATGCTCTAGCAATAGTATACCTAGATTTTAATAAAGCATTATGAGTCTACATATGACCTTAGTTGATGCAGTTATATGGATTCAAAACTGGTTGAATGAACAAATGTAGTAGCTATTAATGGGTTAATTAATATCCACTTGAAAGGAGGTACCATAGAAATTTGCCCTTGGTCCTATCAACATTTTTATTGATGATTTGAAAAAAGACCTGGGTGGAATGTTTGTCAAATTTGTATATGACAGGAATCTAGACAGGTAGTGTGACATTTAAAAAGTTCAAGAGACATAGTTTCTGGGTAATTTAATAACTTTATTAATAAGGCTAGCATGTTTATTAATGAAAAGAGGTCAGTTGACACTCTTGAATGCCAAAGACTCTCATAGTGGTAGGCTCACAGTTTATATACCATTTGAAGAGTGGGTGTTTCTGAGGGTGGCCATCAACTCTGATTGGTTAACAATTAATGAGGAAATGAATATTATAATGGCAGGTGAGCTGTATTACAATGAGGATACTGGGGGTATGTGATTTGGATCACCGAAGTCTGGGTCAAAGAGACTTATCAATTTCCATGTCACCTGTCTGACAAAAGGGGAATCCCCATTTTCCCAGACTTATCTGAATAAATACAATGAGCAGAAATCCTCCCATTAGTCCAAACTTAGAATTTCTTTTACTGTTTGATTAGATCTTGGCTTGGGTAAGCCTTTGTCTAAGATTTCCTACACTGCTTGATTTCTGGATAAGGAAGTAGAAAAGGGGAAAAACCTTGGTCTCAATACAATAATTAGTTTTTAATATGAGAGAAATAATCATTTCTCTGAGCAGTTAGCACATTAGATGATGGAATCAAGATTTTAAAAAATCTCAACAAGCTAAAATGATGGTGTCCTTCTAATAAAATAAAACTTATGTATGGATAGATTAACTTGTAAGTCTCCTACTTGAATTTTTAAAAAATCAACTTCACACATACAGCATCATAGCTGAACAGTAGTGTATGAAAAAGGTTTCTGAGTTTTAAGTGAATTGCAAATTCATTATGATTCAACAGGGTGATATAGCAGCCAAAAAAGTTGGTGTGATCTTACTCTGTATTGAGAGACATAGTGTCCAAGACCTTGGAGGTGACCATATTTGGAGGATTTTGTTCAGTTGTATAATTCCATGTTTTTGGAAAAACATTGGTCAGCTGGAATATATGCAGAAGAATGAAGCCAGAGACCATGTCATGTAAGAATTGGCTGAAAGAACTGGGAGTATTTAGCTTGGAGAAGAGAAGACGTGAGGTTGGGGAAATCAATAGTTCTTCAAATACTTAAAGATTTGTTGTTGTTTGGTAGTTTTAGTCATGTCCCACACTTCGTGATCCCATTTAGGTTTTTCTTCACAAAGATATTGGAGCTATTTGCCATCTCCTTCTCTATACTTAAGGATAGCTATCATAATAAAAGAAAGACTAAGCTTGATAAGCTTATGAGTGAAAGTTAACTGAGATGAAGACTTGGTCTTGATGTAAGGAAAACCTTTCCTAACCATTAGAGACATCCAAAAGCAGAAAGGTCTTATCTCTAGAAAGTTCTCCCTCTTCAAACTATGTTAGGGAAGTTGTTGTGTCCCTCTTCAGGTATGGGTTAAATGACTTCAGAGTTCCTGCCTTCTCTGCTTCTGTCTTGTTACTTGTACTCACTGGATTTCAGTGTTCTTATCTGTAAAATTAGGATTTTAGATTAGATAATCTCTCTTCCAATTCTGAATCCTAGGACTGTATAAGTAGAACAGTATAAATTAAATCTCTTTCCTCCAAGTGCTAAACTCTTACATTAGTTAAAGACAACAGAAGTACTTTTCATGTAACCAGAAAAGAACCAGTATATTTTAAAGCATTCCAATGCGTGAATTGCTGCATTTTGTTCATGGGCAAGATAGATTTATCTAATAAGTGATACTTTAAAAATTTATCAAAAAAGCCTCAATGAAATGTTTAAAATTAGTGTTTTATTTGTAGAGAATATGATTGGAAGAGGACTATAATTAGATGAAATAAAACCAACAGAAAGAATTTTTAGAGTTAATGTCCATATCCAGTTCAATCAGAATACTCCCCCCACCTGGTACATATATACTATATTTAGGTAGTCTTCACTCTTATATATTTACATTATCAATACATTTAGTTGAGATGAGAGTGTAATTTTCTGGAGGAGAGGAATTGTTCATACTTATGGTATATACTAGTCATTACAGGGTAGGGGTCTGTATGTACTATGGGTAATGGATAATTGTTCAGTTTCTCAGTCATTTTTGGTTCTTCATGACTCCATTTGGGATTTTCTTGGCAAAGATACTGGAGTGGTTTGGCATTTCCTTCTCCAACTCATTTTACAGATGAGGAAGCTGGGGAAACAGAGTTAGGTGACTTGCCCAGGCTCACCAGCTAGTAAGTATCTGAGACCAGATCTGAACTTAGGAAGATGAGGCCTCCTGATTTCAGGCCCAGCACTCTAGCCTCTGTTCCACCTACCTGCCATTGGGTAATAGGTAAACTATGATTTGTTTATTCAGGGGATACAGAAAATATCCCCCCTGTACAGTGATTACAATTTTATCTCCTATTATTTCTTTCTCAGTTAAGAATGGAGTATGATAATTGCTTTCTTAAAGGAGATGACCAATATACAGAGTAACAAGTATCACTATACTAAAAAGTCTTCCTGGTCATTTCCAGCCCACATGCCCTTCTCCAAACTGCTAGGCCACTTGTTAGTAACACCCATTTGTTTAATTCACACACCGCTGTTGTACCTTTTATACCTTTGTTATTCTTCACGAAGTCTTACTTGGATGCTTGGTCAAGGAGAAGAGGTGACTCTGGGTCTTTGAAGGCTATGCAGTGGACCACAAACTGTAATCATTTCTACCATGCCATAAGTGTTTTAAGTGAGGTCCCAGCAAGACAGTAATTGTGTCAGGTGGAAAGCCTAGCTAAGCTCACAGAGGCACATTACTAGGAGGCTGGCCACACAGTGCTGATTTTCTTGGCTATAGTAATCCATGAAACAACAAAAAATACAAAATGGCCCCAAGTCCAGTGCAGCACTCTTCCACTTCTGCAATGATGAGACCATAAGATGCTAAGAATCATATTTTTTTAATAGACTGTAAGCAGAAACTTTACTATTGATACTCTAAAAGTGAGTTCTTTGTCTAGTGACTAAGTGGACATGCTATGAGAGTAATTTTATTGTACCAATCTTGACATTCTTGCTCTATCTAAACAAATCCAGATCACAGAAGGAAATAGCAGCCAAATTGAAGGATGGATCACAAATTCTCCTTGGAAAGACAAAAGTAGGAGCTGATGTGATCATCCAAAGGCAATAAGAAAGAGTGTTTCTTTGTCACTACGTTGGTCACTCTTAATTCCAGTGCTTATGATCATTATTTACAAAGTGTCCTACATGAATATAATCATATCTTATATACCTACATTTGTTGCAGAGGATGGAGAGTTAGAAAAATACAAAAAATTAAGCCATTTACTGTATTGTGATTGTAGTATAAAGGTGGGAATGTGAGAACTTATGATGGACAGTATGGTTTAGGAGTAAGGATTGAGAAAAGACAAAGACTTATAAATCATTCAGAAGCATGTATCATGACTTATGGGTCATGTGACTAACAAGATGGAGTACTAAATAGAAATTATGTGCCAAACTTAAAGCAATTTCAGCTGTCTCCATGGTCTAGTAAACCAAGAACCCAAAAGAACATTAAAAACTCCATGAACTAATGCTTTATTTGATCTCACTTAGAGCCCCCTACTTCTATCAGCAGCACAGCTGTACCCACAAGCTTGCAACAAAATGATTCCCTTACTATGGTCCCTTCTCTCTCTTTCCAGTGCTCTGGAAGTCTAAGATCCAAATTGTAGAAGTTTTCTGAAGCTTCATAGCCAGAGCCATGGCAACATCCTGTTCTATAAAAGATCTTTGTAGGGGAGTAAGGGGACAAAGGGAAGGGGTCAGAACACATCTGGGCTTGAAATAGAGCTCAACCTCATACCCTGACAGCACTACCCTAGTAGTACAGGCTACACAAGTTCTAGCATGACAATGCTCTATATTGCTGGGCCAGAGAACTGTGGAACGAAGTACATAGGATAGGATACTGTAGAGAAGGAAGGGAGGGGAGAAGTAGTAGGTGGGGCTAAGTAGCCCTCTACCAAGCCTGATGGAAAGAGCCTAGCATCCATCAGAGGCCAGTTCTGTCCTCAAAGTCACTTGGGATAAAGATCTTAAACTGGTGTGTGAATTGTTTAGTGTAAGAGGAAGCTGAAAAGCTTTGAGATCCAGCCCACACCCCTAACCTGTCTTATTAATGAATATTGATTTTTAAAAATTATTTTAAATATCCTTTAAAACTGATTACAGCAATTTATCCAAGAAATCATTCATTATCACCAAGATGGATTTATACCAGAATGGAAGGATGGTTTGGCATTAGGAAAAGAGTCAGCAGAATTAATCATGTTAAAAACTCCAAACATTACAAACTGAATGATTACCTCAGGAGATACAGAAAAAGCTTTTGACAAAGCATAACACTCATTTATGCTTTTAAAAAAACTCTATAAAATATGGGCATGGAGAGACCTTTCTTAATATCACAAAAGAAAGCATCTCTCTCAGACAGAAACATACTTTATATGCAGTGGGGTTACACTAGAACCTTTTCCAATAAATATAGGAGTAAAATAAAGATGCTTAAACTCTCCACTATTCTTTGATATAGTGCTGAAAATGCTAATAACAATAATATGACTAGAGAAAGGAATTAAAGGCATAAAGATAGGTGAAAGGGAAATAAAACTATGCCGATTTGATGATGGTATACTTGGAAAATCCTAAAGAATCAGAAAAGATACTAATTGAGATAGCAGTTTCAACAAAGTTGCAGATTACAAAATAAACCCTTAAAAATCAACTGTATTGTACTCATATTGACAGCACATACACTAAAATTAGAACAAAGAGAAGATTAGCATTACCCCTGCCCAAGGATGACATGTAAATTCATGAAGCCTTCCATATTTTCATGTTGCTTACAAGAAACATACTTGAAAGGGAAATATTTAGAGAATTAAAACAAGGGGATGGTGCCGAAGGTATTATGCTTCAGCTAAAGTTAAAAAGGGAAGGGATGGCAATCCTGCTGTCATACAAAGCAAAACTGGAAGTAATTAAAAGAGAAAAACAGGTAAATTACACTTTGCTAAGAGGTACCATAGATAATGAATTAATATCAATACTGAAAATATGCATATATGGCATATCATCCAAAGTTTTAAAGAAAAAGTTAAATGAGTTATAGGAGGAAATAGTAAAATTATAATAGTAGGGGACCTCAATTACCTCCTCTCTAGATCAATCTAACCATAAAATAAACAGGAAAGAAGTTAAGGAGATGATAGAATTTTAGAAAACTTGGATATCTTAGCCGTCTGGAAAATGTTGAATGAAAACAGAAGGGAATATACTTATTTCTCAGCTTTGCACCTTCATAATAACTGGTTATATTTTAGGGCATAAAAAACTTCATAAACAAATGCAGACAAGCAGAAATATTAAATGCATCTTTTGTTTACCAAAATGAAATAAAAATAATATTCAATAAAGGAACTTTGAAGCATAGATTATGGAAATACTTAATCCTGGAAAATGGGGGTAGAAGTCAAAGAACAAATCATAAAAACAATCAACAATTTCATTAAAGATAATGACAATAATGAGATAACCTACCAAAGTCTTGGGGGTACAGACAAAGCAGTACCTGGGGGAAATTTTATATCTCTAAATGTTTACATCAATAAAAGAGAGAAAGAGTAGATCAATGAATCAGGGATGAAACTAAAAATATCCCTAGAAAAACCACAAATTAAAAACCCCAATTAAACAAAATAGAAATATTAACAAAGAAGTAATTAACAAAATTGAAAGAAAGAATAGTTAAACTAATAAAACTAGGACTTTTTTTTTTTAAATAAGACAGATTAAACATTAGGTAATTTAATTTTAAAAAAGAAAATGAAACTACCAGTGTCAAAAGTGAAAAAGGTGAATTCACAACCAATGAAGATAAAATAGAAGCAATTATTAGGACCCATTTTGCCCAACAATATGCCAATAAAATTGACGGTCTAAATAAAGTGGATGAATATTTACAAAAATATAAATTGCCCAGCTAAAATATTTAATACCAGGTTAGAGAAAAAAAATTTGAACAAACCATAAATGAGCTCCCTAAGGAAAAAAAAACCAAGGACCAGATGTGTTTACAAGAGAATTTAAATAATACATAAACTGTTTGGGAAAAAAATGGGTAAAAGAGTACTACCAATTTCTTTTTATTACATAAATATGATTTGGATACCCAAGCCATGAAGATTCAAAACTGAGAAAACTATAGAACAGTTACGCTAATGAATATTAATGCAAAATTTTAAAGTGAAATACAAAAAATTTTGCACAAATAAGGCCAATACAGCTAAAATTAGAAGAAAAGCAGGAAACTGGGAGAACCCTTTATAACAGTTTCTTGGATAAAGATCTCATTTCCAAAATATATAGGGACCTGAGTAAAATTTTCAAGAAGAGCCATTCTCCAATTACAAATGATCAGGGGATGTAAACAGGTAGCTTTCAGAGGAAGATATCAAAGTTCTCAAAGTAATATGAAAAAGTGCTCTGAATCACAAAAATTAGAGAAATGTAAATTACAATAACTCTGAGGTACCACCTCAGACTCATCAAGTTGGCTAAAATGACCAAAAAAAAAAAAATGCTGGAGAGGATGTGGGAAAATTGGTCCAGTATTGCATTGTTGGTGGAACTGTGAACTAATCTGACCATTCTCTAAAATAATTTTGAACTATTCCTAAATGACTATTAAACTCTGCATATCCCCCCAAGAGATAAAAGAAAGAGGAAAAGGATCCTTATGTACAAAACTATTTATAGTAGCTCTTTTTGTGGTGTCAAAGAATTGGAAACTGAGGAAATGCCCATCAATGGGGGAATGATTGAACAAGTTATGGTATATGAATGTGATTGAATATTATCTTGCTTTAAGAAATGTTGAAGGAAATGCTTTAAGAAAAAACCTGAGAAGAATTATATGAACTGATGCAAAGTGAAGACAGAACCAGGAAAACAGTTTACGTAATAACAGCAATATTATGAAAATAGTCAACTTTGAAAGACTTGGTAACTCCATCAAACAATGATCTGCTACAATTTCAAAAGACCCATGAGGAAACAAACTATCCACCTCAACACAGAGAACTGATAGATTCAAAATACAAATTGAAGCTTCTTTCTTTTCTTTTTCTCTCTCTCTTTCTCAAAATGCACAAAGTATCTGGATACTATTCTATCAAAGCACACAAAAAAACTTGGATGTAGTTAGTTACAAGGGTTCATCAAAGAAATAAAAAAAAAAGTAGCTGGAAGAATATTCAGTACTTATAACCATGACAAAATAATAAAAATGGCAATGTTACCACCATTAATTCACATGTCTAATGTTATACTAATCAAATTACCACAGGGATACTTTGTCCAACTTGAAAAAATAATAACAAAATTCATTTGTAAAAACAAAAGATAGAGAACACCAAGAGAAGTGGTGAAGAGGTAGAGATAAATGGAGAATGGCACTTCAAAATCTCAAACTATATTGAAGCAGTGGTCCTCAAAACCATCTTTTATCAATTTAAAAATTGATACACTAATTGAACAGAATAGCACCAATTTAGGCAGCAGCTGCTGTTGAGTTGTAAGACCCAACAAAAGCAGCAACAAGAGCTGCCTGCACAGGTTCTTTGCTCTGCTTTTCTAAGAAAAGCAATGTTAAGGGGTTAACAATCTTACTTTAATCCAACACACAAATATCATTCTCTTAGTTCAGGAGGAAAAGCCAGCAACCTAAACTTCAGAGCAAATACAAACAAATTACAAAAGTGCCCAATATGAACAGACCAAATCACAATTCATAGTCACCAAGAAAGCATCAACATCTGGGTTCACAAGCTGGGAGGCTCTTAGAGCAGCTGCCTAGCGTCTCCACATCGACACTCCTCCAGGAGTGAGAGCCCCCAGACAAAATTCTAACCTTTGAGTTTTTATATCCTGTTCAGGCCCCTGAGGGCTCAGAGCCTACTTAATGAAAAGGCGTGGGGCCTGGGGCTTAGTATCAAGTTAGCAAAAGGGTGTGGGCCTGGGGCTTTGCACCTAGTAAGGCTTAATCAAGGGCATTTGATTATTTTAGCATTTCTAAGAGAGAAAATGGTTTAAAAAAAAAAAGTCCCACCTTAATTACCAATACAGCTAGACAAGGGAGAATCAGAAACAATGGATTGCAACAACCAAATTGTTTGATAAAATGGAAAACATGAATTACCTAGAGAAAAACCTCCTTTTTTTATTAAAAAAAAACTACTGGGAAAACTGGAAAACAGTCTGGGAGAAACTAGGCTTAGACTAATTTTTTATACAATATTCCACAAAACAGTCTGAATGGATATGTGACCTTAATATTAGAGACAAATGATTTTTAAAAATTAAAAGACAAGCAGATGATATGCTTCTCACATCTATGGGTAGATAATATATTCTCAACCAAGCAAGGGATATAATTACAAAATATGAAATAGATAACTTTGATTATATGAAGCTGAAAAACTTATGTACAGACAAAATTATGTACCTAGGATGAGAAGGGAAGTAGTCGAATGGGAAAAAAAGTATTTCTATCAAATTTCTCTGATAATGGTTTGGTAACTAAGATATACAAATAATTTATATCTATCTATCTGAATATGTAATAGGCATTCAACAGTAGATAAGTGCCCAAAGGATATGAACAGTTCTTGAAAGAATTACAAAGTGTTACCAACCACAGCAAAGAATGCTCCAAATCACTAATAATAGGGGCAGCTAGGTGGTACAGTGGCTAGAGCACCAGCCCTAGAGTCAGCAGTTCCTGAGTTCAAATCTGGCCTCAGACACTTACTAGCTGTATGACCCTAGGCAAGTCATTTAACCCCAATTATCTCCAAAAAAAAACCCAAACAAAATATCACTACTCATAAAAGAAATGCAAAACAAAAGCAACCCTGAAGTTTTGCCTCACACCTTGCAAATTGGCAAAATTAACTAAAAATGACAATAGTGTTAAAGGGGTTGTGGGATAAGCACACTGATACATTCTTGGTGGAGCTGTGAAAATGGTACAACCATTATGGAGAGCACTTTGGAATTATGCAAATAAAGTGACAAAAATGTCATACCCTTTGAGCCAGAGATGCCATTACTTGGCTTATATTCCTAAGGAAGTCATTGATAAGAAGAAAGTCCCCATATACACCAAAATATTTGTGGCAGCACTTTTGGGGATGGCAATGAATTGGAAACAAACTAGATGTCCATCAATTAGGAAATGGCTAAATAAATTGTGAATGCCGTGGAATGAATGAATGTAGTGAAATATTACTAGCTGTAATAAATGATGAATGTGACAGGTAACAGAGAGGCCTCAATACAGTGTAAGTAAGCAGAGCCAAGAAAATGATACACACAAGGACTTCAACAACATAAATGGAAAGAACAACTACATACATAAAATCAAAAATGAATTAACAAAATTATAAAGATCAAGTATGACTCAAATGAAGAGATATTAACAAATCCTGCCCCCCACCCACCTGATGTTTCATGGAGGTAGGAATTCCACTGATGTTGCGCATTGCACAGGCTCACAGACTTTTTCAGTGCATTGATAGGTCATGCTGAATTTTTCCTCTTCATTTTCTCTTTGCCTTTTGAAAACACTTTGTTATATAGAATAGTTCTCTGAGAAGGGGAGAAGGAAAGATTTAATTGTTGATATGGAAGTTGTTCCACAATTAGCTACCTGTGAATTTAGAACACTAGCTTGATAGAACAAAGACCAAGGTTAATATAAAACTAGAATAAAAGTATAAATATGGCATCTTTCCCTCTGCCTTATGGCCATTGATCCCATTCTTCATATTCACCTGAAGTCCCTATATCTCTCAATTCTTCCTAGGTCATGTCCCTTACACCTATTAAATTTTCTCCCTTTTCTTCAACCCTTAAGCAAATCAGTCCAACTCTACACTACCCTCTACACTTGAATCTCTTTTCCCATTGTTCTATCACCGGTCATGTTTTGCATTACTCCCACATCAACCTTCTCTTCTTCTGTTCACATGCTACAGAATAGAACTGGGGAAAATAATGAAACTCTGCTGATTGTGTCCACTCCACTATAAATTTATGGTACATAATTTCAACTGGACCTTCCCTGTAGCAAGGTAGTTCTTTTATATCTCTTTAATTGATTTGCTCTTCTACTTACCACAATGCCTAAAACATTATTCTTCTGCATTTCTCCCCCATCCTCTCAGCTGAGGACCTCACTTTATGCTTCACTTAAAAAATGGAGGCTATTTGCCAAGAAATCCTCCTTCCTCTCCATCTCACATCACTCTCCTTCCATGATCTCTTCCTCCTCTGGTCTCCAGGAAGGATGTAGCCTTTCTCCTTTCCTAGGCAAACCCTTCTATGTTTGTCCTTGACCACATTTCCTCATGATTTCTCAATCAATTTGATCTTACTGTCATCCCCACACTGTCCCTCATTTTCAGTCTCTTCTGGATTCCTCTCTGCTGTAAAAACAAAAACAAATTCCTATTTTTCACCCACCCTTAAAAAAAACCCTCTTTCTTCATCTAATCACCCTTAGTACCTGTCATACTGTATCTCTCCATTTTCGGCTAAACTCAGTGAGAGAGGAGTCTATCATTGGTGCTTCTACTTCCTTTCTTTTCACTCCTGAACTTTTTGCTTTTTGGCTTCCAACCTCAATATCCAATTGAAACTCTTCTTCAAAGTCACCAATGATCTCTTAAAACATGCTTATATATTTAAAAAGTTTTCTCTTGTCATTTATTTTGTCTCCTTCCCATCTCTCCTCTCCATTGAAGAAAAAAGAAAACAAATATTCATATTCAAGCAAAATAAATTCTCGAATTGTTCTTGGCCCAAAATATGTTTCATTCTATATCTTGAATCTCTGTCAGGAAGTTAGTGGCATACATTCTCTGGAATCATGGTTGGTCATTGCATCAATCAAAATTCTCAAGTCTTTCAAAATTGTTTGTCTTTATAAGGTTGTTTTCATTACATAAATTATTCTCCTGGTTCTATTCATTTAGCTCTTTTTCAAGTTCACACGAGTCTCCTCAAGTTTCTTTGAAACCATTCTCTTTGTCATTTCTCAGGCCATAATAACGTTCCATTACATTCATATACCATATTTTCTTTAGTCATTTTCCAGTTTATGGACAGAAACAATCTCTTAATTGCCAGATTTAATGGAGTGTCTCAGTCTTCATCTTTTACTTCTCTATAGCTTTTTATACTGTTGATCATCTCCTGGATTCTTTCACTTCTCTAGGTTTTCATGGCACTGCACTTTCCTGGTTCTCCTGCTACTTGTCAGACCACTCCTTCTCAATCTCCTTTGCTAGCTCCTCATCCAGTTCATAACTGCTAAATTTAGTTGTCCCCCCAAGGCTCTGTCCTGAGCCTTTCTTTACACACTCTCAGTTGGTGATCTCATCAGCTCCTATGGTTTCAGTGATCATCTCTACTCAGATAATTGCCAGATCTATGTGTCCAGCCCTAGTCTCTCTTCATAGCTCTAGTCCTGCATCATCAACTGCCTTTTGGACATTTCAAACTTGATGTCTTATAGGTATGTGAAACTCAACATATCTAAAACAGAGCTCATTATATTCCCCTTCTTCCCAAACTGCCCTCTTCCCAATTTTCCTATTATGCTCAAGAGCACCGCCATCTTTCCTATCAGCCAAGCTCAAAATCCATTATAATCCTTAACTTTTCATTTGCTTTTGCTTCATATATATCCAATCATATACCTCCCTATCTACTCACAGAGCCACCAGCCTAGTGTAAGCCTCCATCCCCTCTTGCCTATATTACTACAATAGCTTTCTAATTCATCTCCCTGCTTCGGGTCTCTCCATCCACCACTCAGCTGCCAAAGTGACTTTCCTAAAGCACAAGCATGACCATTATCACTTCTCCTCACTATTTGGTAAATTCCAGTGGTTTTGTATAAATCCCAGGATCAATACAAAGACTTCTGTTTGGCATATGACATCCTTTTCACATTGGTTCCTTTCTACCTTACCAGAATTCTTATTCTGTATTCCTCTATCCAGCTCCACTGGCCTGATTGCTATTCTTGACACATTAAACCGTTTTTCCCAACTCCATGTATACATACTGAATGTTCTCCATACCTAGAAGGCTCCTAGATTCCCTGGCTTCCTTCAAGACTGAGCTCAAATCTTACTTTCTACAGGAGGCCTTTTCCAGTCCCCCTCATTGCTAATGTCTTACCTCTGAGATTACTTCTCATTTACATTGTATGTATCTTGAATATACATAGTTATTTGCGTGGTTTCTGGTCCATTAGAATGTGAACCTCTTAAGGACAGGGACTGTTTTCCTTTCTTTGTATCCCCAGCCTTTGCATAGGGCCTGATGCAGAGTAATTGCTTAATAAATGCTTAAAAGACTGGCTGCCTAATTTTAGATAATCTTTGAGTTGCTGTAGCCAAAAAAATTCATCCCTTGGAGGCAAACTTTTTGGTGATGAGCTTCACCAAACTTACCTGGAGAGGTAATTTTCATATGATGATAGATTTAGGGATGAAAGTGACCTTAAAAGCCATCCAGCCCTCTTTTTATAGATGATGAAACTGAGGTCTGTAGAGATTCAGTGACTTACTCAAAATTCATTCACACAGTTATTAGGTGGCAGAGCTGGGATTTGAACTAAGGTCCTCTGACCCCAATTTTTATGTCCTTTCCACTGTACCTGTATGTCCTGTCCACATGCTGCCTCCTTGGACTATAGTCTTTTTCTGTTAAGTGTGCAACAGTGACCTCCACTGCCTGAAGACCAAGTCTGTTATATTTACACCAAATTTTCCAAGGCTTTCTGTACATACCCTTAAGAGTTTGGGGAATGTCTGTGCTATTGGCTCAAGTTGCAACTTGTTGTGTTGCCCTAATTTTAGGGGACCACAAGCCCCAGGTCCACTTAACTATTTGGCAATCAGGTTAGCTTTTTGAAGAAATTTTTACTTGTATAATGAGAACAAGCATAGAAACATTTACCTCAACAACTAGAGGTCATAATCCTTCCTAGATGTCCTTGTTTTCTGGGAAAAGGAAGAAAATTAAATCCACAATTTAGCTCAGTTCTTATGTAGCGTTAATCCCAACAGGTTTCAAGTCCAAATCACTCCCCCCCCCCCCCAGGCTTTTATCCCTAATCGCTCCCTGGCCTCTCTGGACTTCCTTGCTAAACTGGTGGCAATGTCTGCCTGTATTCCTGGGCTCCAAGGTCACTTTAATTTTTTTTTTGAGTTTTTAAAAGTTTTTCTTTTACTAGTCCAACAGAAAAAAAGTTAGACATATACACTGGCAAATTTAAAGATTTGAGGCATAATCCATCATACTTTCCATCCTATTAGTTCCTACAGTAAAGCTCAACATTATTGGTACAAAAACTTAAAATGGCATTAGGAGTCTCGAGTAAGGAATAAGGGTAAAAATTAAAAATGTCTGCAATAAACTAAGAACACCTAAAAACTGAACCAGGTTTAAAACACATTTTAACGAATATCATCCTCCCATATAGGGATTTAAACAATTTGCCCTCCAAGGTCACTTTAGCTTAAACTTGCATATCTGGAATTCCATTCCCCTCCTTCAGAACTAAAAAGGACAAATAAAGCAAACCTCTGATCCAAGTCTATTTCTTAGGCCCACAAGGCCTAAGGGGAAGGAAAAGGTGTCTCATTCCCCACCCAACTTACTGCATAATTCCAGTGCCTTCATTCTGTTAATTATCTGCTATTTGTCTTGTACATATAGCTTGCTTTGTATATATTTGTTTCCATGTTGTCTTTCCTCCACTGGATTCTTACATAAGCTGCTTGACGCTGTAAGAAGAGAGACTGTGCCTCAGTGAGGCAGATTTTTAAACACAGGCAGTTCTGGCTATATAGCCCATGGAAAGAGGCTGTTCCCAACAATGTGGTGGGCCAAAGCAGAATGGTCTTCTCTCAGAAGCAGGTCCCTGGCATTTCCCTTGTGGGGATATGACAAATCCCCATTACAAGTTTTTATTGATGCTTTTGTTTTATGCCATGGTTACTTCTCAGTAATCCTCTTCTCCTTCTGTTACCAAAAAAAAGTTAAGTAAAACCAATTGACACAGCACCCATGTCTATATTTTTACATTCGTAATCAACTCAATTCAACAAACATTTAAGTACCTACTGTGTGTCAAGCACTGTTCAAAGCACTGGCAATACAAATAAGAAAGATAATCCCTTACAATCAAGCCTTGACCATTTCTGTTGGTAAGCAAAATGGGCTCTTAGCACTTAGTTCAACAAGTGCCTTACAAGGAGCTTACAATCTAATGGGGGGGGGGGGGTCAGCAACCCACAAAAGGAAGTTGAAAATGGAGAGTGTTAGGGTGTAACCCAGCATGGAGACATGATGTTCTGTGGAGTTGAAACCAAGTAGAGCTGCTGAGGAGAAATGGAAAGTTACCTGGAAAGTTCTGAGGCCTTTGTAAAGGGAGGCTTTGGGAGGAGCTTATTGTTTTACCCTCCAGTTCTCCCATCAAAGAGTGGAGGTACCTGAGAGAGTTGAGTTGTGGTTTTTGTTCTTCAGTCATGTCCCCAATCTTCATGACCCCATATGGGGTTTTCTTGATAGACATACTGGAGCAGTTTGCCATTTCCTTCTCCAGCTCGTTTTACAAATGAGGAAACTGAGGTAAACAGGGTTAAGAGACTTGCCTGGGGTCACACTGCCAATAAATGTCTAAGGCTAGATTTGAACTCAGGAAGCTGAGTCCTGACTCGAGGTCTGGCACTCTATAGGAGTTGAGAAGGTTCTATAAATCAAAAACTGAGTCTATCTGCATAGTGATGAGATTTCAGGAGATCAGCTTATCCTCAAGGAGGCATAATGCTGATGGAAAATGGTCTTCTGGAATCAATATTGAAGAACATAGTCTGTTAATGACCCAATACTTGAAGTCTTTTCACAAGGACTGGCTAGAATTGGTGCTCAATCAGCAAAACCTAAAAGAACCGGGATCATTTCCCTACCACAATGAGGTCATCTGAATAGGACTTTTGAGTATATGATTTTAGAACATGAAATGGTCCCTATCCATTTATTTTCATTTTGTCTCTTAGGGCTTCTTTCTTCTATCTTTGCAGTAATCCAGCTTTAAGAATAGAGTAGTGAGTTTAGATATTGAAGAGTTCCATAACAATAGCAGAAATAGAATAGTTTATGTTAGCCTTTTGAACAAATAAAATGCAATAATGCATTTCCACCTAAAAATTATCTAGGAATTTAGTGGTGTTAATTCCTAAGTAAATGTACCATTTGTTGTTTTTGTTCATGTAAAATTTAATAAATGTTTACCTATTTGAAGTTCAAATATTTTGTGCCTGTGTTTCCCCCCCTTCTTATCAGAATCTTCCATTCCAAAAAATCCAGCACAGTATCACATCTCAAGATCACCAACCAGCTCCAGATAATTGTATCCTTAGTATGGTTGTGGGTCAATTAAAGGTAAGGATTTAGAAAAACAATGCTATTTAATGCATATAAGAAGAGTATTTGGTAAGTACAAAATTTTATTATTGTTTTTCATTTCTTTATTATGTTGTGGGCAATCCCTCTACACTTCCCAGAATCATTCCTTGATCTCAAAACTGACCATCTTTTCATTAGCCTCTTTAAGTTCTTTCCTTGCCCATTAGCCTTGGTTGTGTTGTTGTTGTT
>CM053622.1:173169440-173203650 GCA_028646595.1 Phalanger gymnotis | reverse complement strand
ATCTACATCCAGAGAAAGAACTATGAAGTATGAATGCAGATCGAGGCACACTTCATGCTCACCTTTTTCTCCCCCCACCTTTTTTTTCTCTCTTTTGTATTTGTTGTTGGGTTGTGGGTTTTTTTTTTTGGTTCTGTTTCTTCTTTCTCATGATTCATTCCATTGGGTCATAATTCTTCTCCACAACTTGACTAGTGTGTAAATTAATTCAATGCCAAGTTATACATGAAAGTTATATGGGATTCCATGCCGTCTTGGGGATGGAGGCGGGGAGGGAGGGAAGAAAATCGGGAACTCAAAATTATGTAGAACCATGTGTTACAAACTAAAAATAAAAAAATATATAAAAAAATTAAAAAAAACAAGCAATAAAATAACTGAAAGGCAGGTAGCAAAATTTTTAAATTGAAGAGACTAGGATTGTTCACAAACTGGATAATAAAGAATTAGCTACAATTCAATCACTGGAAGTTAAAGAAAAGCAGAACTGAAAATGAGGAAAAGGAAATAGATTTAAAAAGAAGATTGGTAGGTTAGCAATGTTTTGATGTATCAATCATATATACACCACTTATACGTCATTTGCTACAGATATTTTCAGGGGAAAGCTTATTTAAAGACATTTCTCATATTTATGTTTAAAATTTTGAAAATGAAGAAAAAGATTTTCATGACTGAGATAATGATTTAATTTAGGTACTATACTAAGGATATAAGGAAGATAAAGTGTGAGTGGAATTTTATTAATTATTCCATTACTTAAAATAATTACCATCGTTAGTTAAGAACATTTCTGGATTGAATAAGTCTGCCAATCAGAACTTATTTTGAACAGGACCTGTACACCTTTTGATTTAATCAGAAACCATTTCATAAGAGACTAGGTTAAATCCTAAGGAATTTTGTATAAAAAAGGGGAGCTTCCTCAGAATCAGATAGAGATTGAAAGTGTCTGAAAGCAGAGTGGTAGCCCCAGGGCAACCAGTGAAAGGAGGAATAGAAAGGAGGACTGAGTTGTGACAAAGAAGAGAAGACTACCATTGGCTCTTCAGGCACATCTTAGAGCCAAAGACACATGTTAGATCCACCAGTGTACTCACAAACTCCAGGTCTGAAGGAAATCCTGAGATAAGTTCTATTCTTTCCCTAACTTCTTCTGGTGCCTACCTATTCACTGAAACCATATATAATCTCTGTCATCCCAAAGTCTCCAGGAATCTTAGTTTTGCCTCAAACACAAAGTGGCTAAGAATTAAGTAGAGATAGATAATGTATATATAGGCATAGAAATTTTGGCAGAGAATTAAATCTCTTCCTAAATATAAAGAATTTTCCTAATTGGGGGCTCAGAGCAATTGTTATTAAACTCACAACTTTTCATCTAAGATGAATTCACTAAAATTCAGGGAACAATATGGAAATTAGGGACCATTACATTGTTCCTATGTCTAAAATGAACTAATTATATTGTAACAGAATATTTCAAAAGAAAAAAGGAAAAGTCCATGTCTTTAAGGAGCTTACATTCTACTTTCTATGTGTGTATGAGAACAGCATCTACATGTGTATGAAGTATAATACAAGACTGTGGCCTCAAAGATTTTTTTTCCTCCTGGTATAACAATCCTTGAATTATTTACTTTTCCATTATATTTTGGATACAAGTGATACTCTTACAAAACAGATGAAAAACAATAATAATCTCCTTAAGCATACATTTAGCTTTTTTCTATTGTTCCTTTGCTTACACTATGCCTTTTACAATCTTTTTCTTTTTCTGTTCTCCTGGCTATTAAATCTTTACCCATACTTAAAGTTTGACTTAAATACTACCTCTTCCATGAAGATTTCCCTAATCTCCGTGATTACTAATGACATTTCCCACCTTTGACCCAATAATAATATTTAACATTTGGAAATGCACTGGGGTTTACAAAACACTTAATATACTTAGCTCATGGTGTGTTATTTGAGACGGCATAGTGGTAAGGTTACTATATTTAGAGTCAGAAGTCCTAGATTCATATATTATCTTGTATATTGAATATTGGTGTGACCTTGGGCCAGTCACTTAATTTCATTTTGCCTCAGTTTCCTCATCTGTAAAGTGAAGAAGATATTTTTGAAGGCCTCCAAGTTCCTTTCTAGATTTAATTCTATGATTTCATTTAATTTTTAAAACTACCCTGTGAGAGGTAGAACCTCTTCAGGCATTAAATCCATTTTTACATATGAGGAAACTGAGGTTAAGTGATTTTATATAGGATAACATAGCTAGTGAGTGTTGGAGATGGGTTTCAAACCCACATTTAGCTCTTTGATTTTAGTGTTCTCATTATACCATTCTTCCTAACAGAGTACTTTGTTTAAATCTCTCATGTGTTTACCATAATTTTCTATGTATTGTTTTATTATTTCTATTTTTATCAAAGATTCCCAAAACATTGTAAACTTCCTTAAGGCAGGAACCTTGTATTATCTCAGTCAGTCAGCTATCATTATGCCAAGCACTATGCTAACGCCTAAGAATACAAATATTAAGTAGAAAGAAAGGCAGCCCTTGCCCTGAAGGAGCTTACATTCAAATGGGGAAGACAACATATAAAAGGAAGCTGAAAATGGGGGAGGAGAGTGGGAGAAACAAAAGGAGGCTGGGATGGGGCAGTAGAGTAAGTCCTTTGGAATGGACCCCAAAGAGGAAAGAGATGTGGCTAACCTGGCCATCCTCCTTAAATGGAGGATCTTTGAGGTGCCATACAATCAGAGGGCTAAACTTGGTACATTCCCTAACACAGTCCTCCTATAAAGTAGATTTGTGATAAATACTTGTTGAATGTTTTAGTAGTACTTAACTCAGATAAACACATATATTTTAATAGAAACATCTTTGAACAAGTATTTTTTGAAGATCCTTTTAAATTCTATTGCCTTGAGAATGTCTTCAAGAGGTACTCTTTAGGATACAGTATCCCTTGTTCTCTAGGCAGGATTACATTCAAGCTATTGCAAAGAGATAATCTTTTCTTTAGAATTTCTCTGGTTATTTCTTAAAACAAACATATCTAATTTGTAGGTGTGCATATGTATGTGTCTATATTTCTATTCAGTAATGTCATAGGTTTCATCTTCAATGGTGTATCACAATTTTACAGTAGTGTGATGATCTCAAGGGAAGAAATATAAGCTCATTGACAATCTTGACCACCTCTGGAACAATAGCTTAAGGTCTATTGCTTTATATAGTATGTGAATGATAGCATATATATATATATATATATATATATATATATATATATATATATGGTATGAAATTGTATTGGATTTTTGGAAGTTCTTTCTGTTTCTATGATTTTATGACTTTATGGCATCAGTTTTTTATTTAGAACAACGTATGTCTCTGACTATATATGTATATATACATACATATACATGTGTATATATGCATTAGTTGAGAGGTAGTGTGGTATAGTGGATATAAGGCTCTTAGCTCCAGGAAGACCCAAGTTCAAGTTATCTGTTATCACATTCATATACTGGTAAACTTAGACAACTCACCTAACCTCTTAATGTAATAGACTACCTTCCAAGTTGCATTGAAGATGCTGACTAGCATTGGCAAAGGAAATATTCTCATTCCATTTTTTGTTCCCTGTACAACGAAATTAACTCCTATCCCTACATACACATTATGCACATATGCTATTGCCTTTTGGGTAATTGAGTACATGTGTTGTCTCCTATATTATTTTTACAATTTTTGAGGTCTCTGTGTCTTTCCCTTGACTAGCCCCAATGTCTAGCACAGTAGGGGTTTGATAATATTTGTTGAATTAATGTATGGATGGATGGTTGGATGGACAGATGGATAACCAAGATACTCCAAAAGCTACCACTCCATACAAGACAACAAAATATTGCTTGGAATTTTTTTAATCTTCCAGAAAAGTAAGAATCCTTCTTTTTCTAATTGACATAATGGAACTTTTGAATCATTTTAGACTACATAAACTTTTGAAATTAACCCTCTCACCACAAAGTATTGATTTAAAAATAACTCAATATTTCTCATGTAAGAGTCTGAAATGGATTTCCCTCAGAATATGAATTAAGTTAGTGCTTGGGACCCCTAATCACTTTACCACCAACATAGGTCATATGAAAAATATTTTTCAAAGTTCTGTCATCAAAAATTACATTCTCCAATGGCAAGACAGGGTTCTGTTCACAGGTTGTTTCTTATTGGCTCTCAGTTATGGGTGGAGCTAATTTCTTCAACTTGTCCTGTGGCTCCACCCCCATTCCATGCAAATGAGGCAATGTTCTGATGGTAACATGTGATTGATCACATGGTTGATGACATCATCTCCCCACCCCCTTGCTCATGATGTCATCACCAACTCCCTTTAACTCTCACGAGAGTTTATATAGATGCTACTTTAAGTGACAGACAAGTGAAGCTAAGTGTACTAGGAAGAGTAGGGGCTATTTTTTTTTTCCTTGAGAGGTAGGTAGGAAACAGGTGGTTTCTTCTCACTTATTTTTGGACCTCTTACTCAGTTTTTGTTCAGGGGCCCAAGGTGATCTGTATGGGAGAATCAAGGTGTCCCAATACAATCTTTCTTCCTATTGGCTAACTTAACTGGCATGCAAATGAGGCCCTACGTCATTTCCTGAGGTAAATCGAGCGCCATTTTCTCTTTCAGTCTGTGGAGGGAGGAGGGGACACAGTATTGCTGTTAGGGATGGGTTTGTGGTGAGGCGCTGAGGGGGTCCCTGCCTGCACAGAGGAGGCGTGGGGCGTTGACGCCGAGGGTCCCGCCCGCGCTGGAGTTTCTGCGCAGTCCCCCGGCATTAGGTCGGGTGGAAGGAGAGCAGCCCATCTGCGGGAGGGGAGGGAAGAGGAGGGGAGGACAGGGAGAAGAGGAGGGGAGGCGGCTGGATGGTATTGTGAGGGGCGGAGGAGGAGGCGGCTACGGCGGCGGGAGGAGGAGGAAAAGAGCTCCCTCTTCAGCGCTGAGCGGTAGGTACAGTGTGGTCGCCAGCAGCATCCCGCAGTAGCGCCCGCTGACCAGGCTGCACTGAGAGGGAAGAAAAGCCGCGCTCCGCGCTCACTCAGTCCGACGCGCCGCCCGCTCGCGCGCGCCCGCCACTGTCGGAGCGAGGCCCGCCCGCGCGCCGCTTTCCTGACCTCCCCGACGGAGGGGGCGGGGAGACGAGCCGGGCGGGCGCGTCCCAGCCCGGGGCGGGACGGGGGACCGTCTGACGGCCGGTGGTGGGCGCGAGCCGCCAGCCCCACGCCGGGACCTCCTCTGCCCGAGGATTGCCTTCTAGTCAGGGGGAAGTTAGTGTTCGCCGCATTTTCCCGCGGCCTCCCGCACCGCGCTCCACTTCTGTCCCGGGCTGGAGGTGGCCGTATTGTGACCTCACGAACGGGGAATCTTGGGGACGTTCTACACGGGAGCCGCCGGGCAGCGCGCAGTCTTGGGGCCCGGGGCCCGAGAACGTTCCGCTCCCCTCGGTGCCCTTAACCCCCAGTGTCCGGCTTGGGAAGTCACGTGGGCCAGGGAGGCGTTGTAACGGGGGAAAGGGGAGATGGAAAAAATGATGCCTAAGGTCACTTGGGCTGCGGGTTTTGCCCCGAGCGCGGTTCAGTTGGCAGACCACATTCCGCGGTTATCTTGGTTTCACTGCACTCGAGGAGCTGGGGTTGTGGACTCGGAGAGCAAGAACCCAAATAATCACACTTCTAGGAGCCATGGGCGATAGCAAGGTCTGGAGGCTTCGGTCCTGGCTCTCCAAACGATCCCTGAGAAGACTCGAATGATTCGAGGTGCTCAAGGCTTCTTTCTTGCTTTTTATTAATTCAGTTCCCTTGCTTCTTATTTTTCCTTCTCCAGTTGAGAAAAGTTAATTCTGAAACCTGGGAGGACGATTTATAATGAAATTCTGGGTTCACTTTGTTTTCTGGAGTGAATACCGAAGCGGTACTTGTTATGTAAATATTAAGTGACTTTTAAAGTCTCACTTCCCACTTCTGCTTAGGCTGTATTGAATTAAAATACTTCCCTTTGTTTGCATATCTTTGTTACTGTATTTTAAAGCATGCTGTGAAACTTTAGGAAAACTCATGTTTCACAAGACAGCAAGCCCAAGAAATATAATTTCATTAGTATGAAATTAGTAATCTGAAGCATCCAGATATTAAATACTTTTTAGAGGAGACATTTCTTTTTAGTTTGAAACGCAATTGAGTATAAATGTCAATTATTTCAATTTAATGTCACTTGTTTTTTACTTGCATTTTACTTCGTAAACGAATGTTAATTTTTTTTTAACTTTGCCACTACTGTCAGTATAGGAAAAATAGAATGAAACAAAGTTTTCTTGAAAGGAAAAACTAATGCAGTGTAGGTTGTTGTGAATTAAGAAAATAATGCAACTTAACTATTCTGCTTGCCTTATTTGCAGAAGTCAAGTTCTGTGACTTAATTTACTTCGAGTAGACATTTTCTGAGGCTATTTGGAAATCTTCCCTTCTTAGTAGCTCTTCCAGAATCTTATATTAAAAAAATTGACAAAGGCCTTTTCCACTTGTTTGGGATTTTCACCATAAGTGTGTGAAACTGACTTTAATTTGAATGTAGTTCACTCTTAAAAAATCTTTAAACTGCATTGTTGTAACTGAGATGGTTTTTAGCACTGTACTCACACTTAAGATTTTTTCTGCTTGGACAGTTTTGTGGCACTGTGACTTTAGAGATAATAAATATGTTGCACTATAATTTTAGGAAGTACTTTCTTTATAGTGGTGCAAGTTATTTTTTTCCTATGTAAAATGTAAGATCCAGGCTGTGGTAGGTAGGTTAATGATCTGACAGCTGTGAATTCATAAGCTATAAAGCTAGATAGGGAACTTTCTTTTAAGGAAAACCCCCTTATATTACAGATGAAGAAACTTAGCAAAGTTACACAGAATAAACGGCTGAGATTCAGTTTTATTTACCTTGCAGGGACTAGACTGGGCTTCCCTTCACTGAATGTTGGAGGGCCCTATTGTAAGGGGAAATTCTTGGTCATTTATGTGTTGAACTAAATGACTTCTCAGGTTGCCTTGCAGTTCTCTTCAATTCTATGGGTATTCAGAATTCTCCATATTTGTAATTATTTGAATCATTTAGATTGGTTTATGAAATAATTTTCTTCAAAAGTAGACTTTCAAGGCTTCGTGCATTCTAGGTCTAGACTAGAGTTAAAGCTTGTGAGGAAAAGGTGTTTGATTTTTGCTGGCATTATTAGTGATTTTACCTGGAATCACAGGTTTGGTTGTCATTTATATGAGAATTAATGATAACATTTATATAGGGTAGTACTAGATTAATGATTTGTTCTTGTCAACTCATTGCAAAAACACTGGTTTTAATACTGATTTACTTTTGCCTGAACACCTGTATTTAGAGAACAGTCCAGAGAATATTGAATCATTGGAATATACAGTGAATTTGAATGCTCATAGAGGAGACATTGTGTAGAAAACCTTTGTCTTAATACTATCTTGTGTGATTAGTGCCTGAGAACAATAAAAGTTGATTGTTAGGGATTCCTTTATGTTGTGAGCTTTTGGTATGAGACTGGGATAATAACCCAAATTTGACTCCTATATTTCCTCTCCCTTATTTTTCTAAAAAGTGATTAGAATGCTGAGGTCTAGAAATACTTAGTACTAATACTAAGGCTTAACCAAGTACTAGTAAATAACAGTGAGGATTGAATGAGTCTTCTGATTCCCAGTCCAGTACTTATTTTTCCATTTCAGCACAATATTTACTTAATAAATTCATTACTTTAATCGTTATGATCCTATTTAATGTCTTTCACATTGGGAGATGGAGACTAGAATTAGATCTTCTTAAGCAACCTTAGGGTTTGCTAAGAACAGGTCTCTTCTCTGTTACTTAGTTTTCATTCATCTCATAACCATTATATATCATGATAAGTTGCCTTGTAATTTACTCAGTCATCATGGTGTAATGGCAAGCAAAGTGGGACTTTTTGCTGTTTTTTCTTCACAGCACTAAGGCAATCAAGTGCCTTTGATTGAATCAAGAGTCTTTGGTGACCTGCTTAAGTCACAAGAAACCCTAAGCCTCATGAGTTTGAGTGACATGGTTTTGATGTCCTCTGACTGAAGAAATGTATATATACTCTGAGGTTAGCATTTGATTTGGGAGTCTCATTCATTGGAAGAGTGTTAGTCTGATTTGGCCAGACAAGACTGGTAGTGTTAAGGAGCTGCTCCCTCCCCCCCCTTTGAAAACCCAGATGTTGGTGCCTCTCGCTCTCTCCTTGCTCAACTATGTATGTATTGCTATGGACAGACACTTAGAAATCCTGTGAAATTAAGTAAAACCTTTGAGCAAGCTACTTGAAAATTATTCTTAAATGACCCTTAAAATATGTAGTTTTCTATTCCAGTTTATTTTTAAAGATTCTTTGCAGTTTTTATATAGCCAGATAAGCATGTTTTAGTATTTGTGTGACCCTGCACAAGTCACTTAATCTGTGCCTGCCCCGGTTTCTCCATCTGTAAAATGGAGATAGTCATAGCACCTAGCACCTCTCAAGGTTAGTGTGAGGATCAAATACATAATATATGTAAAACACTATGCAAAATAAAGTACTTTTGCAAACCTAAAGCACTATGTGAATGTAACTATTGAGAAAACCCTCTAGGGCTGGAAAGTTTCTAATTATAAAAGTTAAAACCGAATTATGTTAGTATGGTCCACATTTACACCTGTGCCACCTAAAATTTGTTCAGTTTCAGTTATTCTTGGTAGAATAGGTGTTTCCTGAAAAGTTGAAGTGATTTCTACCATGAATTTCTGTGTAGTTTTAACCTTAAATTTATATATAGTCTTTAGAGAGTTTTCCAGTATATTACCTCTTTTGGTCTTCCTACAAACCTGTGAGGGAGGTAGGACAGTTCTGATTTGTCAGAGGAGGAAACTAAAGAACAAAAAAGTAAAATTACTTGCCTAAGGCCATCCAGCTAAGCTGGTGGCAAAACAGCCTAAAGTCAAGGTCTTTTCACTACCATAGCATTATACTTTCAATGAACTTCCAGTCAGCAAGCATTTATTAAGTGCTTACTGTGTTCCAGGTGCTGGAGATATAAAGAGAAAATGACAGCTCCTGCTATCAAGGAGCTTCTATTCTTCCTGTGGAGACAACATGTACGCATATAAATATATACAAAATATATACAAGGTAATTTGGCATGTGTTGTGCAATGTGCTGGCAGCTCAGAGAATCAAGAAAGCTTTATGTAGGATGTGATATTTGACCTGAGCTTTAAGAAAAAGATCAAATGAGATGATATTTGTAAAGCATTTAGCATATATTGCCTGGTATGTAGTAGATGCTATATAAATGCATATTCCCTTCCTTCTTCCCTGAGAGGTAGATATTATGGAGTGTATTCTAGACATGGGAGATAAACTGTGAAGACATAGAGACTAGAGATGAAGAACAGCAAGAAGGACATTGTGGGTGGAATGTAGACAACAAGAAGTGTTAGAAAGCTAAAAGGGTAGATTGGAGCTAGCTTCTGAGTTCTATATATTCCAAACAGAGGAGTCTGTATTTGATCTAGAGGGAACTGAGAGCCACTGGAGTGTATCAAGCACAATGGTAATATGGTGAGACCTATCCTTCAGAAATATCATTTTGGGCACCTGAGTGGAGAGTGATTTGAAGAGGGAAGAGTCTTAAGATGAGACAAGTTAGGAAACTGTTGTAATAGTCATCATTTATTAAGTATTACTATGTTCTAGGCACTGTGGTAAGCATTGGGGATTCTAAGGAACATAAAAGATAGTCCCTGCCCTCAAGGAGCTCACAATCTAATGAGGGAAGACAGAATGCAAACAACTTTGAATAAGCAATATACAGTATTAAGTTGGAAATAATCCAACGAAGGAAGGCAGTAGAATTTGGAGGGATTTAGAAAGGCTTCCTATGGAAGGTGGGATTTTAGCTGATGCTTGAGGAAAGACAGGAGGCAGAGATTTAGAGGGGGAACAGCTAGTGAAAATGCCCAAAGTTGGAAGATGGGAGGAACAGGAAGACAATATCATTGTATTACAGAGTGTGTTGGGGGGAGAGTAATTACAGTATAAAGAGACTGGAAAGGAATGAGGAGGCCTGTCATGAATTGCTTGAATGACAAACAGGATTTTATGTTTGATTCTGGAGGTGATGGGGAGCTCTTGGAGATTATTGAAGGGAGGTGGGTGTAACATGATCAGATCTATGTAAGGAAATCACTTTGACAGATGAGGATGGAGGATTGACTAGCATGGGAAAGAGACTTATGGTAGGGATACCAACCAGCATGAGGGCCTGCACCAGAGTGGTGTCAATGTCAGAAGAGAGGAAGTTTTTGTGAGAGATGTTACAAATATAAAACCAACAGACCTTGTCAGGTGAGAGATGATGAGAGCCAGAACTAGAGTGATAGTGGTGAGAGTGGAGAGGAGACGGGTAAGAGGAATGTTTTATAGGTAAAATAAACATGGCTAGGCAATTCCTGAATGAAGGGAAGAATAAGCAATTGAAAATGCCTTGGAGATTGGGAATATGGGTAAACAGAAAGATGGAGGTACCTTTGACAGAAATAAGAAAGATAATATGTTCTCTTTTGGACATGTTGGAGTATAAGATGTCTGTGGGATGTCCTGATTTAAAAAATCTAGTAGTCAATTGGTGTTTTTATATCTGTATGTAGGTATATAGATACACACTCAGAGATACATAAAATGAGTTCACTAAGTGTGTAGAGAGGTGAGAATTGTGCTGAGGAGAGGAGTTTTGGCAAAGATCCACAGGGGCACTATATGGATGATGATTAGAGGAGACTGAGAAGGCAGCAGTGAGAACCAAGGTAGAGCAGTGACATAAACACCTAGAGAAGAGAGTCTCCAGGACACTCTAGAGGATGGTCATCAATAAATATGTTGCAGAGAAGTTAAGAAAGATGAAGTTTGTTGTCAGTCATCATTGGTAACTTTTCATGGAGCTTTTTCAGTTGAATAAAATAAGCCAAATTGACAGGAGTTAAGAAGCTAAAGCTAGTAAGAGGAGAAAGGAAGTAAAAATGATTAAGAATTATCATTTTTATTGATGTCTGTTTACAGTAAGCCTATGTGTCCTTCCCTTTCCTCTCCAAGGAACCATCCCTAGAAACAGAGACTAAAGGAGGAGGAAACAAAAGTTCAGCAGAAATAACCATTGCAACAGCAGTTTAATAGTATAGCATCTGCTAGCAGTTCTCAAACTTTTTGGTCTCAGGACCCTTTTATACTCTACAAAATTATTGAGGACACCAAAGAACTATTTATATGAATTATATCCAAGGGTGTTTTGGCAAGCGTGCTCTGCTAAGGAGATAAAAACTTACAGCTAACACAGTTTAAGTTTAATTTGAATCATTAACATCTGATTGTTTAACAAACAGCAAAAACAATTGATCAAGCCTTGATTAATCATGTTTACTGATTTCTGAAAATTTAATAATCCTGGTTCAAGCTGGTTCAAATGTACCTCTGGCCACATCTTTTGATGTTTACCATTTATTTAGAATTTAAACTTGTGAAATTTTAAAATATTTATTAATTTAAAATAATAGTAAATCAATTACATGTTAGCATATTTTTATGAAAAGTAACTATTTCCAAAAAAATTTCGAAAGAAGTTTCATTATTTTTGCAAATCTCTTTTAGTGTTCATCTTAATAGAACACAGCTGGATTTCCATATCTGCTTCTACATTTCAGTCTGTTGTGATAGATTTTTTTGGCTTACGTTTATGAAGAAAATCTAGCCTCACACAGATACGTAGTTTAAAAAAGATGTGTAATTTAGAAGGCGTATAATGTCTTAGTATAGTTATAGAAATAATTTTGATCTCTAAGACTCCCCTGAAATGATTTGGGGGAGGGACCAAGGATCCATAGATTGTACTTTGAGAACTTCTGGTATATGCAATCTTCCTTCCACACCTGTAGTCCCCTGCCCCTGCAGTGAAGGAGGGGAGGTGTAGTTTCACAGTTCTCTTTCATGAAATCTGGCCTTTAAAATTACACAGCATTTAGATTTTTTTTTTGTTCTTAAATTGTTATCATTATTGTGCATATTGTTATTTTGGTTCTACTTCATTCTGAATCTGTTCATATGTCTTCCTAGGTTTCTTTGAACTCTTGTTCCTAGTTACTTATATATTTGTAAACCATATGCCACATGTTTATTCATTCCATATTCAGTGGGCATTTACTTTGTTATCAGTGTTTTCCTACTGCAAAAAGTGCTGCTATGAATATTTTGGTGAAGCAGGGATCTTTCTCTCTTTGACCTCTTTGGGCTTTATGCGTAGCAATGGGATGAAAGGGTGTAGACTCGTAATTCCAAATTGCTTTCCAGTATGGTTAGACCAATTCACAGCTCCATCAACAGTGTAGTAGTATGTCTACAATATGACTTAACTTTTAAAATGAAATTTAAAAGTAGAAGTCATTTTAAAAACTTTTAGATATGTAGATTTTCTACTTCAGGATAGACAAAGTACAGATGTTATACCAAAATATTAATTATACTACACACTATTCTTTTGGTGAGGGATTAGAGCCTATTCATCCAGAGTCCATCTGTATCGAAGACTGATTGTAAAAAGGGTTACCTTTTATTCTTGTGTAAGATCTCACAATTATTTCCTAGTTTATAAGAGCTATAAGTAGTTTCTTTAATACTCCTTTTATTTACTTTGTTAATGTTTAGTTAATTCATTTTTCCTAGTCATAACTTTTGATATTATTGCCACAAATGGAAGTTTGTTTTATTTATCTTTTAAGAGATACAAACCTCAATAAACAACTGTTGGAATGTTTAAAATTTTAATTGCAGAGAAGTAAAATTTGTTAGTAACATGTGCTATTCCTGTTTTTTCTTTCGCCTTAGGAAAGTCACAATGTTTCAAATTCCTGTTGAAAATCTTGACAATATTAGGAAGGTTCGGAAAAAAGTGAAGGGCATTCTCGTGGATATTGGGCTTGATAGCTGCAAGGAGTTATTAAAGGTAAGAGGGAATAAGTAATAACTACAAATTGAATCAAACCGACTTGAATCTTGTCACACTAAATTAAAGTTATAAATTTGGCAAATTTTGTTTTGTTGATATTATTTGACTTGAGAAAGAACTACTTAATTATATTTTCCAGTATTCAAAATAACTCAGGCATGTTACAGGGAATTTATGGTTTATGATACATATATTATATATTTTCATATTAGGGTTTGTAAAGATGTGGAATAAACTGTAATTTCTCAGTATAAAGTCTCACCCTGTGGTCTTTCTTTACATATATTCAGCTAAGGGACAGTTAAATTTGGACTGCTGCTTGTCTTTGTTGTAGCAGTGAGTTCTTTGTGAAGTAGCCTCGAGTACTTGGAGCCATAAATGATATTAGAGATACGTACTTAAATTGTTTTTTTAAGTGTTATGAACTTGACTTTATGAGGATGAGGACGGTGTCATTTTTATCTTTATATTTCCAGAACCTCACAAACCCACATACAGTTAGTACTTAATAAATACTTTGTAAGAATCGAGTTGCAAACCTTTTGAATGTCTGGACTATATTGTTCTTAGTGTTATAATGGCTTACATGCAGTTCATGCCCCCAAAATAGGAATTACTTATTTAGTAGTTTAAAGATTTGTGAGTTCATGGGTATGATTACTCCACATAAATCACATTTAATTTTTCTCTGGTAACTAATTTCCTTCTACTCAAATTTTTCAGGCATAGTTGATAAAAATGTAGAAACAGTAAGTAGCTAATGTCTTTAAACTATCTTGGCTGCTTATATTTGTATTTGACAGACTTCTTCCAAATCTTCATTCCAGGGACCTGTGTCCCTTGTGTTTTAGAGCTCAACCTTTCTTATTGGATGATGTTAATATTGATTATATTTTTGGATATTGTAAGCTAACTAAATTTTCCTGTACCTACACATTGAGTTCATATCGCTAACCTAGGGAAGGGGGAATCAGTTTCCAGGTTTCTATTAACATTGGATAAAGCTCTTTATAGATTACTGGTGTAGAGGATATGGGAATTTGTCCCTCATAAATGACTCCCAAACAGAGTAGGATAGTTATATACATTCTAGGTATTCTTTGAAACACAAAAGCAACATGGTGTAGTGGAGAGGACCCTGTATTTGTAGTCAAACACCTTCGGTTTCACTCTCAGACCATCTTCCTGCTACTTGGGTGACTTCAGGCCAACACTTAATCTCTTCACGCCTCTGTTACCTCATCTTTTTAATAAGCAGGTTGGATTTGATGTCATCAGGTCCCTTCTAGCTAGTTATGTTTATGACTAAAACTGTATTTGATTAAGAAGTAAGTTTTTACAACTTACAGATTTTGAGTCTTTTTTTCTATGTTATAAGGAAAGATAGTATGAAGAAAAGTATTAGGACAATTAGTGGTCAAAATTGATTTTTGATCAGAGTTCCAGAAATATTGACTGTGAGGAAATAATTTACATTATCTAGATCCTAAAGGAAATCACTAAGTAGAAAGAACTTTTTTTTACTTTGAACTTTGGAAAAATTCAACTACTGGATCTTAATGAGAAAAATATATGTATGTAGACTTTTCTTTGTAGATATTTTTAAAAACTTGTAGTTGGAGGTATGTCCTTTTGTGTTAAGAAGAATGCTGACATCTAAAATAGATTTTATTAAAACTGTTGTCAAGAGTTGATATTTTTTTTTTCTTTAGAGTTAATGATGGGCTGTTAGTGGCAGGGAATTTTGATGCTTTAGAATAATGATTGCCAATTTCTTAAATTAAAATAGTAGTTTTATGAAGTAGAATTTCATCCAACAACGAGAAAACCTTTTTAAAGATAAAGGACTTTGTTGAAGATTAGAGAAGTTAGAGGTGTCATCTGTCTAATAACTCCTACTGCTGAGAAGCAGTGGTGAAGTGGGTTAATACTGAAATGTGTTAATGATGTTTCTAAATCTTTTCAAAACCCACTTGTGAATTATTAATGTTTTATGCATGAGCAACATAACAGTTGCTTATTTCACCTTCAGTTAGAGATGAATGGAATATTTCCTGGCAAATAGGGTAGATAGAGAGGTAGCCCATAGAAAGGTAACCATTAACAGTAGAAGATTGTTTTTATATATATGTGTATATGTCCATATTATACATATATAGTGTTTGCAAGGGCTGGTGAATTGTTATAAACTTAAAGACTTGAATTAATTTTTCCCTTACCTAGATGGAATAATTGGATGAATTCGTATTTCTATCAGTACACATTATAATCTATCTGCAACCTTTTTATTGTGAGGCTTTTTTTTTAACCATATCTATTTTACCATATCTTTCCATGAATTCTCCACCATAAGCCATTTAGGAGAGAAAGGGAGCCTTCTTCCAAATGTATTGATATTTTATTTTTTTTTTGCTTCCAGTGAAAGCAAATGGCTGGCTTTTCATCAGCTATCTTTTGTTTTTGCTACTTTACTGGCCAGCTTTATCTTCCAATTGCGCATTTCTCTGATGATTGCCTTTATACTGTTTTTTCTTCATTGGTATAATAAAACATAGTACTTGGAGTCAGGAGAGATCTAGATACTTACCTGGCAGGGATGACTTCATGATCATGAAGGTGGTTTCCTCAAGGAGAGGCTTATCCATTGCACTCTGGATGGCCTAACCCCTGTGATTTCCCCAAATGCAGGAAACTGACTGCATAATTTGTGGTAGTGGGGGACTTGACTGCATGTTCTCACTCTCCTCTGATTAAAAAAAAAAACCAGCAAAAAAAGGGAGAAATGTAGGTTTCAATTCTGGCATTGTGACTGAGCAAATCACTAAACCTTTGAGCTATAGTTTTGATATTAGTAAAATAATAATACTTACCTCAGGTTTTTCTGTGGTTTGGTGGATCAAATGAAATAATCTACAAAGTAATTTACAACCTTAAAGTTTTATAGAAATATCAGTCAATCTTTCTTTGACATTATTGAATTTTGGCTGTTTTAGTACTCAAATAGCACCACCACCGGGTTGATAGGGAGAGTAAGAAAAGAATTTCAGTAGCCTGGATAAAAATGTTTTTTTAAAAGAACAGTTATAGTTTGAAAATTTAGATTAGTTTTCTAGAGTATTGCCATGGTTTTTCATTGTGGTTTGGAATTGATCCTGGGTTTTTGCAAGCTTTACTAAGACCGTAAAAGCTCTACCAAGCTTGAATGCTTTGAGTATGGGTCTAGTGATAAATTATGTATATGTATCATCCAAGGACCATAGATTTAAAGCTGGAAAGGAGTTTGGGTTTCATTTACTCTAAGCCTCTCATTTTTGCAGATGACTGAGGCTTAGAGGTCATAGTTGTCCAAGATCTTGAAAGCAGTCATGGATTTAAAGTCATATTTTCAAGACTCCCAATCCAGTATGCCTTTTACTGTTGTTCTTTGGTTTGGAGTGGCTTATCACCAGAAGTTTGTCCTTCACTCTTTTTTTTGTTTGTTTCTTTTGTTTTTTGTTTTTGAGTTTCTCTCCTAAGGTATAGAAAGGGTTGTTCTGATCTAGACCACTTGGTGAGCCAATTTAACTTTACACTGTCCTCTATTCTTGAGTCCCTTTTCTCCTTGGCCTATCTATAGCCAGTCACACCTTTCTAAATCCCACCTTTTGGCCTCCTTCCGTCCTATTCATTTGTTTTTGAATGGAGCTGGAGAAAATGGTGAAATTGTGCTGGTTGGTTGTGTTAGCATCTGGTAGGAACTTGGCCCCCAGCGTATCAAGACACTCATTCTAGGACCAATGATGAAGCATGCTGCCCATCTCCTGACAGAGAGGTGTGAAATGAGAAATTTCTTTTTTGACATTTCCAGTGTGTGAATTTACTTTGCTTGACTGGTTATTGGTTACAAAGATTTTTTTTTTCTTTCTTTCAATTGGGAGTGAGATTTGTGAGGAAAATAGAAGACTAGTGGTGGTGTTGCCCCCCCCAAAAAAAAAGAGAGAGAAGGAAGAGTCTCTGAAGCATTTTAAAAAATGCATAGATAATAAGAGAAGGAAATTAAGAAGAAAACATCAGTAAGCAGTGGAGATATGTTTTTAAAAGTAAGGAGGACTAATAGAAATTTATGGTTTCATATAATAAGCATCTTTTCTGTTCTGCTTCATTTATGAAAATGTTCTTTCTTTAAAAAAAATTTGAAACAGCTTTCTTAACTGAAAAGAAGGACTTATGCTTTAATAGTTTGGAACCAGTGTCAATTGTGTTTAATCTGAGTTTGGTTATCCTTTAGTATTTTGTGTGTTGACTTTGTTGTACTCATGATGTTTATATTTCTTTTGGGCCTTTTGCTATGTATAATGAATCTCCCTATATTTTAAAAAAATTCTTCATATTTGGCATTCCTCTTGATGCAGTTAGCTCAAAATATCAGATTGTCAAAGGTGGAAGGAATCCCAGAAATCAATTAGTTCAACCCATACTTGACTTGAGAAATATCATCTACAAAAAAAAATAAGGGAAGTGACCATTCAGCCATTGCTTAAAGATCTCAGCCAATTCCAGTTTTTAATAGCTCTAAACATTTGAAAGTTTTAACAGCAAGTCTAAGTCTACTTCTGTAACCTTTACCTAGTGCTGTCTTATGGAAGGTATGAGGTGGGACAAACAAAAAAAGTCTAAACCGTTTGTGTGTGTGACAACTTTTAAAATACTTAACCATTTTATGTATCTCCCCAGCACCCAACCCCCAACTCTACTATTTCCTTTAATGGGAACTTAGTGGAGTACTTTCTGTTCTTTGATCTCCTACCTCTTATTCAAGTAGGGCATCGTTACCCATGTCTGGAAGGGACATTATGCACCTTTGCTTGATGAAATCGTTCCATTCCTTCAAGACTGAATTCTAGTGCCATCTCTCCTATGAAGCTTTTTCTCCCTTCTTTCCATGCTTCAGTATCTTTTCTCTTTGTTGAACTGCTACTGTGCACTGATTACATTCTACCAGTTTGGTAGTTGCTTAGTAATGACTTAATTTATCTTACTGTGATCATTGAGTATGTTATTCTTGGGTCTCTGCTTACTCACCTGCATCACTTTGCTCAAGTCTTTCTGTGTTACTTTGAATTTTCATATTTGTTTTTTCTAATGCACAGTAATAATCCACTATGTTCATATACCACAGTTCACTCAGTTATTCTCCAATTATTGGGCATGTATTTTGTTTGCACATCTTTCAGGGATACATTTTGTTTTGATACATCTCTTCCCAATGAACAACTCCTCCCTCCATAGTGCCTTCTCACAAAAAGCAGGTAAGCACAAACCTTTAATTTATGATTTTGATTTACAGTACATGTAACATTTGACTCTTAGATTTAGCATTTCTTAACAAAAGGGAAGTATGCTTTTCTTGCTCATCTGGAATGAAAATTGGCTAATATATTTGACCTGAATTCACTTGCCTTTTAGTAATATCTTCATTTACATTATTACCATCATGCTTATTATTCTTTGGCTCTGTATCAGTTCATAAAATATTACCATAGTTCTCTGATTCTTTTTATTTTTGGAATTCCTTGCGAACTCGGCAATATTCCGTTACATTCATATGCCACAAATTTTTTAGCCATTTTTTTTTCTTTCTTTCCTTTGTTTTTTTTTTTGTTTGTTTGTTTTGTTTTTTGTGGAGGGGGGAAGGCAGGGCAATTGGGGTTAAGTGACTTGGCCAAGGTCAAACAGGTGTCTGAGGCTGGATTTGAACTCTGGTCCTCCTGACTCCAGGGCCGGTGCTCTACTCCCTGTGCCACCTACCTGCCCCTTTTAGGCATTTTCTAGTTCGATTTTTAAGCTTTTTAAAGTACTACTATGAATATTTTGTGACTTGTTTTGGTCATTAACCTTCTTGGGATATAACCCAGTAGTGAGAATCTGTGTTTGAAAAGGTATGAATAACTAATTTTTTTTCATTTTTCCCTTTACAACATCTCTTACTGTAAAAGAGATGTGTGCTCTTTAACATTGATTTATAATTTTGAATACTTTTTCATATGCTGGCATTTACTTTGAAAATTGTTTATATATGTTGATCTCTTATTGGATAATGGTGTGATTTCAGTTCCTTATTGATTTTGACTTAGACTTGTATTAGAAGTTTGTTGCAAAAATTCCTTCCCAATCTAGATCATCTAGTTCTACTGCATTGATTTTGTTCATGCAGAAGATTTAAAATATCATGATTTAAATTACAATCTTGATCCTCTTTTTAGATATTAATTTCTAAGTAACCATAATAAAATATTGACTTCCCTAGTGCCTGTCTTTATTCCCTTAATTTCCTTTTTCTTGTCTTCTTGTAGACAGAATTTAGAGTGATACTAAGTAATAGTGGAAGCGTTTGATTGTAAAATCTGAAATTAATGGAAAGATGTCCAGCACTTCTCCATTGAAGATGTCAGTTCTTAGTTTTAGTTAAATGCTTTTTAATCATATTCAGGAAAAGTTCTTCCATTACTATGCTCTTCAGTGTTTTTCATGTAAGTGAATGATGTATTTTGTTATTATTTTTATGATCATGGCAATTGTTTTTCTAATGTTGAAATATTGTTATCTGTAGTATCAGTCCAGCTTGTTATAATGAATTGTTTTTTTATAATCGTCATCTATAGTTCTTTCTTTTTTTGTCCTTTCTTAGTTTTGGTATCGGGATCATATCCGCCTCATCAGTGGAATTGAAAGGATGCTTGCATTATTTTGTGATTAATTAGGTATAGCAACTAATTATTTTTATGTTCGATAAAATTTACATGCTAATATCTCTGTTCAAGAGCTCTTTGGTGCTTTATGTATGGCTTGCCTGGTTTCTTTTTCTGAGATAATGTTATTTAGAATCTTTATATCCTCTTGATTTGAGTTGATGGAAGTTGTAATATTGACTACTTATCATGGAACACTGTCATTTCTAAATCATTCAGAGGACAGTGGAGAAGGCTTGTGGTGGCTATAGGAAGACAGATGCATGACATTAAAAAAAATACAATGACTAGAGTAAAGGAAGTAGAGAAATTTGTCATTGAAAAACATGGACATTGTGTGTGCCACATTTATATCCTTAAGATGTCAGGAAAAATTGCAAGAATGGCTCTTATAGCACCTTAGAATACTTTCCCCATAGTGAATTTACTCTCTCACTCACATTTGGTGAACTTGTCAAATCCCATAGGTTTAATTATCATCTTCATGCAGATAACTGTTAGACATACTTATACAGCCTTAGTTCCAAACTGGATACCACATAGATAGCTCAAATTAAATGCCCGAAACAAAACTCATTATCTTCTTCCACTCCCTCTTTCTAGCTTCCCTGTTTCTGTTAAGTACACAAGCATCCTTCCAGTCACCCAGTTCACAACTTCTGTGTCATCTTGACCACCCTACTCTAACTCACTCTACGTTTAGTTTCCAGAATTTAATTTTTTTAAAAAAGGCTGCTTTGCATGAGGAATATTAGATGCCATGTGTTATCTAGCTTCGAATTTCCAGATGCCTTTTCTATATTACCCTGTTCTCATAATATCCACCTGTTCAAATTCTCTTACTCATTAGCACTTTCTAAGCTTTCTCACTCCTTGACCCTCTGGGAAACCTCTATTCTCTCACCCCCTGTCCTTGTGTGTTGGTATTTTGCCGACTGAAAATACAATCACTTGAGACTTAAGAAAGGAGCCTTAAGAGATGCAGGTTTAGGCTAGCCTAAAAATAAAATCCTTGAAGGATGATAGGATTAAAGATTGGCAGTGAGGAGGGATATCAGAGACCCATTTAGTGTTGCTCAACCCCTTCAGTTTAAACAAAACAAAACAGGTGTGGAAATGGAGGCACAGGGAGGGAATTAGGTGAGTTGTCCAGGGTCATAGAGGTCATAAGAATCAGAGGACGAGATTTGAACTTGGCTCCTCTGTATACAGAGCCTATGCCCTTTATATTGTGCCATATAATCTCTGATAAGCGAACAGTCCTTTATTTATTATCATGCTCATGCATTGGGGTTTCCATGTTATAAAAGAAGTTAGAAATAAAGGTATCAAGAGACTTTCTACTCTTTGTCATACTACCTTTTCAGATATCTTGTTTAGACTGTCACCCAACATGGCAAGTCTTGGTACTTTCTGAATTAAGATTATTAGATTAAGAACTAACTAGAAGAAACCTAGGGCATACCTGGGATTTGCTTCCAGTCTCTCTGTCTCCAAATCCATACTCTGTTCACAATCAATGTACTTTTGTCAGAGTTTTTGGTGACTCTTGTATTGACAAAACTAATAGGGGGAAAGATTAAGTAAGAATGAATAAAGGTTACAGAGAGGAACTAGAAGTGCTGTAGATGTCTTTGTTAATTACCCTATCTGAAGATAATATTTTTTTGGTGTTGTTAACTCTTTATTAACTTTATTAACTCTTTTCCTTACCCATATTTTAATCCTTGTATCTTTATAGTTTGAAATAGTTTAGTAGTCTAAACAGTATTTAAAATATACTATTTAATTTTCCATTTGGCTTTTTCTAATAATCTAGCCTGTCTGGACTTTTTCTCTTCTTTACTTTTCATGTAGTTCTCTATAGCTGTTGAAATTTGTTGTAAAATACCTTCAGATCATGTAGCTCTTAAAATAGCCCTCTACTTTAAAATAGTCTGCAAAGGTTTTTTCCTCAGTTTTTATATAGATTTTTTTTTTTCCTTTTCCACAGCCTGAGGTAGTAGGAAGTTCTTTGCCTCTATTCTTTAAATGTTCTCCCTTCTTTTTTGGTATCTTATAACATCTGCCTTTGCCTGAGTTCTTCTGGATCAAGGACTATTACCGTTACATTTATATTCTTCGTGCTACCACCTTGGCACATTGGTGCAATTAGCAATGCCCAATTGAAGTAGGCTTTTAAGGTTAGTAGAGGATTGTTCCTGAATTAGCATTCTATACCTTAATACTTAATGGCCTGTGACCTTATTGATGTGGGTGCTCCCTCCAGTGGTGTAGGTCCCAAGTCATCCAAGTCTTTTAGTCCTGTACCACTTTTTGTTCAAATTTCCCTATAAATCTCTAGAGAGTATTATAATACTGGGGAATTTCTTCCACATCGCTTGACATTACATGGGAATCGGTGAAGCACATGGATTGCATCTGTTATCTATCCCTTCCTCCAGCTACATGACTGGCCTATCCCCTTACGCAGTCTTAAATCCTTGATAGCTTTATTAACTCAGTACCTCTTTTGAAATTGGTCCTTTATTTAAGCAAAATATAATTTATTTTGCTGATTATGGTGTCCACATTGTTAGCTTTTACAGTGTCTTTTGCTCATGATAATCCTTTTTTACATCATCCCCTCAGTCACTTATTTTAGTTCTTCTCCAGGAAGCGTCGTCAGTAATACAACACTTTATTTAATTAACTTGTTTTTTTTTTATTTTGAACTTGAACGTAAAAAGACCAAAAAAACAATCCATGTATATAACATACACAGCATAAGAGGATTTAATATAAAATCATAAATTTCCATTTCACCGTTTACTTTTTTGAAAAACTGGTGTAATAAATATTACTCATCATTTTCAAAGCTGCTTTTCTTGCTTCCTTCTAAGTTCTATTTCATTCTCTTTTGTGCCCTATTTTTTTTCCTTCCCCACTCTAGAGAAGGCTACTATTAGACACAAATATGTGTATGTGTATAGGTAGACAGATAGATAGATAAATAGATATAAAACCATACTATACATATTTCTATTTAACAGTTCTTTCATTGGAGGTGGGTAGCATCTTCCTTCATAGGTCCTTTATAGTTGATTTGAATATTTATGATACTCAAAATGACTTAGTCATTCACAGTTGTTCTTTGAATGCTGTTGTACTGTGTACAACATTCTCTTAGTTGTGCCCATTTCACTCTTCATTATTTCATGCAAATCTTTCCAGGTTTTTCTAGAATTGACCAGTTCATCATTTCTTATGGAAGAATAGTATTCCATCACAATTATATATCACAACTGGTTTAGCCATGCCTCAGTTGACAGGCATCCCCTCAATTTCCAGTTTTTTGCTACCACAAAGAGAGCTACTATAAATATTTTAGAACATATAGTTTTATTGCTGGGTCAAAGGGTATACACAGTTTTATAACTCTTTGGGCATAATTCCAGCTTGCTTTCCAAAGTGGCTGGATCAGTTTACAGTTCAACCAGCAGTGAATCAATATCCTGATTTGTCCACATCCTCTCCAACATTTGTCATTTTCCTCTTGTATTGTGTAAGCCAATCTGATTGGTGTAAGATCATATATTAAAGCTGTTTTGATTTTCTTTTCTCTAATCAGTAGTAGTTTAGAACATTTTTTTCATATGACTATATTTTCAGTTTCTTTATCAAAAAACTGCCTATTTATATCCTATGACCATTTATCAATTGGAGAACGATTCATAATCTTAGAAATTTGATAAAGTTCTCTATATATTGAAATGAGACCTTTAGCTGAAAAACTCCATAAAAATTTTCTCCTCGTTTTCTTTTTTTTCTAATTTTCGCTACATTGTCTTTATTTGTACAAACCTTTTTAATTTAATGTAATCAAAATTATTCATTTTATATCTTACAATGTTCCTGATCTCTTGTTCATAAATTCTTCTCCTATCCATAATTCTGATACGTAATATGTTCCATGTTTTTGTAATTTTCTTGTGATATTTCCCTTTATGTCAGGTCATGTATCCATTTTGAACTTATCTTGGTAGATGGTGTAAGATAGTGGTCTTTACCCAATTTCTGCCAAACTGCTTTCCAGCTTTCCCAATAACTTTTACCAAATAATGAATTTTTATACAAAAACTTAAATCTTCACATTTGTCAAACACAAGGTGACTATAATTATTTGCTACTGTGCATCATATGTTCTGTTCTACTGACCTATTTTTCTATTTCTTAGTCAGTAGCAGAGAGTTTTGATAATTACTGCCTTATAATATCGTCTCAGGTCTGGTACTGCTAAACCTCCTTCCTTTAGATTTTTTTTTATTAATTCCTTTGCTATTCTTGACATTTTGTTATTACTTATTCTACCTCAGTAAAATAATTTTTTGGTCATTTAATTGGGGTGGCACTCAGTAATTTAGATTAGTTTAGGTAAGGTTGTCATTTCTATTATATTGGCTCTGCCTACCTACAAATAATTAATATTTCTCCAGTGATTTAAATCTGACTTTATTTGTATAAAAATATTTTATTTATGTTCATGTAGTTCTTGATTTTGTTTTGTTAGGTTTACTCTGAGGTCTTTTATACTGTCAACAGTATAAAAGTATGTAATTATTTTAAGTGGAGTATCTCTTAGTATCTTTTACTGGAGGATTTTGTTGGTGATACACAGAAATGCTGATGATTTATGTGGGTTTATTTTATATCCTGCCACCTTTTTTTTTTTTTTAAGAAATGTGGCCTTTATCAGAGAGACTTTGCTTCAAATTTTTTTTTCACAGTTACTATTGCTAACTGTATTTCCCTCCTTCCTATCCTCCTCCCCCTCTTATTGTTCTGTTCAATCCCTCCTCAATGTGTTTTGCTCTGATTAACCCCTATCCCAATCTGCCCTCCCTTCTGTCACTCCCTCTCCCCTTTTCTTGTTTCCTTCCCCTTCTACTTTCCTGTAAGGTAAGATAGATTTCTATACCCAGTTGAGTTTGTATGTCATTCCCTTTTTGAGCCAATTCTGATTAAAGTAAAGTTCACTCTTTTCCCCTCCACTGTAAAAGCTTTTTCTTACCTCTTTTATGAGAGATAAATTACTCCATTCTCCCTCTTCCTTTTTCTTCCTCCTAGTACATTCCTCTCTCAGCCCTTAATTTTTTTTTAGATATCATCCCTTCATGTTCAACTTATACCTGTGCCCTCTATATATACTCCTTCTAATTGCCCTAATAATGCGAAAGGTCTTATGTGTTACAAATATAATCTTCCCATGTAGAAATGTAAACAGTTTAACCTTTAAATCTCTTATGATTTCCCTTTCCTGTTTACCTTTTTACACTTCTCTTGAGTCTTGTATTTGGAATTCAGATTTTCTATTCAGCTCTGGTCTTTTCATCAAGAATGTTGAAAGTCTTCTATCTCACTGAATGACCATTTTTTTCCCCTGAAGGTTTATATTCAGTTTTGCTGGGTAGGTAATTCTTGGTTATAATCCTAGCTCCTTTGCCCTCTGGAATATCATATTCTAAGCCCTCTGGTCCTTTAAGGTAGAAGCTGCTAAATCTTGTGATATCCTGACTGTGGCTCCACCATATTTGAATTGTTTCTTTCTGACTGCTTGCAGTATTTTCTCTTTGACCTGGGAACTCTGGAATTTGGCTGTAATACTGGCAGTTTACATTTTGGGATCTCTTTCAGGAGGTGATTGATGGATTCTTTCAATTTCTGTTTTACTCTCTGGTTTTAGAATATCAGGGCAGTTTTCCTTGATGATTTCTTGAAAGGTGATGTCTAGGCTCTTTGGTGGTTTTTTTTGTTTGTTTTGATCATGGCTTTCAGGTAGTCCAATAATTTTTAAATTATCTATTTTCCAGGTCAGTTATTTTTCCAGTGAGATATTTCACATTGTCTTCTATTGTTTCATTCTTTCGGTTTTGTTTTATTGTTTTTTGATTTCTCATAAAGTCATCAGCTTCCATTTGCTCCATTCTAATTTTTAAGGAATTATTTTCTTCAGTGAACTTTTGGACCTCCTTTTCCATTTGGCCAATTCTGCTTTTTAAGGCATTCTTCTTATTGGCTTTTTGGACTTCTTATACCATTTGGCCAATTCTGCTTTTTAAGGTGTTAATATATATAATTTTCTTCAGTATTTTTTTGTGTCTCCTTTACCAAGCTCTTGACTCATTTTTCATGATTTTCTTGCATCACTCTCATTTCTCTTCCCAGTTTTTCTTCTATCTGTGTAACTTGATTTTCAAAATCCTTTTTGAGCTCTTCCATGGCCTGGGACCAATTCATATTCTTGGATGCTTTGGATATAGGAGCTTTGACTTTATTGTCTTCTGAGTGTGTTTTGATCTTCCTTGTCACCATAGTAACTTTCAATAGTCAGAGTTTTTTTTTAAGTTTTTAGTTCTTCCAAGGTGATATGATCTAAGGAGAGGTGTTTAATCCTCTCCTGTCCTGTACTGTGGTCTGTAAGTTGACCACAAGCACTCCTTTCTGCCCTGGCACTGGGAGGAGGGTTCCTCCTCACCCTCAAGGCCTGCCACCCAGGACTATGACCTGGATTTGAATATAGGCAAAGCAACAGGGTCCTGCCTCAGTGCTAGCAAAAAGACCCCGAATCTCCTTCTGACTAGTTGTTCGACCCCTTTACTCTCTGTGGTCTGAGAGCCCTGGAAGTAGCAACTGCCACTGCTGATTCAGTGGCTCCTGGTTTGCTGGGACCCTGGCTGTGCTGGTGAGGTCTGCATGGGACTGTGTTGTATTTTCACCTAGGTGGGACAGATCTTTCCTGCTGATCTTCCAAATTGTCTTTGGAGTCTGCACTGAGAGGTTCAGAAACCACTATTGCTGCCAGCGATTTACTCACCCCAAGACTGCTCCGGGTTTTCTGGGGCCAGGTTGGCGCTGGCATGGCCTGGGCTAAATTGTGCTCCTCTCACCCTGATGCAACAGACCTTTCCTGCCAACCTTCTAAGGCGTTTTGGGCTGGAAATTTGTTTAACTCCCATCTTTTTATGGGTTCTCCTCCTCTAGAATTTGTTTAGAGTAATTTTTAAAGGTATTTGGAAGGGTTTGGGGAAAACTCAGGTGAGTCCCTGCCTTTACTTTGCCTCTGTATCCTCTTATTCTGCTAAAATTGTTTCCACATGCTTTTAAGTTGAATCTTTAGGATTTTCCAAATATATCATCATATTGTCTACCAAAAGAGCTTTATTACTTCATTGGCCATTCTGATTCTTTTGATTTATTTTTCTTCTTTTATTGCTATTGCTAGCATTTCTTTTTTTTTGGAGGGGGAAAGGCAGGACAATTGGAGTTAAGTGACTTGCCCAAGGTCACACAGCTAGTAAGTGTGTCAAGTGTCTGAGGTTGGATTTGAACTCAGGCCCTCCTGACTCCAGGGCAGGTGCTTACTCACTGTGCCACCTAGCTGCCCCTATTGCTAGCATTTCTAATACAATATTGAATAATCTTAGTGACAGTGGATATTCTTGTTTCAGTCCTGATTTTATTGGAAAGGCTTCTAGTTTATCCTCATTGCATGTTTGCTGATGGTTTTAGGAGATGCTTCTTATCATTTTAAGGAAAAATCCCTTTATAACTATGCTTTCAAATGTTTTTAATAGAAATGAGTGTTGTATTTTATCAACTTGTTTCTTTAAAATATTTAAACATGAGTTACTTTATTCTTATGTGTGGTCCTTTAAAACATGGACTCATAGTAAAGCTAGCAAGGATGCTAGAGATGAAATGAGATATTTGCACAGTGCCTGGCACATAGTAGGCACTTAATAAATACTTTATTCCCTTTCTTTTCCCATCTATTCCAACCTCCTGATTTTATAGATGAGGAAACTAAGGCCCAAAATGTTGTGATCTAACCTCATCACCTGATGGTATGGGAGCTTTTCCATTGTTGTCCTATTGACAATGCTTTGACAGTGTTGTTTTTTACATATATGTGCATTATTTTTAGATTGTCATTTCTTGTGGTTTTAAACATTATCATTTTAAACTAAGAAGAAAGTCTTGTTACCTTTTTGCAGTCTACAGTGAATAGCTTGTTCTGATTCTTGTACATTTGCCTAGGCTCTTGACTATATACTTAACTGAACTTTGTGATAAAAAAATTTTACTTGTTTTATTTAATTCACCCCTTTTATGACCTTCTGTGCCCTTGTGTAGTTTTTTGCCTGCAGATCCAGGTTATGACCACCTTGTTTAGGTTCTAACCTACTACAGTGTTTTGATCATTACTAGATATTTCCACCTGGCCCTAGAACCTTAGTAGTTTGAGGGCATGTCTCTTAGATTTGTTCTTACCTCTCTATTTTGTTCTTCTTACCTTTTTGGCTCTGACTTCTGTCATTGAAATTCTGAAATCTGCCAGCACAGCTTGTTTCTGCTCTGACCCCTGTGAGATAGTAACAACACAGATAGTAGGTGAAATTCTATCCTGTCTCTCCACTGCTTTGTGGCCAGAAGTATAGACCTTTTATTCCTGTAATTAAGCTAAGACCTTCAAATATATTTCTTAAATTACCTCAGGCCAACATTTCCATTTATACCCACATCTTAATAGAAAGGTTACATAGTAAGTTTTTGCTTGAGGGCCATCCTCTTCAAGACAACCTTGCTATTGAAGTTGATAATACCATTTGAGGTTATTTTCAACCTACTTCTACTTATCCAACTTCTGACTTTACATTTAGAGATGTAGATCAGGCTCAGGTTGAGAAAGAATTGTGGCATTGTAAGGTCTCCATTTTTTTTAGCATGCTTCTAGTTCATGCTGCTTAATGAGAAATCATACTATACTCAAACAGTATAACATCGACATTTTTGACATGGGACTTTATCCAGACCATTTAAGGTCATCTAGTCCATTTTTAAAACAGCCCAGTTATGGCTCTTTGGTATCTCTTGACGAGTTCATCTCATATTCTCAAGGCTTTCCTCAGGTTACTATTTCTGGCCACACAAAATGAATGGTTCCTGAGTTCATTTTCAGGTTAATCAAAATATGTCACTGGCACAATCTTGGCAGCTTGGTGCATGGCAAAATGTCTGCTTACCTGAGAAGTTGTGAAATGTTGTTGTGTCTGTTGCTTTTACAAGTATTATGTTTTTCCTGCACTATGTTATTTCACTGAATGATAGTTGGATTCAGATGTGAACCATGATTGGTTCAAAGGTTTCTTCAAGCTTAGAGCTGGCCCATACCTTGTACATATCCTATGGCGAAGGCACTGTGCTTGGTGCTGGGCATATGAGGATAAAAAACAGCATAAGCTCCTCTGAGGGGATAATACATGTACACAAATAAACAGGTACAACTTTGAATGAAGGACAGTTCAAATCAAAGGGTCTAACTAGAGAGATGTTTCCAAACTACCAAATTGTTTATCCCAGGCCACATTGTGGGATACAATCAGAACAAGAATCATCCTAGAGTAACTGTACTTGGTACTTATTAGGAGGCAGTTATGTAGCTTAATGGCTAGAGTGCTTGGCCTAGAGTATGGAAGAACTCAGTTAAGTGGCCTCGGACGCTTAATAGCTGTATGACTTGGGCAAGTCACTTAACCTCTGTTTGCCCTAATCCACTAGAGAAAGGAAATGGCAAAGTATTCCAGTATCTTTGCCAAGAAAACTCTATGTACAAGTCTATGGGGTCCCGTAGAGTTGGATACAACTGAATGACTGGACAACAACAAAATTAGGCTCAATCCATGACCCATTTGAGCATTCCTTCCTATCCCACAGGCCCTATTCTTAAGAAACGAGGACTGTCTTATTTTGCAATTTGTATCTCCAGTGTTTAGCCATGTTTTAAACACATTAAGCATTTAATAAATGTTTCATTCATTCAATTTATTGGTCTGTCAATTTGTATATTTTGCATTTTTGTAGCTAATCCCCTTGGCTACCATTTCTCTGAATGCTAAATATCATAAGCCATGTTTTCTACAAAGGTACTTTCTGGGCTTTTCTCAATTGAGGCAATTAAGTTAGTTTTCTGAGTAAAATTACCATGGTTACTGTCAATATCATCTGTTGTTTGCTTCCTAGGTTTTAATATGTATAAATTCCTCTTGGCCACCATCTATTAACCTAAGTACTGCAAGTCAGTTTCTTACTAAGAACTTCTGGGGCTCTTTTTTTTTTTGTATAGAAATTTAAGCAAAATTTCTTTATAGATGTTATTTCATTTTATCCTTTTTTTTTAAAATTTATTTTAATATGTTTAGTTTTCTGCATTGATTTTCACATGTGTTTGAATTACAGATTTTCTCCCCATTTCCACCCCCCCCCACTCCAAGATGGCGTACACTCTGGTTGCCCTGTTCCCCAGTCTGCCCTCCCCTCCGTCTCCCCATTCCCCTCCCATCCCCCTTTCCCTTCCTTTCTTGTAGGGCAAGATAAATCTCTATGCCCCATTGCCTGTGCATCTTATTTTCTAGTTGTATGAAAAAAAATTTTTTTTACTTTTGAACATCTATTTTTTTAAAACCTTGAGTTCCAAATTCTCTCCCCTCTTCCCTTCCCATCCACCCTCCCTAAGAAGTTCTGGGGCTCTTTTTGCTGTGGTAATTAACTTATATTGGTTAATTTTCTATGTAAAGTTATTAACATTAATGTCGGTGTCATCTCTGTTGGCCATTTTCTATAATCAATCATTTAACAAGTACATGTAAAATCAAAACATCAACTAAAATGTGTCATGTTTCATCACTGTTCCTTTGGAGTTCTGGTTGGTCATTACATTTAATCAGAGTTCTTAAGTCTTTCAAAGATGTTTTAATGGTCTTACTACATACATTGTTCTCCTGGTTCTGTTTGCTTCATTCTGCATTGCTTCATTAAGTCAACCCATATTTCTCAGAAAACTGTCCCTTTATCATTTCTCGTGATATAATAATATCAAATTGCATTCACATATCATAATTAGTTTATTCACTCCCCTATCAATGACCATTCTCTTGTTCTTAATATTTTGGTTTTTATGTTTCTCTTGAATCTTGTATTTCCATTTCAAAGTTTATACTCAGCTTGTATGTCTTCACCTGGAATTCTTGGAGGTCTTTTGTTTCATTAAAGTTCTGTTTTTTTTTTTCACCTGTAAGATTATACTTTGTTTTGCTGGACAGATTCTTGGTAATAAGCTTTTATCTTTTGCCTTCTGGAATATTGTATTACAAGTTCAACCATTTTAGTGGTTGTGTTCTGTGTGGACCTATTTCTTTACTATTATTTAGTCTGGTGCTCTTTTTTTGTTTCCCCATTCTTGCTGGAGTCCTGTGAGTGAACTTGGCTATTATGTTTTTCTCATTATATCATCTTGTTGAAGTACAACAGTGTCTAATTTCTTTCTAGGTATTGTCTTTCATGATCTATTGGGCCTTTTTTTCTACAGCTATTATTCTTTCCAGTTTTGTACCTTTTACTCTCTATTATATTTGATGTGGTCTATAAATTTAACAAATGTTTAGAGTCTCGATGTGTATAAGGCACTATGCTAATAAGAACAAGTGATAGGAAGGGCAAAAAAAACCACAAAAAACAGCCCCTGTCCTCAAAGAGCTTAATTCCACTCAATGTCTACTTCTCTATTTGTAGTTTAGTGTCCTCATGATTAGATCTGCAACTTTCCATTGTAAATATTCTTTACATCTCTGGTTCACTGTATTCTATCCTTACAAAATTCTTGTGTCCTAAACTATGCTCTATGTCAGACCTGCAGGACTTGGCAGTAGATAGCGACCAAAATTAAAATGAGCTAAACTTCTTTAGGCCACAGATAGGTTTTTAGCGGCTCACTTTCCAAGTAAAGGTATAATTAATGGTTAAACTATTTTGCAAATAAACCATATTTTTAAAAGGGAAAATTTCAATTAATATCAATTAATTACATTTATTACTTAAATTTGATGTTAAAAAATTACTTTGCTAATCGGTCATACATTTTTCAGGTCTTCTTACTGTTATCATTTAGTTAATGAGACGTATTACACTTCTTGTCAGCAATCAGTTTATTGTACTCTGGAATCACGTTTGAAATAGATTTCTTTAGAAATATGAAAGCTATCCTTAGTAGCAGCCTCATTTTCTGAGTTTACTTTCTTGAAAAACCATTGTTCTCCATTGAGATTTTTCAACAAGTATCTATTTGTCCACTACAGATTAAACACTATATTCTAATTCGATCTTCCATTTCTTTTTATCACCCATTTTACTAAGTTAACCCCAAAACTTTAATGTTAAAAACCAAAAAGTCTCCATAGCAACTGGTCACATACAAAGAAAAACTGAACTGTATGTCTGATCTTAGAGAGAGTACCAAACACTCATGTATCTTGGAGGGTGGCCTCGCTGTGAGGAAAGGGAAGAAACCCTCACGTTGTTGCCATTCATCGCATAGCAGGCAGCAGCTGCATTGGCACGTGGCTACACTAGTTTTGTCCAGTAATGACTGAAAACACAGTGAAAAGATACAGCTCTCCTCCCAGACTAGAGACAGACTGACTGTGGTTGGTTTCCATGAGTCACGTGGCAAACAGGAGAGAGTGGCAACCCACCTGCCAAGTTGCATGATGGGCACAATAGTGACTAGTGGAAGGGAGGTTGAGCAGGGTACAGATAAAGCATTTCATTACATCTTTATTTTACATCCTCTACTTTTTTCACAGCCAGCCTGAAATCCTTTGGCAGGCTGCATTTTGTGCAGGCCTGCTCTATGTATACAAATCCTGTTCACCAATATTTTTTTTTTAACTAATTGTTCTTTTATGGCTCTCTGCACTTTATCCTGAAAGCACTTTTTCCTTCCCTGTGACTGAAAAACATTAACCAAGCTCCCAGGTTTCCTATTCCAAGTTTCATAATCTCCAGAAATGTTTTCTAGGTTTCTTGTGATATTGGGCATCATGTCCAGCAAAGCCTTGGAAATGCTCTATCATGTGTGGAATGCAAACTAAGAAAATAACATAACCTTCTGATCATGGCTGATAGACTTGTGGCAACCTTGGAGTTAAAAAAAATCAGGACTCATCTGTTTTTCCTTTGAAGAATGTTAGACATCTTGCCTCTTAAGCAGAAGCTGTTGAGAGGCTTTTCTGACTTTTGCCTTGTTAAATGTCACTATTTACAGGTATGTTATCTATAATTAATAGCTTCCTGCCAAATGCCCTAATTCAGACAGTAAGTATAGTCACCCCCTATTTGTGAAGAAAATACTTATTTTCTCAACACAGATCACATCAGAATCTGTTTACTTCCATCTTGCGTCTTTCCTCTGCCAGTCTTCTGGGTGATAATATTACCCTCTGTTCAATGACTTACTTCAGAAGCCCCTTAGATTCTGTCTTCAGCCTGCATTTACCAACTTTATCTCTCCACTGTTCCTCAACATATATTTTTAACTCTAAAGCCAAATTGAGACTCCAGCTTTCCCTTATGCTTTTCATTTTCTTTGTCTTTGTTTCTTTTTTCAAGAACCCAGACTCATGTCCATCTCCATTCTGTCAGAATAGTAATGAAATGAATGAATGTGTGTATTTATATATCTATGTGCATTTGTAATTGTTGAAATCTTATTATCCTTTAAGACCTAGTTCTGTGTCACTTCTTCCATGAATCTTTCTCTTATTCTCCCTGCCCCTTTGCCTCCAGGCCACAGTGGAAGACATCTTGATAAAGTGGAAAGATGACTAGATTTGGAATTTAAGATCCTGAGTTGAAATCCCTGCTCAAGTGATTTACCTGTGTTGCAGTGGGTAAATCAGTTAACCTCTTTCGGCCTTTGTCTTGCTCATGTAAAGTGAAAAAGTTGGATTAGATAAGCTCTTAAGCCCCTTCCAATTCTAAATCTATGATTTAGTCATAAGTAAGCTCTCCTAAATATAACGTAGAACTTTATATACCTAATGTTCTTTTCACAAATTCTAATTTCTCATAGTTACTTGTGTACCTGTTTCATATTCCCCAGACATATTAAATACTCTTTGAAAGCAAGGACTGTGGTTAATATTTTTATTTCCCACAACTGTACTTCCATAGGACCCTGTATATACTAGATCCTTAACATGTATAATTAAATTGGTGGAAAGGTTTTAGTATGCACAGCTGTTCATATGCCTAAATTTGTGGATATTATATAATCTAGTGAGGATTGAGACAGCAGAAGACTGGAAAATGCCTTTTTAAAATGATAGGGGGTCCAACAAGAGATAGAGAGCATTATAAAATGCAAACTGGATAATTTTGATTATGTTAAATTGAAATGTTTCTATACAAAATAAGCCAATGCAAAAAAGATTAGGAGGGAGGCAGAAAATTGGGAGAAAATCTTTACAACTAGTGCC
>CM053622.1:173130094-173168940 GCA_028646595.1 Phalanger gymnotis | reverse complement strand
TCTCTAACTTGCTTTTCCAAATCCTTTTTGAGCTCTTCCATGGCCTGAGACCAGTTCATGTTTTTCTTGGAGGCTTTTGTTGTAGGTACTTTGACTTTGTTGACTTCTTCTGGCTGTATGTTTTGGTCTTCTTTGTCACCAAAGAAAGATTCCAAAGTCTGAGTCTAAATCTGAGTCTGTTTTCGCTGCCTGGCCATGTTCCCAGCCAACTAACTTGACCCTTGAATTTTTCAGCAGGGTATGACTGCTTGTAGAGTAACTATGAGGAGAGTTCTATGTTCCAAGCTTGGGGGATGTGCTGTTGATTTCAGAGCTATTACAGCCAGCTCTGCCACACCAGCACTCCTCCTTCCCCAGGAACCCCCAACCTGGACTGGACTTAGATCTTCAGTAGGCTCTTCACTCCTGCTTTGATCCTCCACTTAATTCCTCCCACCAGGTGGGCCTGGGGCCAGAAGCAACTGCAGCTGTAGTTCTGTAGCTGCCCCACCTCTGCTGCCCCTGGGGTGGTGGCTGAACCACGAACTCTATCCCCTTGTCCCCAGCAGCTTTTCCCACTAACTTTCTCTGTTGTCTTTGGTGTTTGTGGGTTGAGAAGTCTGGTAACTGCCTCAGCTCACTGATTCATCTTGCTAGGGCCTGCTCCGCCTGGCTCTCGGTCTGGGGTCTGGTTGGTCCTGCTCCTGCCCATGCTGAACTCTGCTTCCCTCCACTCCCAGCTCCCTGTGTGATAGACCTTACCTAGAGACCATCCAGGCTGTCCGGGACTAGAGCCCTATTTCCCTCTGCTATTTTGTGGGTTCTGCAGTTTTAGAATTGGTTCAGAGCCATTTTTTAATAGATTTTTGGAAGGACTTGGCGGGGAGCTCACGTTAGTCCCTGCTTTCCAGCCACCATCTTCAAAGATAGAATTTTTTAAAATATGGGACGTTTAATTTCTTATGATGATAAAGGCAGAAGCTATCTATCTTTAAAATGTTACTCTGCAGGTTTCCCTTTGGAGAACAAACCTAAACAGTCTAGAACAGTGGTTCTTAACTTGGGATGAGAACTTGTTTTTTAAAAAATATTTTGATATGATTTTATAATCATATGCATTTTAACTTACATATTGAAAAATATTTTCAAAAGGATCCATTGACTTCAGCAGGCTGCCAAAGAGATCCATTGGACAAAAAAGGTTAAGAACTTCTGGTCTTAAAAAAAATTTGATGTGCTCCTTTGTCTTATAAAACATATAAGGTAGATCTGCTGGGTCATCTCCAATCGTCCTGATCTATATCTGGCCACTGGAGCCAGATGGTACTGGAGAAGAAAGTGAGGCTGGTGACTTTGCACAGCCCTCCTTCACTTAAACTTACTTCATTTGCAAGTCATGGTTTCATCTTCCTGATGCCATCCATGGTCCTCTTGGAGAACAAAGGACAAACTACAACACAGCCACAAACCACACAATATAAGTACATCTAGAGAGGGATGAGATTATCTCATTTTATAACTGAAGCCCAGATAGAAGTGATGTGCCCAGGGTCACACTATTAATGGTTCTGGTTGAAGCCTGAATTGAACCCATGTCATCTGACACCAGATCAAACAATCTTTCTGCTGCACTTTATTTTCAATACAACATATAACACTTCATTTATATTGTATTATCCAGGAATATGACCACCCATGTAATTATAAAAAGAAATTACACGCAAGGCAAAACAAATACTCTTCATCTGGAATTATGCTTGCTGTGGTAATCAATTGTTCAAGTCTTTAAAAATATATTCATTTTTACAATGTTGATTTTATAATATAAATTGTTTTCCTACTCATTTCACTCCGCAGGTCTTTCCAAGTTTGTCAGAAACACAGTGTCTTTCATCATTTCCTAACAGTACCATAGTATTCCCTTACATTTATATGCCATAGTTTGTTTGGCTGTCCTTGTAGTTTTAACATATTTGTTTCAGTCATTTTTGCTGGAAATAGTTTTACAGTGTTTTGTTACTTCTTAGGTAATATGATGAATATTCTTTATCCTTTTTTTTCATGACTCGGAGTCATCCTTTTTAATATAAATTTGTGTGATATTCTTAAGGTCTCTGAGTTAAGTAGAGCTGTTCTCCACTAAATAGTCCTAGACAGCTGTGCTTTTTCAGTTATTCACCTTGATACTTAATAGTTTTCTACCTCTTCCCCTACTCTAAGGGAGTTGGTTATTTGTTATCATTTACCTGTTTCTAGAATCTACTACACTCTCATACCCCTCCCTCCCACTCCTAGCTTTCTAATTCAGTGTGGTTTGATAAACCAGCAATTCAAGCTTTTAAAAATTGTGTTTAAGTGTGAATTAAACTGAGTTCAAGGCATCTTTATGCATAAAATACATGTGCTGCTTCATATTATGGACCTAGGTTGACGGCCTACTTTTTGGATAATCAGAACAGATAGTTGTATGATTTTATTTCTTCAGTTTTTTAATTTAGTTAACCTTTTTTTTTTCCTTTTTTTAAAGGACCTTAAAGGTTATGATCCTGGAGAGAAATATTTTTACAATACGTCGTGGGGAGATGTTTCCCCCTGGGAATCTTCAGGAAAAAGAAAGGTATGTATTAGACAGTTGAGTTTAAAGCTTTATTTTAAAACAGAAAGTTAGATATAAGTATATATCCATAGTTTTGAAGAATACCTGATGTATCCAGAATGAATGTTGGTGAATGAAGAGGTAATAAGTTTTTCACAAAGTGGAAAGGAAAACCATACATTTTTGGCATTTGGTAATACAGTGTACCCTTACAAAACAGAGTGTCTCAAAAGTCTTAGTGCAATTCTAAGCTATTAATGCTTTTGTTTTTAATATTAAGCTACTAAAGCTTAGAACTGCACCAAGACTTTTAGGACACTGTATAGTTGTTCTACATAGATTTTTGAGTACTGACCAAATGAAGGAATTCAGTCTTCTGTAACCTAAAATTTAAGAAATTTCAGGCTGGACTACATTGTGTGGTGGTGGTAAAATGTGAGATAGTTTTACATGATTTGTTTTAAATACCTAGTAGGCAAATGGATAAGAATAGCAATTCTGGAGATAGTAGACATTCAGATTATCTTAGTACAAGAGAAAATTTTTTGCCTTATTAAAAGAAAGTAATCTCTTAGAGACCTTAGGAAAGTAGTGCAATGGAAAAGTGTATTATAACGACTTGATAAGGACTATAATTCTTTAACAGTATTAAATTTCCTGTTAAATTAGTGTACCACCATGTGGTTGGACCCTCTCTTAACCTTTTTCTATAGTTAAAAGAAAGTTGATGTTTTGTTTTTTGGGATTGCAGCTCAAGTTTTGTTATGAAAGTCACTGGAAAAATAGGAGTACAGTCTGAAATTTTTAAAAATGAGGGATATAAATGATTTATCAGGGATGGGAAACCTGTGGTCTTCTAGGTCCTTGGGTGTGGCCTTTTGACTGAGTCCAAGTTTTACAGAACAAATCCTCTTATTAAGGAGATTTGTTCTTTGAAGTTTGGATTAAGTCAGGGACCTAAAGGGCTGGGCCACATGTGGACTTGAGGCTGCAGGCTCCCCACCCCAATTTAGTTTATCAGTTGCCCCATACCACACCCTCTAAAGACAGTGTACAACATGATACGTATGTTTTTGGTTCTTTATTCTTTACTCAGTAGTTTATCATACGAGGTTTTCTTTATTTCTTTGAATACTTTATACTTAACAATTTTTTTATTGTATATTCTCTTCTATTAACATTGCCATCCTTTGGTTAGCTATTCCTCAATTCACCAATTGTTCAAATTCTGCAAAGAACTTGGTAAGACTTTCCAAGTCAAGTAAATATAGTCACTGACAGTGGTGATTTGAGTATGAAGATAGGAAATGGTGAATATGAAGAGAAGGAAGGCAGGCAGGCAGTATTGCATAGTGGATAGAACCGCTAGACTTTAAGACAGAAAAACATGGGCTACTCAAGACTCTTTTTAACTCTGTAACCCTGGGAAACTCACTTAACCATTTCTAACTGAGGATATTGGCAAAATGCTAAATCTGTGATCCTGTGGAGAAAGGCCACTTATTAAAGATCATACAGAAAGTTCATTCTTCTGTATCATATATACTTTCTTTGAGAAAAGAATTAGACGTGGCAAAGGTCAACCACCAAATCCTGGACCATCATCAGTGGTCTTGATTTTGGTCTTGCCACTGGACTTTGATGACTCTGGAAGAGAGAGTGAGGCTGACAACTTTACTCAGTTCTGCCTCACTCATATCCAATTTACGTGCAAGTCAAGATATTACCCTTGTGATGTCATTGACCACTTCAAGAACAAAGGATGAATGAACAACAGCAGACATGGCAAGCACCAAATAATGTTATAAAGAAAGAATGAATGAAAATGCATTTTTAAAGCACATACTATATGCCAGGAATGCCAATACAAGCAGCAAGACAGTCCCTGCCCTGTAGTGCTTATATTCTAATAGAGACAACACAGAGGGGAGCAGTGGCTAGAAAAGAGTGTTTTGGACAGGAGTAGGGGAACCTGTGGCCTTGAGGCCTCTTGTGGCTCTCTAGGTTCCTGGGTGTGGCCTTTTGACTGAGTCTTAAGTTTCACAGAACAAATCCTTTTATTAGGGGGGATGTTTGGATTTAGTCAAGGGGCCACACTTGAGGACCTAGAGGGCCACATGTGCCCTTGCGGCTGCCAGGTTCCCCACCCCTGGAATACTTCACTTGAAAAAGGTAGGTATTTTAATTTTGCTAAAAGTCTACTTTTGAGGCAAGTGTGTTGGGGCAAGCAAAACAAAGCTAATGCAATCTAGGTTTGCAATGTCATTTTTAGCATAAGAGTACAAAGTTCCACTGTATTTTTCACTAATCAGATCACCGTGGCCATGTTATTCATCCATTTTCCAGCCTTCACTCCTTTCCCTCTCCTCTCTCCTCCCAAGTCAGTCCTGAGGAAGAGAAGGAGGTAAAACCAAGGTTCTAAGCTCTTGGCTTTTGCTGGCGACATCCTTTAGAGATTGTATTATTATTCATCTGCCATTGCTGCTCCCCTTATGGCTAACAGACTCCTCTCACCAGCTTTGTCTCCTAATCTTTGTATTACTCAGCTCCTGGCCATCCCAAACCCCTGTCGCTTATTCTTCCACCCCTATTCTCCTCAATCCTAACATTCTTTTGTTCTGCTCTAACTCTGCCCACCCCTATGTGGAATTTGTTTCATGATGAACAACCATTTCTTCATTCTGGACCTTGATCTTACTCCATTTACTTGAGTTCATTTAGACCTGATGTCTTCCAGACCACACTGCATCTCATCTTCACAGTAACTAAATATATCTTTATCTGCCCCTCTGTTCCCCATCCCACCCCACCAACACACATACACTGTTCCTAGAGGTAGAATTAGAATACTACCTGTCTCCCCACTGCTGTTTGTTTGCAGACTTTTTTTTTGCTTCCTTTGTTGAGCAACCTCTTCTCCCTTGAAATTTTCTCTATCAAAATTTACTTCCCAGCTCTTATCAGTTGATTTCTAATATTACACAGGTCATTCTTCCTCCAATCTTAAGCAGTTCAATAACTGGCTCATTATGGTCTTCTCTTTTCCCTGTACTAAGGAACTTAATATCCATGTTGACACTCCCTCAAACTCACGAAACTTGGAGTTCTTTAATATCCTTATATCACACCCTAGATCTCATCGTAACCCATATTCTACTTCCTTAATCAAAAATTCTGACATTCCCCTCTCTTACCATAAGCAACATCATTCCATCCTTCTCATTGTCTTACCCCCTTTAAACTCCTCACTTTTCATTGTGACTTTCAGTCCTTCTGCTGTTTGGGACTTTACCCAAGCCATTAATTTACCTTTCCTCCTTCATTTTCTTCCCTTCCCAACTTCAATCCTGAAGCTAACCACAGAATCCCTTGACCCGTTGTTCTATCACTGTGTAACACATGCTAAACCTCAGTCCTGAATTATCCCCACCAATTATCCTCTACTCCTACTCCTATGTTGTTGTGGGAGGTCACATAGAAGTACACTTTAAATTCATGTTAACTTCAATTGGGTCATTATTGTAGGAAGGTAGTCCTTTTGGTTTATCCCCCTTTTTGCTTCCCTCAGAATACATTTCAAACCTGTGCTCTCCCTAACCTTTTCCTGAAGACTTAGCCTCTTAACCTGTGAGCCTCCTTCTTTTGCCTCTTCAATTCTCCAAAAGCTTGCTCCCACAATCATTTAACCTTTCTGTTATATTCAACTTCTCCCTAATTACTGACTTTCCCTACTTTCTTCATGTAGGCTTAAGTTTTCCGCATCATCAACCCTTTGAGGGGAACATTACCCTCAAGTTATCTTCCTATACTCTGCACACTTTCTCATCTGTTCTAGAAAAGCTATCTATACTCATTGCTTCCACTTTTCTTTCATTTCTTAACCTGTGCAATCTGACTTTCAGATATCACTCAACTGAAACTCTTCTCTCCACATCTACCAACAGTCTCTTGTTTGCCAATTCTAATGGTCTTTTCTCAGTCTTCATCCTATTTGACTTCTCTGTTGCATTGACAGTGTTGACCACTGTTCTTTGATGTTTCAGGATACCAGTCTCTCTTGGTTCTTTTCCTACTTTTCTGACAGCTACTCAGTCTCCTTTGTTGTCTCATTATCCATATTACATCCTTTGTGTATATCTCTAATACTTTGTCCTGGGCCTCTTCTATATTCTCTTTACGTTCTCATGGTGATCTCAGCCCCTACAGGTTTAAATATTATCTCTGTACGGATGACTCCCATATCTATAGTGTGCGCGTGTGTGTGTGTGTGTGTGTATGTGTGTACGTACCTATATCTATATATGTAGGTATGTACACATTCTATATTTCCATTCTCCTTTCTCCTCAACCCTCTGTTGGACATTTTTAATTATATTCCAGAGACATCTCAAACTAAAACTACTTATTCTTTTCTATCTCTCCCAAATTGTCTCTATAAGATAAGTGATAGTTTGCATTTTTATAATGCTTTATTGTTTGCAAAGCATGTTGCATGTCATCTCATTTGATCCTTAACAACAATCCTGGGAGGTAGGTACTATCTCCACTTTACAAATGAGGAACAGAGGAGGTTTAAGTTACTTAGCAAAGGTCAAGCAAGAGCAGACCTAATAAGTCTCTGAGGCAGGATTTGAACTTAGGGCTTCCTGAATTCCAAATCCAGCACTCCTCATTTACTACCTAGCAGATTAAAGTTTAGTTTTAAAGTTTTAATATGGCCCCAATCTGTCTGTCCAGCCTCATTGTTTATCACCCTTCCTCTACTCTACAGTCTAACCAAAATAGCCTCTTAATTTCAAACATATGGCACTCCATCCCCCATTTCTTTGGCTTTGCTCAAGCTATTTGCCATGCCCCTCTTTGATCACTTCCACTTCTCAGAATCCCTTTCTCCCTTCAAGACACATACAAGTACCACTTCTACATAAAACCTTTCCTAATCCCTCAGTTGCTAGTGCTTTCTTGCCTTAATTGCTTTGTATTGATTTCTTACTCTCTTTATTTTATATAGACTCATATGTGTACTTGTTTTTCCATTACATTGTAAGCTCCTTGAGAGTAGGAATTGTTTCATTTTCTTAAGGCAGCTAGATGGTGCTTTTGATAGAGCCCTGGGCCCGAAGTCAGGGAGAGCTGAATTCAGATGTGGCCTCAGACACTTAACTAGCTATGTTACCACAGGCGAGTCAGTTAACCTCTTTAGCAGAACGCTTCCTTGATTAATTCAGTAAATGTTTATTAAATGCTTGTTATATTCCAGGTCCCTTACTGGAGATTCTGGAAGAAAACTAAAAGTCCTCACTCTTATTTCCTTGGTTTCATTGCTTGCTGTTCAGCTCTTCCATCTAACAGCTTTTCACGTACTGGAATGTTTTTGTTTCACTCCTACTTTTTGGTTTCAGTCCCCTTACCATCCTAGTCATCATTCTGTAGAAGAATTCCATTGTGTTCTTCCTAAAATCTCTTTTTGCCAAGGGAGAATGAAACAGGATTAAAATCTTCCTTTTGGTTATGATGCTTTTGTTAATACAGCTTAAAATTGCAGGGTGGTTTTGTTATTGAATCAGACTGTTTACAAATTTTAATGGAAGCAGTTAAAATTTGAAGTAAAATGACATTCCTTGTGTTCTGTCCATGAGCTTATAATATATGTGTGTGTGTGTGTGTGTGTGTGTATAATTGTCTGTTTACTCTTGCTACATGAATGGTATTTTTTCTGGTTATATATTTCTCTGACATCTTGTGGTTTCATTGATAGTGAAGATGTCATGATTGATATAATAATATGATACGTATCTCTGCTTGTTGATTATTGGACAAGGATCTCACATTTACAGTATCAAAAAAACTAAGTTAATATTTATGATATATGGTCTTCTAGACAGTGTAATTTTCCAGTTCCTCTACCCTTTTCTACCATTGTTTCACAGTCATTAGCAGAAAAAGAAATGCATCACACAGGCTAGAAAGTCATTTTGTATTTTTCATTTTTTCATGGCTTGCCATGATCAAAATTCATTAAGTGCTCCAGCTACAGTTAAGCTTCTCTGTACTTAGCTAGGGTGGTCCTGGGAAAGAAGACCATATTTGGCTGTTGAGCGTGGTAGAACCTGTCAAGAGATTATGCTCTGCGGACATGGACTTTGAGAGCCCAGAGTTACTTTTGCCATGACAAGACATTGGAGTGGGGCTTTGTGGAGTAACATTGTAATTAAAAGAACTAGATGTAAAACCTGTAATTATTTGTCTTTGATAGTAGTTAATAATGGTTTAGGTACTAGATGCAGGATAAACAGTTTATTTGGAAAGAAAAAAACTCTTGTCAAATTGAGTGAGGTCCCTGCTTTCAAAATTTCCTCTAGAGATCTAACTAGGGAAGTAGCTGCTTTGAAGGACTTTGCATTTATGGTTATAGAAAGTTAGCTCTGGTCTTTTTAACATGTTTCTCATTCTTAATGTTAATACTGAAAGTATTTTTATTTTTTCTACAGAGATATCGAACAAAGCCGTACTGTTGCAGCCTATGCAAGTATTCCACGAAGCTACTTTCTTCATTGAAAAATCATTTGCATCGTTACCATGAAGACGAAATTGACCAAGAGCTGGTGGTTCCTTGCTCAAAATGTGTTTTTGCCTCTCAGCCCAAAGTTGTGGAAAAACACTTTCGGATGTTTCATTCTTCTCATCGGAAAATGCAGAATTACACCATGAATATTTTGGGTGACTCTAAATCATCCAGGGGTGATGTGATAAACTTCACATGCTTAAAATGTCACTTTACAAACACTTTGTACTACAGCATGAAGAAGCATGTACTAATAGCACATTTTAATTACTTGATTACCTCATACTTTGGCATGAGAACTGATGAAATTCCTGAGCAAGTGAAAAATGACAACACTTCACCTGCCAGTACGATTTCATCTCTGGACAAGTACTATTGTAAAAAATGTAACATAGGTGCCAGCAGTTTGGATGCTTTAATGTATCATATTTTGACATCAGACACACACAGAGATCTGGAAAATAGGCTCAGATCTGTGATTTCAGAACATATTAGGAAAACAGGACTTCTGAAGCAAATGCACATCGCTCCTAAACTTTCTGCAAATATGGCCATGTCTCCTTTAACTAGCAACAGTGCTCCAGCACTAGCATCTCCAGCTTCCACTTGCATTCAGCTTGCCTTGCCACAGAATAATCAAAACCAAACTCTGGTACAGTCACAGGCGGTAACTGTGGCCTCAAGTGCCTCTGGGACTCTTACCCATAATGCCCCTGCTGCTGCCCAATCACAGGTAACACTTGTATCTAGTCCTTTGCCAGTGGGCCAGAATAATATTACTCTTCAGGCATCTGTTCCTCAGCCTGTTTTTGTTTCTCGTGGCCTCCCACTTAAACAACCTGTGAGTCCTACAGTTCTTCCATTAAACCAACCAGTTGGATCTGTCAATAAGTCTGTTGGAGCAGGGGTTCTACCTATAAATCAGACCATTCACCCAGGACTTTTGCCCCTTAATCAGCCTGTTGGACCCATAAATAGACCTGTTGGACCTGGAGTTCTTCCCATAAATAGACCCATTGCTCCTAATGTGCTTCCTGTTAATCAGCCCGTTGCATCAGGTGTCATCCAAGCAGTTCCACCAGGGATGATCTCTATGGGCCAGACAGTCCCATCAGGGGTACTTCCTGTGGGCCAAGCTGTCCCATCAGGGGTACTTCCTGTGGGTCAAGCAGTCCCATCAGGGGTACTTCCTGTGGGTCAAGCAGTCCCATCAGGTGTTCTGCCCATGGGCCAGACGGTACCATCAGGGGTCCTTCAGCTCAATCAGTCTGTTATGTCAGGAGTTCTTCCTGTTGGCCAGGCAGTGAGACCTGGAGTACTCCATCTTAATCAGCCAGTTACACCAGGTGTTCTACCTGTCAATCAGCCAATCAGACCTAGTATCTCCCAAAATGCCACTTTCCTAACTGCAGGCTCCATCCTTAGACAGCTAATACCAACAGGAAAACAAGTTAATGGGATACCTACGTATACCCTAGCACCAGTTTCAGTTACGTTGCCTGTGCCACCTGGTGGTGTGGCAAATGTTACACCACCACAGATGCCAATTCAGCTCATGCAGTCTAGTGCAGCTACACAGATATCTCATTCCCCAGCTGGTGCACCCTCTCCTCCTGTAGTGGTAAGCACTTCTCAAAATATGACTGTCCAGGCATCTTCATCTGCTCCAGAAACAAGCCAAGCTCCTAATCTCAAACAAGCTAAACAGTGGAAAACCTGCCCAGTTTGCAATGAACTCTTTCCATCTAATGTCTACCAAGTACACATGGAAGTGGCTCATAAACATGATGCATCAAGGTCCAGTGAAAAACTTGAGCCTGAAAAACTTGCAGCATGTGCACCATTTTTAAGATGGATGAAAGACAAAACTCTTCGCTGTCTCTCTTGTAAATGTTTCATATCAGAAGAAGAACTTATGCATCATTTATTAATGGATGGTTTGGGGTGTTTATTTTGTCCATGCACTTTCCACAGTATTAAAAGTCTTTCAGATCATAATAGGACTGTTCACCTTGGAAAGAAGAGATTATCTGTGGATTATAGCAACAGAGGTTTCCAGTTAGATAATGATGCTAATGGTGACTTAATATTTCCTCATATTGATTTAATTACCATGTTGCCAAAGGAAGAACTTGGAGAAAGAGAAGTTTATTTGGCAATACTAGCTGGAATGTCTTCCAAGACACTTGTACCACTCTATATTAAAGTGAGGCCACAGACTCTTGAGGACTACAGCAATCCTGGAAAACAAGTCAGCACCTGTCCTTTTTGTCTTGGTACCTTTGTGACCACAGAAACATATGAAATACATTTAAAGGAAAGACATCACGTCATGCCAACTGTACATACATTTTTAAAGTCTCCTGCTTTCAAGTGCATCCATTGCTGTGGGGTATATACTGGAAAAATGACAATGACTGCAATTACTGTACATTTGTTAAGATGCAGGAGTGCTCCCAAAGTTAGTAGTTCAGATCTTCAGATCCAGCCTGATCTTAGCGAAAAAGAACTTCCACTAGTGAATGGTGAGATCCATGATTCTGTTTTTCCTGTCAAAAGAAAACTTTGTGATCTCTATTCTGGGGCAGAGGACCAAAGGGATAAAGAGGAATCTCTTATCATAGATAATGACATCACTTCTGTTTCTGAAAAAACAGTGAATGTGCCTTCTAAAAAACAAAAGAGTGAAAACAGGACTGAAGGTCCACTAATAAATGATGATACTCTTCATATGCTAGCACTAAATCCCCAGAAGTACGAAGATCGTTCATACGAAGAGAAAAAGCAGTTCCTTAAAGATTATTTCCATAAGAGACCATATCCTAGCAAAAGAGAGATAGAACTATTATCATCCCTTCTCTGCGTGTGGAAAATTGATGTTGCATCATTTTTTGGTAAAAGAAGATATACATGCCTAAGAGCAATAAAAAACTACAAACCTTCTGTGCTTTTGGGCTTTGATATGTCAGAACTGAAAAATGTTAAGCACAGATTACACTTTGAGTATGAAACACAAACCTTGTAAAAAAAAAAAAGCTATTTAAGAACTCACAAATACAAAGCAATCAAAAGGCTAGTTTTTAATTTAGTGAGGTTTTGGGGGGGCACTTTGATTTTAAGTTACAGTGTAATGACCTCATGAATTACAGTGGTCTTACACTGTATCTCTAGATATTTCTGGGCACACGGTATGAGTAGTTCTTATTTTATTTTGTGGAGGTCATTGTTTTTCCAATTACTTGTAAATTAAATCTCTTATATTTTATACATGCTTGTTTACCCAATAGTGTTAAGATATTTAGAAACCTAAACCACATTTTTTTTTGTTCTGTTTTTCTCCCATTTTTGCATCCATCCCAGTAGTTAGTTTTCTTTTAGTGGTGAATGGTACAGCAAACTTTTTCTTAGAGACAGGAGTAGAAGTGGTAAGTAAAAATCCAGTGATGCATATGGCACAGTGATGGTGTGCTGCATTTAACTTTTGCTAATTTCTCCTTTGTAAAATGCTTGTATGGTGACTGATTTATAGTTTTTCAGATGTGTTTTTATATTTTATAAAAATCAGAAAGTTTCATTTATGAAATGTTGCCCAAATCCAAAATTTGCTATGTGGTATATAGTTGATATATTAAAAAGCATCATTATTACCAAAAATGAAGTACTCTGCTCTAGATACCAGAAATAGATTTCAGAATAAGTTTTCCTTTTTTGACATTACTTTCCATGCAGAGAGATAAAGCAGTACCTTCTTAGTGCCTTTTAATCAGTGAGAAATTTGAAATACCTGAAGTTTTCCTTGACCCCTTAATTTGCTCAGAAACTGCCCAGAAGGGCACAAGGAAGTTTTTTCAAGATAAGGAAATAGGAATATAGATGTTTTACCACTTGGTGGTTACTAATTAATATCCAGGTCAGTGTAGTGGTGACATGCTGACTGCGTAAGATTTTCAGTGGATCTAGTAGAATTAAACTAGGCCTAATGGCCCCATCAGTCAGCAGCTGGTATATTAAAATTTACTAGAGTGCCGGAATTTCCTTCACATTGAGAAATGGAAGGATAAAACTGTTTGGTTTAGTATATCATTATACTGATGTTTAATTACATGATCTTTATTCTGTTACGCTTTGGCTATAAATGGAGATCTTTGGATATCAGCTAGAATCTTTTGCAAATCTAAAATCATTTAAATGAGCTGGATCCAGTAACAAAGTATCCAGTCTGGTCATTAAGTCTGTTGTATTGTTCAAAATCTGGGCGGGGGCTGGGGGTGGTAGGGAAGAAAACTGGCATCTTTTTGGTTGCTCTTTATTGAAGAGGAGTAGAGCTTAAAACTCATGATGGAAAAGTTGGAATGCTCTATGGAGAACTTGGGTCCTATTATTCAGTGGAACTTTCTACATAATATTTTTGGGATAATATTGCATGCAACTGCGTCTTTTGAAGCAATTGTCTAATTGGATTGTGATTCTTAATGTACTCTCCTATTGTAAACTTCAAAGAAAAAGCTTGCTGAACTTTTCCCATTTAAAATTTTTTTATAAATTGTTTTCAAAATGTCTATTTTGAATTAAAGCTCCATATTTTCCTATTGAAAATAAATGTTTTTCATTCTTTAAACTGTAAAATATCATCATGACCTTGATGTGTGATATAGTTTTTATATGGTATATTTTTTTTATGTTTATGTGATATAGTTTTTATATGGTATTATTTTATATGGTATTAAAAAGCCATTGGGAAAAGGAAGTAAGCAAAATCTAATGGCAATTGTATAATCTGTCATACTAGCTAATTAAGAGCCATAGAATAAACTGACAGTTGACCGATAGCTTCCTCTGGCTTAAAAACTAGGTGGTATCATATAGAAAACATCAGGAACCAACTGAGATACGTTGTCATTCTGTGGTTGGGAACAAGAGTGGTCCCTTTTTTTTTTCATTTTTAAAAAAATTATTTTTATTTTTAGTTTACAACATTCAGTTCCATGGGTTTTGGGGTTCCAAAATTTCTCTCCCTCCCTCTCCTCTCCCCCGCCTCGACAGCATGTAATCCAATGTAAGTTCTACAAATACATACACATCACACTGAACTTACATAATATCCAGTTGTAAAGAATTTTAACCAATGGAATGAATCATGAGAATGGAGAAATGAAACTAAAAAAGGGAAAAAACCAATAGCTTGCCTTAATTTGCATTCAGACTCCATAATTCTTTCTCTGGATGTACATAGCTTTTTCCATCATGACCACACACGCTATTTTTCATCGTAAATCCTTAAGGATTGTCTTTGTATCGTAAGGATCTTTGTATTGTTGAGAATAGTCATTCCCAGTTGATTATCTTTACTGTTAATGTATACAATGTTCCTGGTGGTTTTGCTCACTTCACTTTGCATGAGTTCATGTCTTTACAGTTTTTTTCTGAAAGCATCTTGCATATTTCTTACAGCAAAATAGTATTCCATTACAGTCATATCCCACAACCTGTTAAGCCATTCCCCAATTTATGGGTATTCTCTCAATTTCCAAATCTTTGTCAACACAAGAGGAGCTGCTCTACTCTTGTATGAATGGGTCCTTTAACCTTTTTTATGATCTCTGGGATACAGACCTAGCAGTGGTATTGCTGGATCCAAGGATATGCACAATCTGAATGCCCTTTGAGTGTAGTTCCAAATTGTTCTTCAGAATGATTAGATCAGTTTGCACAACTTCACCAACTGCATTAGTGCCCCATTTTCCCCACATCCCCTCCAAAATTACTCCTTTTCCTTTCTTGTCATGTTAGCTACTCTTGATATGTGTGAGGTAGTACCTCAGAGTTCTTTTAATTTGCATTTCTCTAATCAAGTGATTGAGAGCGTATTTTCATATGACTAGTTAGCTTTGATTTCTTCATCTGAAAACTGCCACTTTGTTTCTTTGACCATTGAGCAATTGAGGAATGGTTTGTATTCTTATAAATTTGATTTAGTTCTCTACATATTTGAGAATGGGTGTTTGTAAGAGAAACCTGCTGTGAAAAAATTTTCAGTTATAATTACCATATCTCCCTCCATTTTTCCCCATTATGCTTTTGTCTCTTTCACTGCCCCTCAAAATAATTTTGCTTCTATTGCCTCCCCCAATCCACCATCCCTTCTATCAGCCCCTCCACTTGTATTATCTCCCCCTTTCCCTTACAGGATAAACTAGATTTTTATACCCAAATGACTATATATTATTCCCCTTTTGAGCCAATTCCAATGAGAGTAAGGTTCAAGAATTATCTGCTAATTCCCATCTTTCCCTCCACTGTAAAAGCCCTGTCCTTCGTCTCTATTCTGCTTCTGATTGATCTAATGAAGTTTAGAAGTATTATCTTCCCATGTAGGAAGGTAAACAGTTTAACCTTACTGAATCTCTTAAGATTTCTCTTTCCTGTTTACCTTTTTATGCTTGAGACTTGTGTTTGAAAGATTTTTCTATTCAGCTCATCTTTGCATAAGGAATGCTTGAAAGTCCTCCATTCCACTAAATATCCTTTTCTTTAACCTGAAGGATTGTACTCAGTTTTGCTGTGTAGGTGATTCTTGGTCATGATCCTAACGCCTTTGCTTTCAGGAATATCATATTAGAAGCCCTCTGATCCTTTAAGCTGCTAAATCCTCTGTAATCCTGACTGTGGCTCTACAATGTTTGAATTGGGTTTTTTTGGCTGATTGCAATATTTTCTCATTGACCTGGGAGCTCTGGACTTTGGTATAATAGTCCTAGAAGTTTTCATTTGGGAGTCTCTTTCAAGTTGTAGAAACTTGAAGGAAAAGAATACTTAACACTTGTACCTTCTATTTGATCAAATGAGAACAACTGGACTTGGATGAAGTAATTCTAGTCTGAACTGTGCCAGTCACTGAGACCATGAGAAATTGTTTCCCCTTTTTTTTGGGAGGTTGGACAAAAAGTTAGACACATAATAATACATCAAAAGAATAAATACTTCACATGGAGTAAATATATCTCCTAAAACAATGTTTAGTGGTACCCAGTAAACACCTATGAATAAAGTAAGCTAATAAAATTGCAGAGCTGGAAAAAAGGGCCCTCATCTCATTCATACATGATGAAGAATCCCGTCTACAATGTCTCTAACAAGTGGTCATCCAGCCTTCTCTTGAAGACCTGACAAACATACCACTTCTGAAAGGTAGCTTGTAATGCTTTTAGATAGTTCGTAAGTTTTCCTTCCTCTGAGCTCAAATAGTCCTCTCAAACAATTTGGCACTTCTGGGCCCTGGCAAAAATGCATTAACTCCCAAATCCCATGAAACTTTATTTAAATATTTAAAAACAGCTGTCACATTCTCCACAAGTTTTCTGTCACCTGAACCTAGTTCCTCCAGTGAACCCTTATGGCAGCATGGCATGGTGGAAGGAATATTATATGCTCTATCTTACCTGGCATTTTATGGTTCCCTTCCCACCCCAAATATGCCTCAGAATGTTAGTGACTTACCTAAAATGTAGTACCTAAAACTCAACAAAATACTCCAGATTTTGTCTGGCTTTGGACAGAAGAGCACAATGGGGGTACAATCTCATTCTGAACCATATTTCTGTTAATGCGACTGTCTTACTGTAGCTATCTATGGCTTTTATTGGCATGAGTATTTCCACTGAGGGAAACAACAGCCTTTGAACACTGCCTACAATATCCAGGCCCTGAGGATGCAAATAAGAGGTAGTCCCTACCTTTAAAGAGCTCGTTTTTTCTTTTAAAATTTTGAACACCATAGACAAATACATCCATACACACAAATTGGGTTATATGACTGTCTATCCATTTCTCGTCCCCTTCCTTAAAAAAAGCAAGTCAGTACCATCCTGCATGTCTCTGCTGAATGGCATGTGAAATATGTGCCTGACTGGATACAGTGGGTTAGGTGAGGTTTTACTCAACAATAATGATAGCTCAGCCTCAGGGTAGACTGCCAAAGCCAAGTTACAGTGCTGGGCCTGAGGTCAAGAAGACTTCATTTTCCTGAATTTAGATCTATCCTCAGGCACTTACTAGCTGTGTGACCCTGGGCAAGTCACTTAACCCTGTTTGCCTCAGTTCCTCATCTGTAAAATGAGCTGAAGAGGAAACGGCAAACCACTCCAGGATCTTTGCCTAGAAAACTCCAAATGGGTTCACGAAGAGTGAACAAAACTGAAATGACTTAAGTCAAAACTGAGACTAGTTTGGGGAGTGGGTGGGGAGATCTGTGGGAGAAACATGGTGTCTAGGCCTAGAGGAATAGTTTTTCCTGCTGGGGAGGGGAGAGGAGCTGGGCAATAGCAGAGGACAGGGCAAGATGGCTTTGTAAAGGTACGCCTGGTTTTCTGGTGGATGCTGATGTGGCTGGCATCTTCCCACGTGTTTGTACGGGCTAAAATTGAGTTGGCCAGATGATCTTTGTTATTGATTAGCCAACTTGGTGGCAAGCCTCTCCAAACTTAGCTACTCCTTAGATGAGGGAAACAAAATTCATTTCTAGAGTGTACTTGAAGTCTTTAGAGCTCAACAGGAACTACCTGGACTTGCACTGTCAGAGCCTAAAGGGCCACGATTGAACTACAGTGAGAAACTAAAGTCAGACTTTAGTGGAGGAACTTACATTTGTTTTTCTGGTTCTAGATCAGTGTTAATTCACTAAGCTTTTACTAAAACCCTCCAGGTCTCTTTCATGCAATGTGGTGTGAGCCCCATCATTTCTCCCCCTGTATTTGAACATTTGATATTCTGAACCCCAGTATAAGCCTCTGCATTGATCTAAGTTGGTCTAATTTGCATATATACATCCGTGTGTGTGTGTGTGTATAGTAAAAGACCATAGTGTAGCATAGCGAGTAACGTGCTTGACCTTGGATAAGTTACTTAAAACCTTAGTCTGTAAGACTCAAATGGGACGTGTACAAAATGTTTTGCAAACTTTAAAATGTTATATTAATATAGAAAGCTCTCAAGATCCTGGATTAATTATAGGCCTTTTAATAAAGAACTGTCAAAAAGATTTACTAAGAACAAATGAGGACACAGTATCAAACAGTAACAAATACCTAGAAAAGTATAAAGTCCTAATAAATTATTCTAGTTCTATTTGCACTAGTATTATTTACAGTTACTTCCAATTACTAGAATGGACTCAGGCACCTATTTGTCCTCTTCACTGAAACAAAACAAGCTCTGAAATGGAAGCTGAAATCTATTACACAGAAAGGACGGAATCTCTTAGCTGTTGTAAGCAGCGTACAAGGTCCATCTTGTAATCACAGGAGAGTAAACTGAAAAAGTATGATACAGCACAGGACTGAATTTGGAGTCAAAATATTCTGCTACTTACTACTGGTAAGGCCTTTGGCAAGTCACAACATTTATAAGGGAGTCTCTTCCAACTCTTCAATCTTATTTTCAGAATACAAAGCCTATTCTTTAGTGTGAAAGGTAACAGGTTTCTCTTCTGCTCATATAAAAATCTTCTACTAGCTGGTTTTGTGACTTTAGCTATTTTGAAGCCCGGTACAATTGTTTCTTCATTGGAGATTTGGGGACCAGACCTCCACGGTCCTTTCTAATTTTCTGATGTTTCTATGATCCTTTGACTTGAAAGAATTGTATGATTTTGCTAAAACATTAGCTAAGAGTTAAACTGTATGCTTTTTTTCACATAAACTTTTTATGGAAGTTCTTAAATTTTATTGTTATCCATTGAGGAAAAAGAAATCTGTATCCAAGATAAAACAAAACTTCTATAAAAAGTTTTCTATGTTATTGCTCAATAGCAATTCAAGAGAAAATCTATGCAGATAAGTCTTCAATTTTAATTGAAATTAATTTATAAGTCAAAGTGTGTACCCAGTCATTTACAAACTAGACTATAGCTATAGCTGTCTCAATATAATTTTCAAAATTAATAAGTCAGTAGTCTTGCATAGTTTAGTTTAAAATGCATAAAGCTTAACTCATATTAATTTACAGTTCTTTAAAAAAATAAACCACGGGAATACTGTCAACCATTAAGAATTTCAACAAATAATGCTTTTTAATGTTTCAGTAGTTTTTTCTTTAAGACCTTGTGAAGGTTAAGTCTTAAAAAAAGGTAATACTGTTGACATATAAGGATGGTATAAATATAAAAGTAGCAATTTTGATAATTATAAGGAAATGTTTACTCATTTTACTCCCCCATTTAAACAGATTTTCATTTAGAATTGGAAGACACGGGAAGCTATGCATTCTGCACAAAATGAAAAATATTGTTTTAAAATACTTCTTGTTGAATACACACAAAACCTTAAATACACTAAATAATAGATATGTATAATAATCTCTTCAAGATAAGAACTCCTTCAATACAAGTCTTTTCCTAAGTAGTTGTATTGTGTAATATCATGCCTGAGGTCCTTCTTTGCAACAAGGAAAATAGTCTTCTGTCCTGAAAAGGATGGGAGGTTCATAGACAGTTTGTTGTTGCTTTGTAGAATATGACTTCTGGAAATAATTGTAAAAAAGGAAAATTATACATATCATAGAAACAGGTAACATGGTCTCTTTTTAACAAAAGCTTTTGTCCCCCAAAATTGTTCTTTATTCTTCAAATTCCAGATTTATCTTTGGTCTTGCTTTAAAAAAAATTATCTTCCACAGCTTAAAACATCTCTCACCTGTTCTCTTTTCAACCAGAGAAGCTAAGCAGTTAATTTAATTCTAAATTTTTAAAATTTCTTCCCACTCACATTGGTGCATTTCATTGGTATAAGGAACTAGCTAGTGGTAAAGAAATACAAATTTAGGGCTATAATTTAATCTAGTGTGGGCTTTAAAAAAAACTAAAGTCAAACTTCTAAAATTAATAACTTACATTAAGGAAGGATGGCACATTAATTGTATGCAAAAGTTTCTTTAATGTATTGGGGAATGTCCCAAGTTCTGCTTCTGCTTTTGTCACCTGCTCCTCCATTCTAGTCACACAATTTCCAATCATTTTAACAAAGGCCTAGGTAAGAAGGAAAAACATGTGAAAAAAAAAAAACAGAAGGCTTTTTAGTATTATCCTATGTGTGTGGCCCAATTCTGCAGGTGACTGCAAAAGTTAAAAATATTAGAAAGTAATAAGCCTACATGAAAGAATACAAAATTTCTCCTTCCTGCCAATTCTATTTACATAAATTTGTATGCAATTTTTAATGTTCATTGTGTTGAATGACAAAATAAAAGGTAGAACAGTTTAATAAATGGCACTGATTATAACTAATTCACTCCTTAAGTTAAACATTTTTGAAAGCTAAAACCTGATTTTTTTTTTTTTGACAAAATGAGGTCCTGCCTTGCCTAATTTCACCTATACATTTCTCTGGTTCTTACAAATATACCTAAAAAATTGATTAATACTAAAAATTAGTTTTAATGAAATCCAAAAAAGAACATTAAGTCACCCATAAAACAAGTGAAATTAAACTAGCACTGATGATTTTGCAGTCTGTAGTTTGACTGTGTATAGCCTGTGAGATTTTATCTCATATCCAATTAAGAAAATTAATCTTCAACATTTTTTAAGCCCCAAACCATTTTCTGTCCCCATCTCACTATTTTCCAGGATCTCTAAATGCTTAGCCAGCATGTCATAAAGAACCTGGTAAAAGTTAAGCCCTAAACCACTGTTTCTCATTGATTTCTTCTGAGTAGAAAACCATCTTATTTTCCATTTGTTTTCAGGCAGTCACCAAATTTGGTTATTCCCACCATTAACATCTCTAGGATGTCCTTAATATAGTTCCTATAGTTAAATTCAGAACCTCTGCAATATAATTGCCCACCAGTCTTTTTAGTCAATACACATTTTTTACAAATTATAAATATGCTGCCTATACTGCTAGTTATAAGTATCGTCTTAAAGTAACTGCTTAAAGTAACAGCTAACTGCTGTTAGAATATGAACAATATACGTTCTTGATAAGTACTAGGATAGTGAAGTTTCTAAACATAATGAAATGTCCCTTTGAAGTTTATTATAATTCATTTTACCTATATGTCAAAGTTTAAATATGTTTACTGATTATTACTGATGTATACTATTTGTCTTAGCTGAGACCAAGTTTGTACCAACATAAAGATAAATGAAAGGTAGATTTTTTTTTTAATTTTAAGCAATTTATTTCAGTAGAAAGATTTCTGAAATCTGCACTTAAATTCAATTTTAAACCAGTTTATGCAAACACACAAAAGATCACATGCACACTCACATATTAAAAAGAAATTCCAATGAGTTAAGATGCACATCCCTCAACGAGATCATAGTGCAACTGAGTTCTCTATCATGACTGCTTGTGTTTACTGCATATTAACACTATTTCATATCTATTTGGATACTGATTCCCACAGATTTTGATCCTCCTTAGATTAAGTTGTATGACTCTCTCCTCCCCACCTATACACTCATAGGTCTTGAAGCAATGAGTTTATCAGTAATTAATCCTGGTAATTTATTAACAGGTATCATTCTAGAGCCTCTCTCTTTCATTATGTTGCAACTTATTTGCTTAACATACTATCACTGGATCATATTTGTGAGTAGCACTAGTAGGACATATACTGTAAGTGGAAACTTAACACTGGCTACCTAGCATTGAAAGGGCACCTAATAGTCACATTGCTTTTGGCTTGTTAATTCAGGAAAAGCATTCAGCCAAAGCCACATCCTACTATTCCATTCCAACAATCCCACCACTATTCTGCAGTACAAATAGTTGGACCCAAAATTTATATTTCACTCTGCTAATAACCCCAAAGGACCTGGTTAACCTTTCACTGGCCTTCAAAGATCCTTTGAACAGTTGATTATGCCTGTTCTGTATCACACTAGTCCTTTAAAAAGTGAACATTTTACCACAGTGAATTAGTTGAACAACAGTAGCTCCAATTCTTGTGATGCACTCAGAAGTAAAAGCTCCAAGCATTTGGAAAAGTGTTGTTTTCATTAGTAAAAACTGATTTTATTTATTTCCTCTCCTCATGTTTTGTATTCTGAGCTTAAAGTCTTCCTGTATTCAAATAATGCTTACATAAATGTTGCTGATGAAAGGTAGTTTTAAAACAAAATAGACAACTAAATAAATTTTCAATAAAATGCAAGCCTATAAATACAGCAAAACAATGGAAAGTTCATGCCGCCTTCAAAAATTAATTTGTATCGTACGTACTTTTAAAAGTCACTACCTACCTCCAATTTGTCAATCTTTCTATATATCTCACTCATTTCAGTGGCTTTGGTGTGAATATGAGGTACACTTTCATTGACTACTTGTGAGGAGTCACTTCGGATCTAAAACAAAATATAAATGACATATTTTATTAAAATGACACATTTTATTTTACCATAAAGAATATAAGAGAAAAATATAAACACCATTACTAAACTGAATATATATGTTGAGTTTCCATTTCTTGAGTTAATCTGTGATTTTGTTAGTATGGCTATTCCTCTCACCAACGATACATATTAAAACCTATCCACACCTCATACTGCAACATCCCAGCAGTATTTCTTAGGGAGTACACCTCCAATGTGCTGGTGGAAGTTTTTCTCTAGGTCTCTTTATTATATAGGTACCAATCCAGCACACAGGCTGTTATCTGTGCTTTGCTCTTACTACATGGTTGGCCTGCCTGTGCCTTTTCATTTATGTATTTCCTTGATGCCATTTTAAAATCTTAATTTCCCACTCTTTATATGGCACTGTACTGGGTCCCGGTGACACAATTCTTGCTCTCAAAAGTTTATATTCCACTGGAGAGATCACCTAAGTAAACAAGGTAACTTTAGTAGAAACAGAGCACTTAAAGCACTGAACAATGCCTTGAAAAATGGAATAGAAATTGAGAGCATCATGACTGTTTCAATACAAGTGTATATTCATAAACATTTAAAGAACAGCAAAATTGAGTTCAATCAAAACATACCATATCTAGCATCCCAACAAATTCATCAACTCTTGTTAGTAGGTCCTCAAGACTCCTGTCTAAAGCTTCTATCTGTAACACAAAAATACGTTTAACTGTGATGTGTTTCCAATTGACATACATGGGTGTACTGAAGGATCAATAAACTTTTGGCACAACTTTCTAAACATCAAGTGAATATCTGGATAGAAAATACAGTAAAAATGACTTATTTTTCCATAGTTTATTTATATTGATTTTTAATACTATATTACTCTATTTCAAGTGATTTGTGTTTTTCATTAATGTGGAGTGCCCTTCATCAACAGATCACAACTCCTCTGTGCTTTAAGTGATTAAAAAAGAAAATTCATCTTAAGGTATATCATGGGTACTATGCTAATGAAATTAAAACCAATTCTATATTTCACATATTAACAAAAATAATCATTGTATTATTTTTTAAAACTTTTAATTAGTATGTTTCTCAGTTTATTAAATTGTATTTAGCTTTCTGATATGGTAAATTAGTGTATTTTTAGGATTCCAAAAATATTAAGGACCAAAAACACACTCTCTCTCTCTGCTAACAAGCATATTGGACTATTGATATTGAGACATCAATATTACAAAGAGGCTATAGAGTAAAACACCAGTATAGTTTGTATGGTACAAAAAGGATATTTAGGTCACGGAGTGTTAGAAAATGGGTGTTTAGTTGATAATAGTCACTACACAGCTATAAATATAAATTTATCTTGGGTTATTAGGCAAACTGGACCCTACTTTAATGAGAAAACTTACAGAAGATGTGACCTTTAAAGAGGATATACTTTAGAAAATAAAAGTCTTTTTCTAAGTATGGGAAAATTGCATGCATGTAAGATGGGGAGGGCAGCTAGGTGGCACGGTGGACAGAGCACTGAACTTGGAGTCAAGAAGACTCATCTTCTTGGGTTCAAATCTGACCTCAGACACTTACTAGCTGTGTGAACCTGGGCAAGTCATTTAACCTTGTTTGCCTCAATTCCTCATCCGTAAAATCGGCCGGAGAAGGAAACGGCAAACCACTCCAGCACCTTTGCCAAGAAAACCCCAAAAGAGGTCACAAAGACTCAGACACAACTGAAAAAAAGACAACTCAACAAAGAAGATATATCCTAAGAAAGACAGAAAGCAAGACATGGCACAAAAAGAGGAAAGCAGGGTGTGACGAATAATGAAGGGGGCCTGTATCAGAGCCTATTCTAGTCCATCTCAAAATACATGCAAGATGCCCCAAAATAGCACTAACTAGAGACAGGTGAGCTGACGAGTTTAAAACCACAATTCAGGATCTGAACCTGATACAGAAGAGTAGTAATGAGAAGTTAGTGCCCGGTTTTTAGTACAGGGGAAAAAAATCCCTTCAAGTGCAAATGGTAGGAGTGGAAAATTATCCTTGATTGAAGATGACAGATCAAACTTTGCTAAGTATCCAGGCCCAGAGAAATTACCTATTAGAGGAGTCAAAGAATCAAGGTATCATCTCAAAAATACTATTGGTAACTTCTGAGAAACCATTAATAGCAAAGGATAAACAGCTAGTAGACTCTAGAAATTACAAGTTGGTAATTTTGGCCTTGCATTCCTGGGAATTCTAAGACCCAAAGTTATGGATGAATTGCTGATACTCACTCAGTAGTGAAAGAATTTCCTTCACTGAAGAAACTATGGATCCAGAACAACAACAACAACAAAAAAGCCTGACCTTAAGCCTCAGCAAGGCTTATTAAAGAGCTGGTTTGTGAGCATCTAGGAAAAGACAATATGATTTCTAAGAAACACTGGGTTCACTAAGAACAACTGAGTAGAAATAGGGCTGGATTTGAAATTCAAATCCTAGCTGTTTACTGCTTATCTAATTCTGGGCAAGTTGCTATCTCTCTGGGCCCCAGTTTCCTCGTCTAGAAAAGGATAGGACTAGCAAGGTCTCTTCCACACTCTTATTCCCTCCCTTTCCTTTCCCCTCTATGGACAAAACATTGTTAAACGTTTGCCTTTGTTTCTCTTGAGTCTAGCAATATGCCTTGCATAACTCCTCCTTACCAGTTCTAAATTCTTTGATCGATACATTCCTTAGGTAGCAAGAGGTCAGACCTTAGAAAAATTATTCTAGCAGCTAAGTGGAAGAGGAATTAGAGATGGAGAGTCTGGAAAGGAGAGCTAGCATCTATGAAACATTTTGGCTTTACGTAGGTTATCTCATTTGAACTTCAAAACCCGGGAAGACTAGGACACTGTGACAATAGTCCGGCTGAGAGAAAGGTACTGATGTAAGACATACGGGAGTATATTAAGACTTTGCAAAAGCGCAAGGATGATGGTATCACTCTTATTTCAACAGACATAAAATTTGAAGAAGGGTAGAGATTGAGGGGCAGGGGTGACGTTCCTGTTCTGAACACGCTGAGTCTAAGCTGTTGACTAGATTTGACCAGCAGGCACTTATTCATGAGGGCTCAAGTAGAATTTAGGAATGTTAAGTCTTCGATTGCTATATGGGAATCATCTTGGTAGAGATAAGCATTTTTATATTTTGTAAAAAAAAGTATCAATGGATAGCATTTAAAGTTTAGTGTTAACTTCTCTTTGTAATAACAAAAATATAAAGTCGTATCTATGTATGGTTATCCACAAAATGGTCAATGACTCATAGAGACAGAATCGACTTTAGCGTCATCTCCTGAGCCCCCCATTTTTAATAGTAAATCAAAGCTCAGGAAGGAACTTGTTCAAGGTCACATGGGTGGTAAAATGATAGGAGTCCAGATTCAAGCCTTACTCTCTCTTCAAATCCAGTATTCCTTCCACTATGTGCCTCCCGAGTTCTGAGACTTAAGGCATAAACATTTTACGAAGTACTTAGTTGGAAAACTAGCTTAATCCTAAAAAGCAAACACAACGACTTAATTGAATAGCACAATCATCCTTCAGCTGTTAAGTCTGTTTTGGGGGGATACTTTATTATAAACTTAATACCCATAAGAATACAATAATACAAGAACACACGAACACAAGAACAGCTTGTTAAATTCTAGGCACTAGTACTTTAACAGGCCTTGAGAACCCCTTCCACTTCTATTTTTCGTTTCCCACTTCCATCTCTCCTACTTACGTACCAAAGTGCTGCGTTTCAAAATGCACCACATTTAAATCTAAAAAAAAAAAACTTCTGCTGGGTCGCGGGCGCCACTCGGAAGTACTGAGAACTGGGGATGCTTTTCATATCGACTTCCTCCCTTCGCATGAATGGGGGAGGTGGGATTGGAAGGAGTGCCAAATCGCCAGGCTTGTTATACATTATCTCCCTTCGCGCTCTCTGAAGTCCTACGAGACGGCCCTGCCTGTTAGCATGCCGGGGCTTTTGCACAGGCTGCTGCCCTGGCCTGAAGTATGCGAGAAATGTGTAGCCTTACTAGCTGAAAGCTGCACCGGGACTTTTGGGACACAGTGCCTGGCACGTAACAGAAGTTTAATAAATGTTTATTATCTTTTTTTTTCCACCTCGCCCCTACCTCTTGGAATGGCTACTTCTGTGTAAGGCACCGCTCGGCTAACAACTCCTCGATGAGGCCTCTAGCGCCTCCCACTGCAGACTACCTGGTATTGATTTTGTATATAATTAATTATATATTATTAAACATTATATATTAACTATATTATGTAATTATATATACACACACATACACATGCACACGCACACACATACGTTTAAGTAAACAACTCTCTCAACCTAAGAATCTAGATGAACTCTGCCTCTCCGGCCCAAGAAGGCATTAACGGGCGCCTGTTCGGAGGCTACACAAACAGACGACGCCCACAGCGGCGGCGTACACTCACAGAGTGGGCGCTCAGCCCCGGTGCAGGTGGGTGGACTGCTCGGTTACGCTACCCGGGATCGGATAACCGGGCTGCCTCCCCTCCCTGGGGGCGGAGGGAGCGGTTTATGGCGGAGACGTCGGGCAGTAAAGGCCGGCGGCCCGAGCGGAGCGAGACGGGAAGGCTTCCCGGAGGCTGCGGGCAGCGTACGGTGGGATGTTGTGGGGGAGGCCCAGAGAGGAAGACGTCCCTCCCCGGGCCCGCTCACCTCCGGGCCGCCTCCCTCCCCGGCCACCGGCAGCAGGTAGGCGGCGTAGCCGGCGGCCGCGCGGCGGAGCAGAGGCAGGCCCGAGCCGACGGCGTCGCCGGAGACTTCGCGGTCCCGCCCGGGCCGCCGCCGCCGCCCGCCATCCTCCTCCTCGGCCGCCGCCGCTTCCTCATCTTCCTCCTCCCAGAGCCCGGAGGCGCTGCTGTGGCTCTGAGAGACGTTCCCGCTGTCTCCGCTCCACGCAGCTCCCGGGGGCTCGAGCTCCTCCTCCTGCGCCAAGCCCTCCCGCGGCCCCAGACCCGCGTGACCCCTCTCCATGGCCTCGCAGCAGCCGGCTCCCGCGACGCCGCTCCCTCCCTTTCACGCCCACCCGCGGCTCCGGCGCTGGAGCTCGCTGGCGCGCGTACCGGAATCCTCTTCCCCCGCCCCCCCCTTTATTGGCCACACCCACCTGGAGCTCGGACGCGCCCTGGGACCTCCGTCTGCCCCGCCCCCCAGCCTCCCCGCCCCTCTCAGCCGAGGCGTGTCACGTGCTGGGGAGGGGCCAACGCGAGGGCCTTTGGAAACCAGCCTGGGCACTTACTTTGGACCGGTCTCACGGGCTATAAATGCCGGGAGGGTAGCAATGATGGGCCGGAGAATGCTAATTGGCTGATAAGACGCTTCGGGGCTGAAGCCTGGGCCCTTGTGGATGAATTTGCATCCAGAGGTGGAAAAGCTGTAAGGAGGAAATCTCTTGCACCCACGTTTCCTTGCCCGCCAGCGCCGGCAATTCCAGAGAAAGAAATCACAATGACTCTAATAGCCTATATACGGCTTCCACTTCCCTGTGCCCCTTCTCTCCACTGATTGAAGGGCCGGAGAGTGGAGCACTCCGCTCCACCCAATGCCTTCCTTTATAGAAGTTCCCTCCACCGGCGTCTGCTGCCCTGCCTGAATTTCAGCTCCGTGAAACAAGATACCCCTGCCAGCATAAGTTCATCACTTCTGAACACCCCCACGCTGCTAACTCAAGTCCCGACGGATGCCGCCGACCCGCTGATTAGACGAATGTAGGGTGGAGCACCAAAGTCCTCCCAATGCCTTGCTTTATAGAGGGTAGAAATAGCCTTTCAGCTCAGTACATGCATCTGCCGTGAGTTGTCCTCGCTCATTTTCCTTTTTATTAGTTGTAGCCCCATGGTGCCTCACACAGAGTGGGTGCTTAATAAGTATTTATCTATTTGGCTAACATTTTAGGTTCACAAAATACTTTTCTCACATGGGTGAAAAAACAGGCTTGGAAAAAGGAAGGTTATACAGCTAGTGAGTGTCAGGGATGAGATTTCCCCCTAGAGTGATAACCATTACAATAGCTGACCCTCAAATTCAGGAAATTCCTAAATTATTTTATTTGGTCACTACCCTGCAGTGTTGGAGAGGTCTATTTTTCCTGTCAGGAATGTGGAAGAGCTCTTTAGTTTAATTAAACTTTTCCTGAGTTGATTAAATGCTATGCACATGGCATTGTAACAGCCCTGAGGGATTCAGATCTGAAAAAAATTGGCACAATCCTTGTCTTCAAAGTGTTTGGAACTCTTAACAGGTGAGTTAAAATGTATATTAAATAAGATATTAATAAATTAATACATACTATATTAAAGATGATATGAGGGAGAATTCAAATAAAGGTATGGATCCTAATAAAGGTAGCTAGGTCACGAAATAGAATGCTGGACCTGGAGTCAGGAAGACTCATCTTTCTGAGGTCACATCTGGCCTCAGACCTTAGCTGTGTGACCCTGGGCAAGTCACTTAACCCTGTTTCCCTGAGTACCTCATCTGTAAAATGAGTTGGAGAAGGAAATAACAAACCACTCCAGTATCTCTGCCAAGAACGGGACAACTTTAGAAATCCTAATAGTGCTACAACAAAATTTGAGAAAAGAGAAAGAATAGCATTTGTATATGCCAAGGTGAGAGGAGCTTTAGGCATGCATAGCCTCTCCAGAGAGTCTTCCTTCCATTAATTGTAAGAAATTAATATTTCCTAGCTCCTGGCAACATCTATGCAAATATTCAATTCCCATGACTTTCCTTTACCTTTTTCAATATTTAAAGGATTTTTTCATTGATTTCAGAACCATCCTCTCAGATGTGTATTGGAAACCCTATACAACCTAGCTGAGGTCCTTTGACAAAAATAAGAAAAGAACCAGATTAGTAACTTCTCAGTGTGGCTAGCGCTGTTGGAATGGACTATATTGTAGTAACTCCATTGTGGGGTGGGAGAAACTAAGGTACAGAGGGAATCGAAAAGGACACCAGGACACAACACAGTATGTGGGAGTTATCTGTGCAGCTCTCCACTGAGACCTAGGAAAAGAGCACAGCATCTAAATGGGGGCCAGTTCTGACAATTCAGAAGTGATTTGGGGCAGAGACCTAGGCTGGTGAACTATGCATTTTGCAGTGTAGGAAGAAGCTGAGATCTTTGAGATCTACCCCCCACGAAACCATAAGCAGAGAAAGGAGTTAGAGTGAATAGGCAGAAAATGGGGGGGGGGTGCAGAGGACAAATTACCAAAGATCTCAGGATGAAGAAAACTCAAAGATCTTGAATATAATTGGGTAAATCACCAGGGAAAACAGTAACAGCAGAAGGAAATATCGTCTCCAGATAAAGTAAATGAATTCGGGCATTTATGAATAGATACTGCAAAACAGAAGAAAATGACCCAACTCTTGATGAGAAGGACCACAACACACTGTTTCTGAATGATTCAAAAGAGATATGAAAATTATAAAAGCAGAATTTGTGGCCTGCACAGCAAAAATAGTGGGCAGAATAGAAAAACTGGAATCTGTAATGGCAAGTGTCACCAAAGAAACACAAGAGAAAACAATTGTTTGGGAATGCAAATTTACAAAAGTGAAGGACAATCTAGAAGAGAAGCAAAAGACATTAATATTATAGAAAATATGCTCGCTGTGCAAGCAAAACATACTGTTCTCAAAGACAGGATGCATAGACAACTTAAGGATCATAGGTCTTCCAGAAGAACACAACAGTATCAAAAGCTTAACACCATAATGCAAGAAATAATAAAAGAGAACTGCCCAGAACTTCTATGTGTAGTAAATGAAATACTATTTGAAAGAATTCACAGATCACCTCCAGAAGAAAATCCAAGGATGCAAACTTCAAGACACATAGTGGTTAAATTTCTCAATTTAATTCAGAAACAAGTTCTTCAAGTGATCAGGAGAAAGATCTTCAAATATATGGGGAAGGAAATTCTTATAGTGCAAGATAATCATTCCTTACCCACCTGAAAACCTAGGAGGAATTGTAATAATATATTCCAAATAGCCATGGAGTTCAAGATGCACTTAGGGGTGGCCTAACTGCAAATCTAAACTTAACCATACATGAGAAAAGACAGATGTTCAATAATGAAGAGGTATTTGAAATGTTCATAGAAAGGAAATGAGAACTGAAGAGATTATTTGCTTCTTAAACACCCCAAACAGCAGAAATGTGAGAGGAACAAATAAATGCATTAGGTCAAGATAGCAACAACAAAGGAGAGACAGCAAAGAGACAAATAAGAAACTTCTTTCTAAATGTACACAAGAAAACGGGTGAAGGCAGAAGTCTGGTGGAGGTAACAATGAAAAGCTGTCTCTCAGGGGTATTATGGACCGAAGCTGGTGAAGCCCTGCCTACAGGTGAATCAGTGTTTGTGTGTATATGTGGTGACATTATAGCATGAGAGGATACACGAAGCGGAGGAGAGGAACAGAGAAGAACGTGTGATGTTCTGAGGTCAAATCAAGGATTAGCAATGAGGGGAAGATGATCCCCATGGTAGCTTAAAGAGTAGAACCTACATGGGAGTGAGTGAGTAGGGCAGATGGGGAAGGATGGAAAAAGGAGGAAAAGAAGGAGGCTTTGCTTTGGCGATGGGAAGGAGTTACACTAATAAATGCTTTTATGAATGAAGAAAGATGTTCTGTGAAGGGAGATAGGGAACTTGTGTTGAGTGTGACCTGAGGGATTTTGTGCTTGAAAAGTCTCCTCATGCTACTATGGAACTCCTGGGGGTAACTGATATCTAGGGAAACCTGAGGGCATCGACCTAGGGAGGAGATTTGGAGGCAAATGGGAAAAAAAAACAAGTAACCAGGGTAGGTATAGATCAGTTATGGCCCATATAATCTAGGTTGTGGTGAAGGAGCAGTTATACCATGGAGTAGTGCCCTCTCTGACACCTGCAATAATTGGCATTGTTCTGGGAGTGAGACCCAACAGAAAAGGGGAATGCATGGGACACACTCTACAAAGTCATGGAAGAAACTGCCTAAATGGGAGAGTCTAGAATAGATACCTTGGAGGTCTTGATCCAAAACATGGAGAATTTGGGGAAAAGAGAGAGACCAGATAATTATAGGGGTAATGAATCAGAGACCATGGGTCTAGAATAGAAAGAAAAAGAGGATAGTTAATGAAGAGAGTGAGAGATACCCTTTTTGGAAAGGGCCGTAAAAAGATAAAATTTTAAAAAACTAATGAACAGAACTAGTTGAATGGAAGGAGAGGAAGGAAGAATCTACTTGGCTAACTGAGAGGAAGAAGGGAGAAGAATTATGTCACCAGATAAAAGCAGTAAATATAAAGGAAAATAAAAGCAAAACCACAAAGAGAAAGGGGTAACAAATGAGAAGAGAGGATTAGGGATAAGGGGAAGAGAGCCAATGGAAGCAGAGCTACCTCAAAAAAGATTAAGATAAAGTAACTGGAGGAACATGTACTGTGTTTGCAGAAGAGGGGGGAAATCATAAGTTGAAAAAAAATTAGAGACAGTTGGAGGAAAATATAAACCTAATGTATAACTTAAAATGTGAATGGAACAAACAATCCAATAAAATGAAAAGGTATGACATTGGGTTTTTTTAGAAAAGCAAAACCCTATAACTTGTTTACATGATACACATTTAAAAAAAAAAAAACAAAGACATGAAAAACAACATGGAGGAAATGGAAAAAAATTAACTTTGCTTCAAGTGAATCTAAAAAAACAAACTGTAATCATGTTATCCATGCAAAACCAAATATTCAAAAAATGAAAAGAGATAAAGAAGGATATATTATGCCAAAAGGAATGATATACAACAAACCCACTATTAACAAATCTATTTGCTCCAAATGCCTTCACGTTCAAATTTATAAAGGTAACATTATCTGAGTTGCAAGAAGATAGAAACTAATATAGTAGTGACAGGGATTTCATTATTCTCGCAGTTTTGAGTAACAGTGTCTTGTAAATGAAACAGCAAAAGAATAAACATGTGCTATTATTATAGTTTATATATAAATTATGTTTCATATATATATATTTCTGAGCACCACGTGAGACTTTTTAAAATCTTTTGAAAATATTTAATTTTTTCCCAATTACATGTAAAGACAATTTTAATATTTTTTTAAAAATTGAGTTCCAAATTTTGTTCTTCCCTCACCTCACCTGTCCCTGAGATGGTAAGTAATTTCATATAGGCTATACATGTGTAATCATACAAAACATAGTTCCATATTAGTCATATTGTGAAAGAAGACAGACCAAAAGAAATGAAACCATGATAAAAATAAAGCAAGTGAAAAATGGAATCCTTCACTCTGCATTCAGAGTACATCAGTTCTTTCTTTGGAGGTGGACAGCATTTTTCATCATGAGTTCTTTGGAATTGCCTTAGATCATTGTATTACTGAGAATAGCTAAGTCATTCACAATTGATCATGGTACAATGTTGCTGTTACTATGTACAATGTTCTCCTGGTTCTGCTCACTTCACTTTGCATCAATTCAAGTAAGTCTTTCCAGGTTTTTCTGAAAGCATTCTGCTCATCATTTCTTATAGCATAATAGTATTCCATTACAGTCCTCTACTACAACCTGTTCAGCCATTCCTCAATTGATGGGTATCCCCTCAATTTTCAATTCTTTGCCACCACAAAAGGAGCTGTTATAAGTACTCTTGTACACATGTGTCCTTCCCCCACCCCCTTTTTAAAAAATCTCTTTGGGATACAGACCTAGTAGTGGTATTGGTGGATCAAAGTGCATACACAGTTTGATTGCCCTTTGAGCATAGTTTCAAACTGCTCTCCAGCATGGTTGAATTAGTTTACAACTCCACCAGTAGTGTATTAGTTTCTCAATTTTTCCATCTCCTCTCCAACATTTATCATTTTCCTTTTCTGTCATATCAACCAATCTGATGGGTGTGAGGTGGTAACTCAAAGTTGTTTAATTTGCATTTCTTTAATCAATAGTGATTTAGAGCATTTTTTCTTATGACTATACATAGCTTTTATTTCTTCTGAAAACTGCTTATTTATATCCTTTGACCAGTTTATCAATTGGGCAATGACTTGTAGTCTTATAAATCTGACTTAGCTCTCTATATGTTTGAGAAATGAAGACTTTATGAGAGACTTTTACTGTAAAAATTGTTTCCTGGGTTTCTGCTTTCCTTCCAATCTTGGTGTTGGTTTTGTTTGTGCAAAATCTTTTTAATTTAATACAACCAAAATTATCCATTTTTTAAAATTTAGTAATACTCTCTATGTCTCATTTGGTCATAAATTCTTGATTTCTCCATGGATCTGACAGGTAAACTATTCCTTACTCTCCTAATTTGCTTATGATCTCACCATTTATGTCAAAATCATGTACCCATTTTGACCTTACTTTGGTATACAGTGTAAGATATTGGTCTATACCTAGTTTTTGCCATAATGTTTTTTTGGTTAATCAAGCAGTTTTTGTCAAATAGTGAGTTCTTGTCCCAAAAGCTGGGATCTTTCAGTGTATCAAATACTAGATCACGATGATCACTTACTGCTGTGTCTTGTGTACCTACCCTATTTCACTGACCCACCACTCTATTTCTTAGCCAGTACCAGATAATTTTGATGATTGCTGCTTTATAATATAGTTTGAGATCTGATATAGCTAAACTACCTTCCTCACATTTTGTTCACAGATTCCCTTGATATTCTTGACCTTTTGTTCTTCCAGATAAACTTTGTTATTATTTTTTTCTAGCTCTATAAAATAATTTTTTGGTAGTTTGATTGGTACGGCACTGAATAAGTAAGTTAGTTTAGGAGGCATTGTCATTTGTATTGCATTGGCTCACCCTACCCATTGATATTTTTCCAGTTGTATTTGTGTGAAAAATTTTTTGTAAACGTGTTCATATAGTTCCTGAGTTTGTCTTGGCAAATAGACTCCCAAGTATTTTATATTGTCTACAGTTATTTTAAATGGAATTTCTCTTTCTGTCTCTTGCTGGTCTTTGTTGGTAATATATAGAAATACTGATGATTTATTTGGGTTTATTTTATATCCTGCAACTTTGCTAAAGTTGTTAATTATTTCAAATAGTTTTTTAGTTGATTCTCTAGGATTCTCTAAGTATGCCATCATTTCAGCTGCAAAGAGTGACACCTTTATTTTCTCATTGCCTGTTCTAATTCCTTCTATTTCTTTTTCTTCTCATTGCTTTGGCTAACATTTCTAGTACTCTATTAAATAATAGTGATGGTGATGATGGGCATCTGTGTTTCACCCCTGATCTTACTGAAAAGGCTTTCAGCCTATTCCCATTACAGACAATGGCTGCTGATGGTTTTAGATAGATACTATTTATCATTTTATGATTTTTGTGGTTTTGTTCTTGATATGATCTATCATGCTGATAGTTTTCCTAATACTGAATCAGCTCTGCATTCCTGGTATAAATCCTGCTGGGATGTAGTGTATGATCCTTATGATTTATTGCTGTATTCTCCATGCTAGTATTTTATTCAAAAATTTTGCATCAATATTCTTAGGGAAATTGGTCTGTAGCTCTTCCTGATTTAGGTATCAGCACTATATTTACATCATAAATGGAATTTGGTAGGACTCCTTTGCCTAGGTTTCCAAATAGTTTATATAGTATTGGAATTAGTGGTTCTTTAAATGTTCAGAAGAATTCATTTGTAAACCCATCTGGCCCTGAGGATTTTTTCTTAAGGAGTTCATTGATGGCATATTCAATTTCTTTTCCTAAAATGGGGTTATTTAAGTATTCTGTTTCCTCTTATGTTAATCTGGACAGTTTATACTTTTGTAATATCAATCTATTTCCTTTACATTGTCACATGTAGGCCCATAATTGGGCAAAATAGTACCTAATGATTACTTTAATTTCCTCTTCATTGGTGGTGAATACTCCCTTTTCATTTTTAAGGCTGATAAATTGTTTTTCTTCTTTCTTTTTTAAAATTCAGATTAAGCAATGGTTTATCTTTCTTATTGGTTTTTTCATAAAACCAGCTCCTAGTCTTATTTATTACCTTGACACTTTTCTAACTTTCATTTTTATTAATCTGACTTTTGGTTTTCAGGATTTCCAATTTGGTGTTTAATTCAGGAATTTTAATTTGTTATTTTTCTAGTTTTTTTTCGTGGTATACCCTATTGATCTGCTCTTTCTCTGTTTTATTGATATAAGAGTTAGAGAGAGAAATTTTCCTTTAATCACTGCTTTGGCTGCAAGTCATAAGTTTTGGCATGTTGTCTCATTGTTGTCTTCCTCTTTAATTAAATTATTGATTGTTTCTATGATTTGTTCTTTGATCCACTCATTCTTTAGTAGTCAGTTATTTAGTTTCCAATTAATTTTTAATCTATCTTTCCACTGCCCTTTATTGAATGTAATTTTTGTTACATTATGACCTGAAAAGGATACATTTAATATTTCTGCATTTGATTGTGAGGTTTTTGTGCCCTAATACATAGTCAGTTTTGTGTAGGTGCCATGTACCATTGAGAAAAAGGTATATTCTTTTGTCCCTGTTCAATTTTCTCCACAGAGCTATCATATCTAACTTTTCTAAAATTCTATTCATCTCCTTAACTTCTTTCTTGTTTATTTTATGATTAGATTTATCTAGTTCTGAGATGGGAAAGTTGAAATCCCCCACTAGTATAGTTTTACTATCTATTTCCTCCTTTAACTTACTTAACTTGTTGTTTAAGAATTTGGATGCTATGCCACTTGGTGCATATCTGTTTAGTACTAACACTACTTCATTGTTTCTGGTACTTTTTAGCAAGATGTAGTTTCCTTCTTTATCTTGTTTAATTAGATATATTTTTGCTTTTTCTCAGATCAGGATTGCTACCACTGCCTTTTTTTTTTTTTTTACTTCAGCTGAAGTATAATAGATTCTGCTCCAGGCTCTAACCTTTACTCTTTGTAGGTCTCTCTGCATCAGGTGTGTTTCTTGTAGGCAGCATATTGTAGGATTCTGCTTTTTAATCCACTCTGCTATTTGGTTCCTTTTTATGGGTGACTTCATCCCACTCACAGTTATGATTACTAATTGTATTTCCCCACATCCTATTTATCCTCCTGTTTATCCTTCTCTTTCTCCTTTTATCTTTCCCCTTCTCATCAGATATATACAGTTGAGCCTTATTTAATCCCTTATTTTTCTTTTTCCCTTTTTATGTTTCTCTTGAGTCTTGTATTTGAAGATCAATTTTTTGTTGTTGTTCAGCTCTGGTCTTTTCATCAAGAAAGTTCTCAGTTTTGTTGAATGATCATTTTTCCCTTGAAAGATTATGCTCAGTTTTGCTGAGTAGGTGATTCTTGGTTGTAGTCCTAGTTTCTTTGCCTTTTGGAATATCATGTTCCATGCCCTCCAGTTCTTTAATGTAGAAATTGCTAAATCCTGTGTATTCTTGACTTCAGCTCCATGATACTTGAATTGTTTCTTTCTGGCTGCTTGCAATATTTTCTTTTTGACCTAAGAATTCTGGAATTTGGCTATAATATTCCTGGGAGTTTTTATTTGGGATTCTCTTTCATGAGGTGATCAGTGAATTCTTTCAATGTCTGGTTCTAGATTATCAGGGCAATTTCTTGAAGCATGATATCCAGGTCCTTTTTTTGACTATAGCTTTCAAGTAGTCCTATAATTCTTAAATTATTTTTCCTGGATCTATTTTCCAGGTCAGCTGTTTTTCCAAAGAGATATTTTATATTTTCTTCTATTTTTTCATTCTTTTGATTTTGATTGATTGATTCTTTATGTATCATGGACTCATTAGCTTCCACTTGTCCAATCCTAATTTTAAAAAGTTATTTTCTTCGGTTAGCTTTTTTACCTCATTCTCCATTTGGCCAATTCTCCTTTTTAAGGAATTGTTTTCTCAGTAAATTTATGTATATCTTTTCCCATTTTTTTGTGCTTCCTTTATCAAGCTGTTGACTCTTTTTTCATGATTCCTTTACATCATTCTTATCTCTTTTCTCATTTTTTCTTCTAATTCTCTTATTTGATTTTTAAAGTCCTTTTTGAGCTCTTCCAAGAGTTCTTTTTGGGCCTGAGACAAATTCACATTTGTCTTTGAAGCTTTGAATATAAGCATTTTAACATCGTTGTCATCTTCTGAATTTGTGTTTTGATCTTCCCTGTCACCATAATAACTTTCTATGGTTGGGTTCTTTTTCCGTTTTTTTTTTTTTTAATTTTTCTCATTTTTTCCAGCCTAGTTTGTTACTTTTAAAGTTGAACTTGTTCCTGGGGTGGAGTGGACACTGTTCTAAACGTCTGGTGCTGGGGACTACGTGCCTTGGTTGCTAGCCTGATGTTATACCTGGGTTACAGGGGGCCTGGCTATTCACCTGGTGCTGTGCTGGGGCCATGGGTGGCAGGGGCAGTTGACCGGCCTATTGCCTGATGTCGCGTTGGGCCCCACAGTGGGGGGGAACCTGGTGTTGTGCTGGGGCTACAGGGGGCCTGGTGCTGTGTTAGGGTCCATGAGAGGCCTGACTATCCTCCTGGTACTGCAGTGGGGTGGGGAGGGGTCCTCTGGCCGCTGGCCTGGTACTTTGCTTGGGCATGCAGAAGGTATGGTGCTGCTCTGGTGACAAAAGGCTTTGTTGTGCTGGGGCTCAGGGCTTCCTGCTGGCTTGCTGAGGTGGGCCCTTCTGCTACCTTGCCAGGACACTGCCCTCTCTGGACTGTGCTCCTCTTTTACCTGAGTGAGACAGACCTTTCCTGCCAACCTTCCAAGTTGTCTTAGGCTGGAAAATTGTTTCACTGTGTCTTTTTTTTGGTTCTGCCTTTCCAGAATTCGTTTTGAGGCACTATTTTATGGTTGGCGGAGGAGAATTTGGGAGAGTTCAGGCAACTTCCTGCTCACTTTGCCATCTTGGCTCCCAAATTTCTCAGCCTCTGCAGTTTTTGACACCTTTGAGCAGCCCACTCTCTCTTTCTTTGACTTTCATTACCCAGCTGTCTTCTGGTTCTTCTTTTCCCCATTCCTTCTCTGAGCTTTTGCCAGTTCATTTTCTCCCACAGGATAAGTTTAGATATCACCCAAGATTCTGTCCTTGGCCTTCTTCTTTTCTCCTTGTTGATTTATTTCACCAACTTTCAGTTATCATCTTTGCTTAGTTGACTCAAAAATCTGTGTCTCCAGCCCTAGTTTCTCACTTGAACTCCAGCACAAAAATAAATACAAAGTTATTTAATCATGGTTGGCAATGCGAGCATTAACAAATGGGGG
>CM053622.1:173066776-173129594 GCA_028646595.1 Phalanger gymnotis | reverse complement strand
TTTTGAGTCATTTATTTAAATTATGGCCTGAGTCCTGACTAGCGCAGTTCTCTTTTCACAGACCATGAGTGAAGTGGATGCCCCTTAATACTTGTACCTGACCTCTGAGACAATCTCCAAATTGTCCTGTATATATTTTGTTTGCATGTGGCTGTTTGCATGTTATCTTCTCCAAGAAATTGTAAGGTGCTTAAGGGCAGGAACTGTTTTTGCTTTTCTTTGTATCTCTAGTGCCTAGAACATAGTAAGCATTTAATAAATGCTTGCTTGTTGACTTGATATATCAGATGGCCAAAGAGGTGATGCAGCGAATAGAGTCAGGAGTCGGGAAGTGGAGTCAGATACTCATCAGATATTTACCAGAAAATACCATGATGGTAGCAAGGGGAGAGGAATGCTTCCATAACACTTTAGCAAGGCACAAAGAGTGCAGAGGCAAATGGCTGGGGTGGGAATGGGAGATGGGGTGGTAGAAGGAGGTAGGCAGCGGTAGGGGAGAGAATAGGGAGCGGGAAGGGCACAGAGAGTCATTTATATAATCTTGGGAGTTGAGAGCAGTCAGACAAAATGGACCTGTAGCAGGGAGAGGAGTGCTAAGTGGGACAGGAGTTTGGGGTCTCATTTTTATAAAGCTTTGGTGATGGGTGATAGAGTAACGCTTATCCATGCCACGGTCAGTTTAGTTCAGTAACATAACCACATCATCTCAATGCTTATCAACAACACCTTAGATTTAGTTCATGAGCTTAATGCTTTGCCGGTGTTTTGCTGGTCTTACTGAGAATGTCTGGAGTTTATCTGAGGCTTACAGACCAAGGGCAGTTAGCAGGACTGAGAAGCCATTACATTAAGGCTTAGCTGCCTTCCCCTAATTTAGCACACAGTTTCAGGATGTGGCCTTAGTTAATTTATGAGACAGTTTCAGTGGCTCCTGTGCTCCCCTAATTTATGAGATAGTTTGTAAATGATTTCTAGGTTCCCCTTGCAATACTACTTCCTATTAGCATTATCTTATACTGATTACTTATAAACTTACTATATTAACTGGGGGGAGGGTTGGTCAGGGGCACCAGAACAAGATACAATTTCAGCACACTGGGGGACTGAGAGGATGGTGGTGCTGTTGACAATGATAAGGAAATTTCGAAGTGGGCAAAGTTTAAGGGGAAAGATATTTTCAGCATGTTGAGTTTGAGAGGTCTACTGGACATCCAGTCAAAATGTCATACCTGTAGCAACTGAGGGAACCTCACCCAGATGTGAGACTGGAGATCAGCAGAGAGGTTAGGGCTGGATAAGTAGGTTTGAGAATCGTGAGTATAGAGATGATAATTAAATCCATGGGATCTAATGAGTTCACCAAGGGAAGTAGTATAGTGGGAGAAGAGAAGAGGGCCCAAGATAGAGCCCCATAGGATACACAGGGTTAGTTGTCATGACCTAGATGGAGATCCAGAAAAGGAGACTGAGGATTGGTCAGATCGGTAGGAGGAAAACCAAGAAAGACCATTGTCATAAAAACCTAAAGAGAAAAGAATGTTAAGGAGCAGAGGGTGATCAACAATGTTGAAAGTTACAGAGAATTCAAGAACGATGAAAACTAAGAAAAGGCCATTGGACTTGACAGTTAAGAAATCATTGTCAACTGTGGAGAGGGCAGTGTTGGCTGAATAATGATATTGAAAGCAAGATTGTAGAGAGTTAAGAAGAGAGTGAGAGGAGAGGAAGTGGAGGCACCTATTGTAAATGGCCTTTTCTTTTCTTTTTAAAATTTATTTATTTTCAGTTTTCAACATTCACTTCTGTAAGATTTTTGAGTTCTAAATCCCCTCCCAACTCTCCTCTCTCCCCAAGACAGCATGTCATCTGTTATAGGCTATACACGTATACTCTTATTAAACATATTTCCACATTAGTCATGTTGTAAAGAAGAATCAGAACTAAAGGGAAAAACCACAAGAAAGAAAAAAAAAAGAAAAAAAATGCTTCGATCTACATTCAGTCTCCATAGTTCTTTCTCTGAATGTGGATAGCATTTTCCATCATTAATCTTTTGGAATTGTCTTAGATCATTGCATTGCTCAGAAGAGCTAGCTAATAAAGTCAGTCATCCCACAATGTTGCTGTTACTGTGTACAATATTCTCTTGGTTCTGGTCACTTCTTCAGCATGAGTTCATGTAAGGTTTTTCCAAAATCCACCTGCTCATCATTCCTTTTGGAACAATACTATTCCATTGCATTCATATACCACAGCTTGTTCAGCCATTCCCTTTAGATGGCCTTTGCAAGGAGTTTAGCCACAAAGGGGAGGAGAGATATAGATGATGTTAAGGACAGTGGAAGTATCCAGTGATGGCTTTTGGGGGATGGGGGAGACACATATAGACATTTTATAGGCAGTAGGGAAGCAGGCAGTAGACAGGGAGAAGATAAGTGAGGGGAGAGATGGTAGAGGCGACAATTGGCTGGAGGAGATGGAATGGAATGGGATCACTTGTGTAGGTAGAGACAAGGAGTAGGGCCACCTCTTTGTATGAGACGGGTGAAGGAGAAGATAGTGGCAGAAGGTGTCTGAGTGATATAAGATGGAGAAAGAGGGGAGAAGAGGGAGCTCTTGGCACAGATGTTCTGTTTGTTTTTTTAGTAAAAGTTCCCAACTGAGAGGGGTGGCAGGAGGGGAGCCAAGGGAGGCTTGAAGAGAGAGGAGAAGGGTTGAAAGAGCCGCTGTGAAGAGTGGAAAATGAGTTGATTAGGGAGATATAGAAGGAATGCCTAGCAGCAGTGAGGGCCCAGTTGATGTTATGTAAAAAAATTGTATTGGACTCAGGCAGAATGGTTGTGTGATTTTCTCCATCTTCATTAAGCAGCACCTTTGTAGGAATGAAGGCAGCAGATGATGGGAGTGATTGAAGACAGAACCTCGTTCTTGGAACTATTAGTGATAGGATAAGAAGAAAAGACACTGAAGAGTACAGAGAGCTGAACTGGTTCACCAAGGGGTCAAGATGGGGAAAACAGGAGAATGTGTTGTGTGCAGGGGTGGTGACCTGGGCACCTAAGGGGTCAAGGGATTGGAGGTCATTGTGTGGATGAAAAACAGGATTTGGTATTGGAAGTCAGCAAGAGAGGTGGAAATTCAATAGAATATGATCAGATAAGGCAATTTTAATGTTCAAGAACATGAAGATGGTGCATTTGTGAGTGATGGCAAGATCAAGGGTATGACCATCTTTGTGTATAGTCGAGGTAGAATAGAAGATTACGTCATGGGAAAGGAGTAAGGAGATTGAGGAACTGAGAGATTAGGGTGTTTGAGTGAGTATCAGTATGTACATTGGAGCCCCTTAGTATGAGGGCAGGATTTGGGGAGGAGAGGAAGACTAATCCAGATACTGAACACATTGAGAAAGGAAGGACAGGGTCCTGGAGGTCTGTAGCTACCAGGATTTTAATTGGGTGGCACACGTGGATTGTATGGACCTCAACGGAAGAGGTTATTGAATGACAGTTGTAGGAGACCCTGGGAGGGGCAGTGGGGGAAGCAAGGAATAATCTAATGCCCCCATGACCAATGAGTCAAGAAGTGTGAGTGAAAGTGCAGCCAGTGCTGGAAAGGGTAGCCAGGGAGGCAGCATCATTAAGGAGGAGCTGAGTCTCAGTGAGAACCAGAAGATGGAAGGAATGGGACAGGAAACGATTTAAGGTGAAATCCAGTTTGTTGTCTATGGTATGGGCACTACAGTGGAAGGGATAGATAGCATTTGGCTGGGACTTTGGATGGGTGGGCTGAAGGAGATAGGAATAAGGAACTGGCTACTAGGGGATGGGGGGGATGGGGTTTGGTTGATGACCTACAGGTGTTCAGAATCGCTGGGATGTATAAGATATGAGCAGGTGGGGGTTTGTTAATCATTAAGTGACAACTACCTCTCCCCATTCCAGAGGAAGCTGGAGATGGGGCAGGAGAACTGTGTACCAGATGGAAGGTGTCCAGGGTCACACAGCCCTTATGGATCAGACATGGGACTTCCTCAAGCCTTCTGGCTTCCAGTCCAGCTCTTTCCTCTACACTAGGCTGCTACAAGGTGGCAAGTAGGAACCAAATCATTCTTGTAATGCTGGTGGTTGAGGGAACTCTTTTTGTCAGCACTTTGCTATTTTTAGTTTCCTTTGCTCCATAGGTAGGTTGACCTAAAAGTTAAATTGGAACTTCAGAATGGATACTGAAAGGTGAGTGTGGACTTGTGGATAGTGGACTCAACCTGGGGTCAGGAGTCCTGGGCTTGACTTCTGCTGCAGATAATATGTGATCCTGGCCAAATGTCCTAAATTTCCTCTGTAAAATGTTGCTAATGCTACCAGTGAGGTACTGCTTTATAAACATTAAAGCATGATGTAAATGAGTTGGTTTTTTGTGTGGATTTGTGATTTTCTGCCACCGCTAGTTTTTAAGAACACAAATGACTTAACTAGAGGGTCACATAGCTATTGGCAGATGGGTGGTGCAGTGGACAGAGTGCTGGGGCCTGGAGTCAGGAAGACTCATCTTCCTAAGTACAAATCTGGCCTCAGGCAATTACTAGCTGTGTGACCTTAGACATGTCACTTAACCCTCTTTGCCTCAGTTTCCTCATCTGTAAAATGAGCTGGAGAAAAAAATGGCACACCATTCTAGACTCTCTGCCAAGAAACCCCCAAATGAAGTCAAAGAGTGGGACACAACTGAGAGTGAGTGAACAACAAACATAGCTGTTATGTGTACACAGGGTATCATGCAGCTAGCATGCATCAGAGGCAGGACTTGAACCCAAGTCTTCCTAACTGCAAGCTAGTTCTCTATCCACTAATTTATGTTGCTGCTCAGTTTGAGTTAGTGTTATTAATTATACCTAAAAGCTTGACTTTTAAGACTTTGCCTTGAGATTCATAAATTCAAGAATCTTAGATTCCTAGTGCAGGGAATATCTTCTGTTCCAGTCTCCTAATTATATTTAGCCATCTCAGATAAACAAGGAAGGAAATTTGATTGAAGGAACTAGGCATGATTTAGGCTAGAGAAAAGAATGCCCGTGGAGCATATAGCTGTCCTAACGTATTAGAAAGGCTATAATGTCCAAGATTAGCATGTGATGATAGTCCTGTTGTAATCTACTCTGGTTAGATCGTATCTGGATTTGAGGAAATCTGTTGACAAGCAGAAGAGTGTCTAGAAGTAGGTGACCACAGGGAGGGATTTTGAGAACCTAAGAGATCAGTTAAGGAACAAGGGAATGTTTAATGTGGGAAAGAGAAGACTTATGGGGAGACATGATAACTATCTTCAAGCATCTGAATGGAAGTCTCGTGGGAAAGGAGTTACACTTGTTCTGGTTGGCATTCAGAAGGCAGAACTCAGACGAGAACTAGGGGAGAAGGAAGAGAGCCACATTTTTGCTTGGGGGAAAAAAACAACTTCATAATATTGAACTAGACGGCATCTCAAGTCCCTTATAATTTTGATGTTCCACAAAGGATCGCTTTACCCAATAAATTATCACTTGAGGAAGGAGAGAGTGCCAGCAACCTGAAGAATTAAGCTCTTGTGGAAGAGGTAACAGAATTGATTTTTTTTAAGGGAGATGAGGATTCTGAACTTGATTTTAGCCAGAAGGCCAAGAAGCAATGAAGATAAAGGATTCTGAAAACCAAAGATGAGGGGGAATTGTACATTTTTCAACAAATAAGGGAAGGTACTAGAAATTAAAAGGTGAAAGATAATTTATATGTATTGACATAATCAGACTTGTACTTTAGAAAAATCAATTTGCCTACTCTGTGAATGACAGACTCAGGTTATTGTAGAAATTCAGGTGGTGGTGTAGTATGAGCAGAGAGAAGAGGACATATCCAAGAAGTTTCATGTGGAATTTTTAAGACTTGGCAAGTGATTGGATATGGGGAATGGAGAGTGAAGCATTGAGGATGGTTCTGAACCTGGGTGACTGGAAGAATGGTGGTACTCTTGACAGAAATAGGGAAGTTGGGAGAGGTGCATTTAAGGGAAAAGAAAAGTTCTTACACATGCTGAAAGCAGCTTATGGGACATAAAGGAGATGGTAAACAGGAAGTTGTAAATGTGGGACTGGAGCTCAGGGAGGAGATAAAAGCTAGATATTTCAGGATTCATTTGCATAGAGTTGATTGATTCCATGGAAACTGATGAGATCATTAAGAGAGAATATAAAGAGAAGAGAGGAAAGGACCCAGGACAGAGCTCAGGCATGTATCTACATATTGGGGTGATCTTGCAAAGGATACTGAGACAAAGAAATCAAATGGATAGTAGAAGCATGTGTTAACAGAAGCCAAAGGAGAGTGTGCAGGAGAAAGGGGTGATTTCCAATGCCTAATACTGTATAGAGGTCAAGAAGGACTGAGGACTGTTGAGAAGTCATGAGGATTGGGTAAAGGCCATTCGTTTTTTCAATGAAGGGATCATTAGTGACAATGAAGAGTACAATTTCTGTCAAGTGGTGGGAATTAGAAGCCAGATTGTAAGTGGTTTAGAAGTGAGTGGAAAGTAATAAAATGGAGGTAATTAGAGTTGCTGGGTATGTCATAGTGGATAGGGTCAGGCCTGGAACCAGGAAGACCTGAGTTCAAATTTGGACTCACTTATTAGCTGTGTGACCCTGGGCAAGTCACTTAACCTGTTTGTGAGGACCATATGAGATATTTGTACAGTGCCTGGCACATAGTAAGCACAGTCATTTTTCAGTTGTGTCCAACTTTTCATGACCCTGCTTTGGGGTTTTCTTGGCAGACACTGGAGTGGTTTGCCATGTCTTTCTGTAGCTCATTTTATAGATGAGGAGCTGAGGCTACAAGTTAAGTGACTTGCCCAGGGACACACAGCTAACAAGTGTCTTAAGACAGATTTGAACTCCAGAAGATGAGTCTTCCCAATTCTAAGCCCAGCGCTCTATCCACTGTGCCAACTCAATGCCTCTTCCTTTCCTCTTGGAGCTTGGTCTAGAAAGGAAAGAAATCTCTAAGATGATTGCTTGAAGGGATGGTATGGTCAAATTTTTTTAAGGTTGGAGAGATTAGGGCAGGTTGCAGGGAAGGAGCCAGTGAATAAGGAGAGTTGTATAAGTTGCATTACCTTTCCCACAGTCATATCGGATTTTAGTTTCTCTCAAAGATCCACAAAATACCTCTTCCTAATCTCTTAACTTCATTTTAAAAGTCCTTTGGTCTCCTGCCACTGGAAAAGAAATTTTTGACTCATAAAACCAGTGACAAAGCTTTGACAAATCTGACCTGGGTAATCTGATAGGCAAAAAAAGTAGTGTTGGAATGAAGAAATCTGGATGTTATTTGTCCTTGGCTTTTAGATGCAGACTCACAATTTTAGAGCTAACAGATGTCTTAATACCAACTTCTTCATCCAGTTCCTTATAAAGAGGAATCCTTCTTTTTGGAAAGGACTGAGCGTGCTTCTTAAACTGAGGGTTAGGGTCAATTGTTTTCCTTCCAGCATACAGTATTTGTCATACGCGAATGTATATGTCTCAAAACAGTACTTCGATCAACCAGTAAGTGGTTGAAGCATATGGAGTTTTGACCCAGAGTTTAAGAAGCCCTGAAGCTATTCACTGTGTGCTTTCAAGTTCTAGTATTCCGTGGTTCTGTGTTTTTACCAATTGCAGAACTGAGGCTGAAACATAAAGTAATATAGATGACAACACCGGCAACCAGTGCTATTGATACCTAATTAACTGTCATTAGTGTGACGTTATGATGCTTCTCATCCCGTTGGCTCCTTTGTCTCCCTTCATTCGAAAGGGAGATTATTTAGGCATTTAACTCTATTATCAGTAATATTCTTTACTTTGTCTAACTTGCAACTGGAAAATCTCTATTAACACATTTTTAGTACAAAGGCAAAGGAAAAAAATACTTATTCTTCCACATACAAAAACCAAAACTTTAATAAGCAATATTACAAAGTTGTTTTTTTTTTTTTTTAAGAAAATGACAAGTAGCCAAAGGTAGAAAAATACACTTTGTTCTTAAAATTGAAGACATTTCCAACTGAGTTTTCTTTTCCTTTTTAATAGCTGACATTTTCTGAAGTGGGCAACACAACTAGGCTGATACAAAAGGATTTTTGACTTTGGCTAATAGAACGAATTACTAAATGAACCAAGCAAGTCAATAGCCAGCATAATATTCAGCATGTGATTGTTAGGGTTGACATGATGAAGACAATAGTTTGCTCAGTAATACTCATGTTTGCATTCTGGAGGGGCCAAAAAAACAGGTCCATTTCATTTTTCATTATGGTGTATTGTGTTCATCTTGCTTGAGTCTTTTCCCCTAGATCTCTAAAAGGAGGACCATCTTCAGATCTACACATATTGTGGACCAGAAAAGCTTATTAAAGCTGTTGGCATCCCACAGTGTACAAAAAATATGAGCACAGGTGAAGAGAACCACAACTACCGAAAATACACAATTTCTGATATAAATATTTTCCAAAAGAAAAAATTATTTTTTCACATAATTCATTTAATTAAAAACCCTTTAAGTCAACTGTTTTCCTTCCAACATACAGTATATGTCATAAATGAATGTATGTATCTCAAAACAGTACTTCCATCGACCAGTAAGTGGTGCTGATCTAAAAGAAAACACAAAATCAGCAGTCTTAGCTTTCCGTGTCTGCTGCAATGTTTAAAACATATTTTACACATACATATTTATACAAAAATTTATTTTGAATGAACTCACAGAATAAATGTTGGATGTCCCCCCCAATAAAATACATTTCATATAAAATTTAACTAGAACATTAGGAAATCTTTAAAATTAGTTAATATGTAAACACATTCCTGGAAGAATAAAGGGAAGTGGCCATAAAAACTATGGAATTAGGATTTGCAAGGTAACATTGGTCTCTATTAAAAAGCAGTAGGTTCTATATGACCTGCAAAAACTTAAAAGAAACATATGCATCATATAAACATGTTTGTGTACATATATTAAAAATGTGCATGTGTGTAAATATGTATGTGTATATATATAGATGGCATTATATATAGACAACCTAAATATTTATACACACATGTATGTATAAATACATGGACTGCTTATATATGCATATATACGTATAAGCATGTGTTTGTGTCTATATAGATATGGCATACATACAACACACGCTATATACATATACATAAATACATGTGCATGTACACAAACATGTTTATATACCTACATACACATACAATATATATTTATATACATTCTGAAGGCTATTCTACAGCTATTTGTAGAAATGGAGCAATGGAAGCATTATAGGGATAAGTTCAGGCCTTCCTCCAAGAACACTACTTCATAAGACAACAGTTATTTGACTGTATAAATTCTGATTTATAGGTGTGTGTGTCTAAGTATATATAGCTATGGACACTCATACATACATATATATATACAAGCACATATATATAAACACATACATATGTATATATGTGTGTATATATATATATATACATACATGTGTTTCTGTGTATTTATAACAAGTACATGTGCTTCATATCTACTTCAGAACTTAAATATTCAAATGACTGTTGTCCTACAAAATACTCACCTTAGGAGGCCACATGCTTACCCAAAGCACTGATACTGCTATAGACATTTTTTGGAATTGCCTTCAGATGTTGGAAAAAATTACATATAGGTTCTTTCCTCTTCCTTTTTTTAAACCACGTCTTCCTTGTTAATGTGCCTAGTGACTTTTGGATTTTCCTAAAAATCAATTCCCTCATTCAAAAGAGGGGACTCCAGAATTTTTAAAGTAATGGAAGATAGCTACCACCCACCCCTGGTGCCTACTTTGACAATACTGTGATGTAATTAGACTGATTTATACAAACAGCATAGATAGCAAATTTCTTTGTTTTTTAAAAATATGTAGCTGTACCTTTTAAAACTCAGATATGTTTGTAAAACATTCAGCCTCATTCTTTATAGCTAAGCCTTGTGTATAATGTTAATGCCTAGATGCACGAACCAATACATTTGTAAAACCTATCGGCAAATAAGGAGAGGGAATTTGCCCATGTGCAGTGGCCAATTAATGTTGTTGGTAAATTATATCCTTCTTTAATTTAAGAACTTGTATTTGTTTTCAAACTCATTTGTTTTTTTTTTAAATACAACAACTTGGTTTCACATTTTAAAAGCTCTGAATAAGGCTTTTATTACATTTGGATGTGATATAATTGATTTGCAAATGGGCCAGTTTTTGCATGTAAGCATTAATATAAATATAATTTATATGCATTTTCAAAGTCATTATAATTACAGAACATTTCTATTTGCCAACCTATCCCTTTGAAAGAACCGTGCAAAACAGGAAAAGGAAATTGAAGACAAACAGGAAAAGAAACATACAATTGAGTTTCTACTTATTTTTAATTGGGGATACCTACTTTCTGTGTTATTTCTCCCTCAGTGTTTTTGTAATGTGACCATTATGCATATAATCATTGAGATCATACTCTCCCGCAGTTTTCCTTCCACCTGTGAGGTTTGTAAAAATATAGGTCCTTTAGTCCTGGGTGTGTGTGGTTCTAGTCATTTCTGTTCTGATTCATTTTCAGATCACACACACAGTGGAACCACTAAAGGGTGATCACTGTTCCATCCTCCTCAATACCTCCCCTAGGAATGACCAGACTATGACGTGGATCTGATTTTAGGGAACTTAGTAGTTTGTGGAGGCTGCCATTGCTTTCTCTACTGGAGTTGTTAAGTGTAAGATCCCGCTGTAGTCTGTGGCTGAAATTGGTGCCATTCACCCGTGAGAGGCTGCCAGAAGGCAAACTTGGTGTTTTGGAAATATGCTGGGGCTCCAGAGCTCCTTCAATGACAATGTCGGTCTCTTCATCACTCTCCATTTCATCAGGGTGGAAGTTCTGTAGCACATGGGAGGAAGGCAAGCTATGGTGACTGGCTGTACTGTCTGTTGACTGACCTGAGCTACCAGACATCCGGCTGCTACGGATAATATTGTTCCTTTGGTTGGCTGGCTTAACGGTGATAATAAGATTATGGCTGTTGGCAATCATCATGTCTGTGACCTGGTCAAGGGTTTTACCGGCCACTTCAATCCCATTCACTTCTAAGACTTCATCATTCACAGCCAGCAGCCCTGTGCTTTCAGCAAGGCCGCCAGGGACCATGCGGGAAATGAAGATGCCCGGGACTTTCTCAAGGCCATGGGGTGTCACCCGCACACTCGTACCATCACGAATATAAAAACCAAGTGGTTTCTCACACCCATGCCGATATAGCCGGACCCTCCTGTGGGTTTCAGGAAGGATGTCCACATCAATGATGGAAGACACTGGTCGGAAGTCATGGGGCATGCTGATATTGAGGTGAGGACGCCGGCGGAGGTTATCATTACGAAGGGTAACCAGGACCTTCTTCTTCCTAGTTAATGTGCTGGTCCCAAAGTTACAGTAGTCTACCTCTTCTGAAACAACAAGAAGAAATTAAAATTAGTAATGATCTCCATTCCCATAGATCACAAAATAACAACTTCTATTTTTATAGTGCTTGAAGATTTACAGAGTAAAATCTACAATCCAGTAAAGGAGGCAGTACAAGTATTTGAACCCAGGTCTCTTGACTCTGAGCACAGGGTTGTACTGATCCTTAAGACTTGATACTACCTCACACCTATCAGGTTGGCTAATATGACAGAAAAGGAAAATGGCAAATGTTGGAGGGGGTATGGGAAAATTGGGACATATTAATACTGTTGGTGGAGTTGTGAACTGATCAAACTGTTCTGGAGAGCACGTTGGAACTATGCCCAAAAGGCTATAAAACCTTGCATACCCTTTTACCCAGCAATACCACTACTAGGTCTGTATCCCAAAGAGATGCATTAAAAAAAAAAAGGAACTTATATGCACAAAAATATTTATAGCAGTTCTTTTTGTGGTGGCAAAAAATTGGAAATTGAGGGGATGCCCATCAATTGAGAAATGACTGAACAATTTGTGGTATATGATTGTGACAGAATAATAGTATGAAATAAGATATGATACACCGGATGCTTTAAAAAACAAAACAAAACCTGGAAAGACTTAAATGAACTATTTCACAGTGAAGTAAGCAGAACCAGGACAACAACATACACAGGAACAGCAATGTTGTACAATCATCCACTGTGGATGACTTAGCTATTCTCAGCAATACAGTGATCCAAGATAATTCCAAAGGACTCATGATGAACAATGCCCTCCACCTCCAGAGAAACAACTGACGGTGTCTGAATATAGATTGAAGCATACTTTATAAAAGCTTTCTTTTTCTTGCTTTATCGGTCTGTGTTTTCTTTCACAGTATGACTAATATGGAAATGTTTTGCATGGCTGCATGTGTAATCTATATAAAATTGCTTGCCTTTTCAGTGAGGGGGAAGATTTGGAATTCAAAATTTTTAAAAATGAATGCTAAAAATTATTTTATGCGTAATTGGAAAATTTTTTCTTAGACAAATGACATAAAAGACACATTGCCTTTTTTTTAACTTCATGTTTTTTAATGGTGTTGTTTTATTAGACAGTTAATTGTGAGAGCATAAAATAGTTTTTAGGGATAGAAATCTGACCGTGGATTTGAAGTCACAAACCGGTTTGAGTCCTGGCTCTGCTACTTCCTAGTAGTGTCCTCCCATCTCTGGGGCCTGCACCAGATATTCTCTACGGTACTTTCTAGCTTTCAACGCTGTGGTCCTATGCCCTCCTTAGTAACCCAACTCCAGCTACACAGAAATGCTTTCTAATCACTAACTTAGTACTTGCTCCTACTCCACTGCCTCTTCTTCACCTCTTGCCAACTTCAAGTCATTGACTTTTGGGCATTATGAAAAATCCCTACTCGGTTGCTGCTGAGCAGGCTGCCAGAAAGACCCACATTTAGTTAAATATTTTGCATACTGGCTTCTGTTGGGAATTCTCTCTTGGTCTTTCAATGGCATCTGCTTTGTTTGGGTTGGTGAAACTGTTTGCCAACTGAGAAGCATGGCTAGTCGACAGTTTTTTCTTCCTCCTTCCCCTATTCTCAAATGCTGGCAATTTTTCTTTATAAAGACATTTCTCTTTATATGGGGCACCTTCTTCTTTACCTCCATCCTCCAAATCTCAACCTCGATGAAGTATCTTGAGAAAAAAAGCCCCTTAAATCCATGGATACCTAAGAGAACCCTAGAATCCTGTCGTTTGACCTCTGTGAGGAAGCTGACCTATTTCACTTACAACTATTTCTATAAAACTCAAACAATTGATTCATTTTATTTTAGATCCATAGTAGGGGTGGGAATTGTGGCAGAAAACACTTGAGAGGAATTCGGAAGTATCAATGGAATATGGTAAGATTTTCTTTTAAGTGGCTAGTTATTAAAGAGAATTAAGATCGTCTCTAGGGCCTAGCTCTAGCCAAAAAAGCATAATATTTCTTTAATTTACAAGAAACAAGAAGTTATAAACCTTCTGAAATGGCACTAGGAGCACCAGCCACACCCACTGCTTAAACAGCTGCTTTTCGTAGGACTTGCTGCCAGACAGAATACCAAAACTCAGCCAGATAAGATTCTATAAACAAGCTGAATTCCTCAGAAAAGCAAGGGACTAGGCTCCTATAGAAACAGTTAAACTCTTACATTTTCAGTGTGTGAGAGCTCTTGGCTTATTATTTCCTTTGGGAACCATGGAACATTAGTTGACAGCTCTGGAAAGTACTTCAAAGACAGAATCACTTCCACAGAGGAGAGCAGCCCTTCAGGCAGCTTGGGAATGAAGCCAATGACTCATTAAGAGGGATGTGTATTGTCCCTCAGCCCTGAAGATCACCATTACTGAATATTAAAGTAAACAGAAAGGTCCTCCTACCAGTACCAAGGGACCCAAAACAGGAGGGAGGAGCTCTCAAAGCTAACACTACAGTCAGACATTATTTCCTGTATCATAGGTATAATAGAATCATAGATTTTGAGCTGGAAAGAACCTTAGTGATCATTTAGCTCAACCCCTTGGGCAGCTAGATGGCGCACCTGGCTTGGAGTCAGGATGACCTGAGTTCAAATGTGACCTCAGGCACTTATTAGCTGTGTGACCCTGGGCAAGTCACTGAAACTTGTTTGCCGAAGTTTCCTCACCTGTAAAATGAACTGAAGAAGGAAATGGCAAACCTCTCTACTATCTTTGCCAAGAAAAACCCCACATAGGGCCACGAAGAGTCAGACATGACTGAAACAACTGAAAAAGCTCAACCCCCTTATTTCATCGAAGAAACTGAGGCCGAGAGCTAGGTAAAGTTATTTGTTCAAGGTTGCACAGGTAGTAAACGGAAGGTACAGAATTCGACACTTTGGATATCAAAGGGTTTCTTAACTTTGTGTCATGGACCCCCTTGGGCAAGTATGGTGAATTGACTCCTATGTACCTTTTCTCAGAATAATGTATATTTAAATGCATAAAATAAAATACAAAGGAAACCAATTATATTGAAATATGATATTGAAACATTTTTTAAAACATTCATAGACTCTAGGTTAAGAATTGCTGCACTACATCATGCTTCTTCTCTTTTATGTCCATTGTTTTCTGCCCAAGTCCTTACAAAATAAAGTTCTCCAAGTATTATTTCAAAAACTAATCCACTTAAGTAGGATGTCATTAATAGTATCAAATGTCTAAGACCTGAAGTTTCACAATCATTTTTATCTCCCGTAATAACTTTCCAAAGATGCACAGTATTACCTATAATGTAGTCAATTTTTAAAATGCATTACATTTAATTTGCCTTTTAATATATGTGGTTTATATGGACAAGGTTATCTTGCAGAACAAATTCAACTCAATTTAATGCTCTAGCCAGTTAAAATCTTGTTGATTCCTATCACCCAGGGAATGTGTTAGCTATCTCCATAATGCATAGCTACGATCGTGCCATGCACTCAATCAAAAATCTTCATTGGCTCCAGGCTTAAATACAAGCTCCTTGGCCTGGAATTTAAGGCCATCCAAAATCTGCTTCAACCTACCCTTCTAATTTTATTTCCAGCCATTTGAGACTACTAGCTGTTGCCTTAGCTCACCCTGTCCTCTTCTTCCTCCTTGTAATTTTCTAGGCTATAGTTAATTGATTTGCCCAAGATCACACAAGTAATTTTCTGTCTTTATTTATAGATATCTACTGTTTCTCTCAAAAGAATGTAAACTCTTGAGGGCAGTCACTGTTTCATTTTTCCTGTCTTTGTATCCCTACAGTATCCCACAGTGGCTGGCACAGGTACTTAATAAATGAGTACATGAATAAATGGATGGATGGCAAAGCTGTGGTATTTTTCAACCACTGAATATTTTCCACTGGGCTAACTTAGAGGGAAAAATTGGCCACAAACAAGAGCGAAGGCACATTTACATTTTCAGAATTCTGCTTCCAGTGATAAGTGTTATTAAAGGGTAGGCTTTTAGTGCCTGTGCTAAAAATTAAAAGCAAAAGTTTGGCTGAGTTTTCTTGTTTTCACTTGAGAGTATTTTACCCATCACAGTGAAATGCCGCAGATTAATGCAATTACTTACTTGATTTTGAGCCCAGATTTCCCCATTTGGAATTTTAAACCACTTTTAGGATATTTGTTGTATACAAACAAGCAAGAATCCAAGTCAGACTATATTCACAACATGTTGGCAGTCCATTCTTGGGAGGGCAATCACAGACAGAAGACAAGGTTATTTAACAGGAACCATAAGTATTCCCCAGAGCTGACAAGTTTTCCAGCGCTTGTGATAGTTCAGTGAACGACCTCTTCCTGGAAGTGAGAGTTGGGGTTGGCTGTGAGGAGAATCCTGAAGCTCTCGTCATCTTGCCTCTAAAACACTGAGCTGATAAACACCTGATGAGGATTACACCATGGGAAAAAGAGCTGGAAGGCTGGACAATGGGATAGCTTACACCATCTCTCACATAAGCAAGCGGTCCTTCACTAACTGGAAAACAGAAGAATCTCATGACTGATCATCACTGAGAGGGCATGCGAGTAGTGAATGAGGCACTCCCTTCCAACTGCTCCCAAGCCTAGGAAGCTTACAACTTACAGACAAAGCTACCTAAATTACGACCAACACAGAAGTCCTACATAGATGCCTCGTTGCACTATGGCATTAACCATGGTGGTATATTGGAGATTGTGCTGGGAGTAACAGCTGGCAGACTTTATCAAGCTAGAGAGAATTAGAATACAATCCTTATAGTAGATAGCACGTTCTCTACAACACTTCTTAAATTGTGGGTCTCAACCCCATATAAGCGCTGAAGGGGTCGCGAGTGGAAAAATGTTAAGAAACTGCTCTAGACAGACTGGCCTAGCTTGGCATGGGAAACTGTATCACCATTACATTGTCCATGGGGTGATGAATTATTATTTTTTTTGGAGGTGGGAAGGCAGGGCAATTGGGGTTAAGTGACTTGCCCAAGGTCACACCGCTGGTAAGTGTGTCAAGTGTCTGAGGCCAGATTTGAACTCAGGTCTTCCTGACTCCAGGGCTGGTGGTCTACTCACTGTGCCACCTACCTGCCCCTGGGTGATGAATTCTTTGGCCTCAATATCAAATTCATCGTATCCCCTCCTAGGATATGATTCCACCAATGCCCCCACTGCCAAGTCCATCAAATCTGAATTCTTGTACCTTTCTAGTCTTATTGTTCATAATACCCCAAAATAGAAAAAAAAACACCCCATAGTGTTAGAGGTGGCAGTAGGCAGAGTGGCTATTCTGTGCCCGGCAGATTTGGGTTACATTTTGTACTCCTGTGACTGTAGGACAGTGCTGGAACCTATGGAGGCATTCAGTAATTATTTGTTCATTGATTCATAGAGGAAGGGATTTTATTTCCCTTACCCCAGCTCACATTACGTAGTCAAGGGATGTTGTTCAGTTTTGCCATGTGTGATAGCACACACCTGCAATCCCAGCTACCAGAGAAGCTGAGGCTGGCAAATCTCTTGAGCCCAGGAGTTCTGAGCTGCAGTAGGCTATACCAATTATATTTCCTCACTAAGGTCAGCATCCATATGGTCAACCCCCAGAGCAGGGGAGCATCAAGTCACCTAAGGAGGGGTGAACCAGCTAAGGTGGGAAACACAGCAGATTAAAGCATCCAGACCAATTAACAGTGGGACCAAGCCTATGAATAGCCCCTGCACTCCCCATCTCGAGTGAAACGGGGAGATCCAGTCATTTAAACAAAGGAAAAAAAAAGATGAGATTTAATTCAACAACACGTTCCTTGTGATCTCTTTAGGAAGTGTGAATAACTTTCTCTGATGAGTCTTCATTAGACAAGCAAAACTTAGCCACGTCTTTGCAGGACTAGAAATAGCTAAGCCTACCAACAGTTCTTAGCAGTCTGAGAGAGTCCAAGCCTGGGGTCCAGTAGCAGAAGAAGAAGAAACCTGAAAACCCCCGAGGAAGAATCACTCGTGGAAGACAAAGGGAATTTCCCTTCATCACTTATGGCATCTAGCTGCAGAGGTAGTTGACCAGAAGTAGGCCCTGCATCCATCCAGCAGCTGACATCACATACTCAAGTCAGACATAAATACAGAGAGGCAGTCATTTAAGGCCAGAAGGAATTCCCAAGAGTGTGACATCTGTCAACAGAGAAGAGAGCTGGCTATGAAGTCAAGGGAGGACCAGTCTTGGCAATTGAGAAATAGGTTTCCGAAAAGCCTACACAAAGAAAGGGCTTGGAGGTACTGTACAGTTCCAGAGCTGTGAGTGGCCTTTGGCCACAAGACCCCATGTGTGTGTCTCACCATTACTGTATTCTCTTTGTGCCTATTCTTTCCTTGGATGCTGCATAATTGGAGGAATGTGCCCCAAGTTTATGGCTACCAGTTTTGTCATCTCAGTAAATGCTTTTTACTTAGAGCCATTTGTGCCTACTGATAGACTGTTAACAAGGAAGCATGCCAGTAGGGGCTCGGGAGCTATAGGACCTGGAACCCACAGGGTACCCTAAAACCCACAGGAGTACTTATTCCTCTGGGGACCTAATCTACAAATACAAATTGAAGGAATGGTCCAGAGGGGAGTGCTACATATTAAAATAGGGAAATTTACTGCTCCTTTAACAGACATTTTAAAAATGTTCTAACTTTAATTCCTACTTAGGTCTTTAAAAGCCATTTCCCTGCCACATCATAAAGTTTGGGTAGATTCTTTGTTATGATATATTTCTAACCACCTTGCTAAAAATAAGATGCAATTTATTCTTCTAAGTCCTTTCTAGACTAAAAGACCTACCATTTTGTCACCATCTGGATGTGTAAACAAATGCCATCCTTTTTCATTAGAGTTTATCCTTCTGAAAGCATGACATAGGGAGAGATCACAGTGTAATGACACCATATGGCCAAGTCAGCTCTAACAAAAATATACTGAATTAATCATTCATTTGTTTCTGTTCTCGCATAATGGACACGCATGCATGCCAAAACAAAACCCTCAAGGTTCAGGTGTGTAATCTTTCTGAAAAACTAGACTATTGACTGCATTCCATACTGTCCCTGTCAGGTTCCTTTGGAAAGGTGATGGCAGAAGCTGAGATGATCCAGATTCTCCAACTTTTTTAGACTTTGCTAATACAAGGGAGAGCTGTTCCAGATCTTGGGTCAAAGTTCTACAATTAGGCTTTTAGGAAGAATTACTTTTCTACTTTTAGAAGAACAAACAGTACAAAACAGGTTCTAATTCATCCACAGAGGACGTGGAAGCTTGATGTTGTGCTCCAACACTGAAGATGTCAAACGGCCCGGCCAATTGCATTGTTAATCATAAAGCAAATAGCTAAAACATATTTTAATATTCAAGCAATCCAAACACGGTGTAAGGAAAACATCATGTTTCCCATGTCTGTATACTTCCTCATATTTTTTGGTAAAGAATTTAGGTTGCAAAATTTTACTTATATGATAAATTTCTCTCCATTAATATTAGCAAACTATTTAAAATTATGAAGTATAATAACATTTTGACACTGCCTTATTGATGTAAGCAGGAAGTGGGGTGCAGGGGAAAGACGATGGAGTCAAAGGATCAGTTCCCATCTTTCTTGCTGACCACTTGTGTGACTTTGGGCAGTCCCTTTAACTTCTCCGGCGCTCCAGTTTCCTCAGCTAGACCAGACAAAAGGTAGATTAGATGGTCTCTGAGTTACCTTCCAGCTCTAAGTTGTTTTTTTTTTCTAGTTCTAGTTGTGATACTCTGTATTAGTATTTAAACATCTGAAGGTCACCAACCTTCATACCCCCCCAACTGTGCCCATGATCCATAAGCTATGAGAAGATTCTACAATGTTATTTATTGTGAAAGCAGAACAAAGAATATGCATTTTACTAAGTACTTTCTACTCAGAATTTAAAAATTCTAAAGTGATTATCTATAACTCTGCCATTTTGAGTCATGATCCCGGTGGGGGCGGGGGGAGAATTTTTTTAACTAGTCACCAACACTCCCTCACCCCAAACTATCGAATGTTGCTCAATCCAGAAAGCTAATTTTAAATGTAAAAATATAAAAAAATCATCATTTGTCTGATGCTATCAATCAAAAGTCAAAATGTGACTGGAAGGAAAACTTATATAACTCAACTAATTACTGTCAATTCTAAAGTTATAAATAATTGTTAGTAGAAATTAATATAGCACTTTAAAGTCTGCAGAATGCTTTAAAATACATTATCTTATTTGAACTTACAAGGTATAATAGAACCTACTATCTCCATTTTATGCATGTAAAAACGAATGTCCAGTAAAGTTCACACATTTGAACCTTGGTCTTCCTTATTCTAAGTCTAGCAATGTACCTACTATGGGACTTCTTGTAACCAGCTGGAGATGCAAAATACCGAAGGCTTTTAAAATTAGAAACCATATATTGATTAATGTCTGTCAGTGATCTGCAGACTGATAGATCTCCCTGGTTTGTTTTTTGTTTTAACATAGCTACCTAGCACATATAAAAGCTATTTGGGAGTGGGACTGGTGGTTGGAATTTTCCTTAGGGTGACCATAGCAAAAACTGGAGGGTAATAAAAAAAAATACTTATAATCCTTTGGTTAAATAAACAAACCATTTTTCTGCAAGTGGGATCATGTCTTACAGGAGGAAGAAAACTTAGATTTTCATCTCCTTCAAACCTCTTCTTTTACAGAGAAGTGACTCGCCCAAGGCCACACAGCAAGTAACAGAGGGAGAAATCAAACTCAGGTCCTCTGACTGCAAAACCAATAGACTTATCTGTCAATTCGACAAGACCTCACATGCATACTAGTGGGAACTTTAAAGTATAAAGAACTTTGTGCTTCGTGATTTTCGTTATGTTTTCATTTAATTTGAATAGCATATAATATAGGTCCAAATCTAGGTCACCCTTTCCCCCAAATCTGACAAAGAAATCCTGAATACAGTCCAGAAGTCAGTTATAGTCCAGATCAATCAAACAAACAAAAAACCACTACTGAACACTGACCATTTTTTTTTCATAAAAAGGATCATTATTAATGTGATGCCATCGGTCTGAAAGAATTTACATAGTTTTTTTTTTTTAGAAAGATAAGACATAGTACATGAAATTAAACACAGGCAGAAAGCAAGGTAGTAAATGCCTGTAATCCCGCTGAGGCTGATAGATTGCTTGAGCTCAGGCGTTCTGACATGCAGTTCCCTAAGCTGATTGGGAATCTGCGTGAAATGTAGCACCAAAATGGTGAACTCCTGAGGAGGAGGGTTTGGAGGGAGGGGCAAACTGGTCCAGGTCAGAAACAGATCAGGACAAAGCTTCTGTGCTAATCACCAGTAGGATTGGCCTGTGAATGAATGGCTACGCTTTCAGCCAGGGTGAGATAAAGAGATCCCCACAGCTGCCCCAAAATAGACAGACAGACAGATAGATATATGGATGGACAAATAGATAAACAAATGGACAAGTGAATGGGTAAATGAATAAACATATAGATAAATGAAATTTAAGAAATGAAGGGAAATAGTGAACAATATAAGAGACAAATTGATAGTATTTATTACACAAGTGAAACCTTCCCCAGTAGGTCAGAATAGTCAGTGAAGCCTTCCTGGAGGAGGTGGGGATTCAAACATAAATGGACCTGGATAGAAAGATGGAACATCCCAGGTGGCAAAAAAACTGTAACCCCAAACAGATTTCAGTCTCACAACATAGATGAACCATCACAAACCTCTTCTCTAAAGTTTTACTGGCTGCTGTCCTATACAAAAACACCTTCCTTTCGAGGTAGAGAGGGAGGTGCCTGGCATCACTCACAAACAAGTCCTGGGGCAGATTAAGGAGTGCCATAGATAGAGCCCTAAAAGGAAGTAACATCCTGTCCTCCTTCCCAGAGACTGCCACTGACCTGGCTTTCAATGCTCTATTGAGAGAAGGGAACAAGGGGAAGGGAACATTTAGGTTTTTGTCAAGTAAGAAGAGGAGAGGGGCTTCTTCATAGCTTGTGGACCATTCTTAGATCTTTGTTTGCTGACACACAGGACGGTGCTTATGTGTGGTAAGAGCTTAATATATGTGGCATGAAAGATTAATGTTAAATATCTTACTTGTCTGAATATAGCCACCCTTCCTCCAATGAGATCATTTGAAAGGAAAATTTTTGTTTCGAAGGGAAGATAAAGTTATAAAATACACACACTTAAAAATAACTGATATATAGTCTGTTTTTAGGTTTTCAGTGTCAGATTTGTGGGGCAATGGAAGGGTGGCCTATATTTGGCCTTATACCATATAATATTAAAATTAATAGGGGCAGCTAGGTGGCATAATGAGTAGAGCACCAGCCTTGGAGTCAGGAGAACCTGGGTTCAAATATGGGCTCAGATACCTCAGATAATTGATACACTTACCAGCTGTGTGACCTTGGGCAAGTCACTTAACCTCAGTTGTCCTCCCTTCCCTCCTCAAAAAAAAAGAACCCCAAAGGATTTCCAAGTAAGTGTAGTGATTTTATGGTGAAAAATTACTAAGCATTTAGGTATCCCAAATAATGACAATAGCTCACATTTATATAACATTTTAAGGTTGCAAAGAACTTTATGTCCATGATCTTATTTGATCCTCATAACCCTGAAGTAAAGGAATTATCCCCATTTTATAAGAAAGGTTAAGTGGCTTGCTCTGCAGTCACACAGCTAGTTAAGTACCTGGGCTGTCATTTGAACCCAGGTCTTTTTTTTTGTCACCAAGTCCAATAATCAATTAAAAAAATGTTCTCTTTCCTCACTTCAGGGGTTGGCACACCACCTGTTTCTGTACATATAGTGATCTAAGAATAGTTTTTACATTTTAAAATAAAGTTTTTTTGCTTTTTTAACAGGTGGGCAGGCTGCATTGGGCGCATAGGCCATAGTTTGACCACTGGGTCATACTGCTCAAACACATGGTCCTAAAGTGAGAGGGGAAAAGTCTGTATCTTTCCCAATGAAGAAATAAGGAAATAAGATAGCATCTAATCTCATCCTGCCTTCACACATGGATGCAGATATCTAAGATATGCAGCTTTATTTATCAGCACATGGCACTGGCTCTGTTATTTATCGGCACATGAAGCTGGTGTTTCTGGCCCTATTTTCCTTCCATTTTCAATGAGTTATGTAAGTATAGTAGGTGAACCAGCTTTTTCCACTCTTCTTTTCCATTGTGGAAAAGTTGGGGAAAAAAAGAATGCTTCCCTTTATGAAGCAACTTGCCCTTTTTTTTTTGTCTCAATTATGATTTTGCAGTTGAAGGGAAGAATATCCCTTTACCAATACAGATCAGCAACTCTTCTGCAACCTACTAGTCTTAGAAAGTGCCTGGGGCATTTTACTGGAATGACTGCCCAGCTAGGGTCACAGAATCACTGTCACTTGTCACTCCCTATCCACTAGGACTACCCTTTTTCTCTGGACAAACCAAGTTAGGATGGTATACAAAGAAATTATGCATATAAATATATACATATAAACCACAACAGTGGTTGATAGGAGAAACTCATGGATGAGAGAGCTCTTGCTCTATCAGTGTAGGTCAGTGTCCTTTCTACAACTTACAGTTAGGAGAGCTGCCCAGAGCACTGAGAGGTTAAATGAATGGCCCGAGGTCACACAGGCAGTATATGTCCGGGAGTAGATTGGAATCCAGCTCTTCCTGGCTCTGGGGCTAGCTCTCTCCCTAGCATGGCACACTGTCTCTGAACAGTGGTGAATAAGTCAACGATAACAACAAAATAAAGGACAGGGACAAAGAAGTTAACAGGTTGTTATAGATTTGTATTCTGTTGTGATTTAACAAAAAATTAATTAGTTGTAAATGTATTTGATATTTTTTTGGATGCCTAATGTTGATTTCATAATAAATCACTTAATTCAAAAGACTTCAGTTCATACCAAAAGTAAATTAGAATTGGAAATTCTAATTCTATCCATTGCTGGCCCTGGAGTCAGGAAGACCTGAGTTAAAACATGGGCTCTGATACTTACTAGTTGTATGACCCTGGGCAAGTCATTTAATCCTTATTTGCCTCAGTTTCCTTATCTGTAAAATGAGCTGGAGAAGAAAATGCCAAACCACTCCAGTATCTTTGCCAAGAAAACCCAGATGGGGTCATGAAGAGTTGGGCATAACTGAAACAAATCAACAAGTTACGCATATACATTTTTATCTATTATGTTTCTTTTTAATGATATCCTTTTATATGATGATATTCAATTAGCCAGGTTCTAATTATTGTAAAAACAAAGGGATGGCCCTTTAGTTTCTAAAGATTCCAACATGTTTTACTACATGAGAACACACCATTATTTCCTAAATGCCTTTGGACAACAATGTGGACCGCCAAGGGTAGTTTTTTTTGGGGGGTGGTGAGTGAAGGGGGGTTGTTTTTTTTACTAAAGTCACATTTCTGATCTCGTGCTATATTTTTGTAGCAAAAGCCAACAATTAAGGGAGAAGAAATGTTTTTGAAGCAAATCATGGCCACCCACCCACTCGCCACACCCTGCTTAACATTTTTACTAAAATAATGTGTATTTTTCTCCATTTCCCTGTGCTTCAAAATTCATCCACAAGGGATGCAGGAACGAGAGCATCAGTAGAAGTAAAATGTTTAATTTTATGCTGAAAGATTGGTATATGAAACATCTTGTCGTCAAATAATCCCCAAAGATCATGATGGGGGTTAGTGTATATGTGTTTTAAAAAAGATTTAAACTGTTCCACCTCTCCTAACTGTAAGCAAGGGCTTTTGCCCTCCCACTGGAGTGAAAAGGGGTGTGAAACCTGTATAACCGGTCTCTTTCCCATTTTCTGAGTGACATCTCCCTTGGCACAAGAACCAGAGGAACCAGACTCCTACGAATGGAGAAAACTTAAATGAGGGAGGAAGTGTAATTCTCTAAAGGCTTCCCTCATTTTGTCACATCTGGGGCCATAATTAGGGGGCAGATAGAAGAGAATGGGGGGAAGGGAGAAGCTGGAGGAGGGAGGTTGAGTACAGGGAACTTGGCCACTCTTTCTAAACCAAAGCAACAGACATTTATGAAATGCCTGATATATAATGTACGTGCAACACACTGTGCTTGAGACGTTAGGGAAGTAGATACAAACAGACACAAAAAAACTGTTCTTGCCCTCCATGTGCCAAAAAAAAAAAAAAAAAATTCCATGGAAACAGGTAGACCCCAATGTCATGATGTGGATAATGGAACAGTCCCCTCCTCCCCCACCCAGTTGGAAGTAAGCTTCTTCCTCCCATTTGACCCTCGCCACAACAAATGTTCTTTTGTTTCCTCAATAAAGAGTACCTAGTGGCTTTTTTGGATAGATTGCCTTCTCCCTTTATCTTTCAGGCATTTCCTAAGTAGTGACTAAATGCCCAAATCGTTCCTTTTTAAAAGCACCAAACACATGGTTTGCATACAGGAACCAAAGTAAAATATGTTCCACCTCCATCAAAGTTACTTACTTTCAACCTTCAAGGACCTATATAATTTGATTGGTATAGATGCTTTCCCTCCACCTATGCAGGCCACAGCCATTTTACACTGTAGTTATCTTAGGTGACTGCCTACATTAGTGTTACTGCTTCCTCCCCAATTCCCATTCCCCATTACAAAAAACCCCACAAAACATCACCCTATGTTCAGATATCTAGAGATGAGTCTCTCTGACCTTAGCCTGGTTCTTGGCCAACTGGCACAGATTCTGTCATTAGTAACTAACACTCCATGGAATATGGCCCCTAAGAGCCCAGAGTTACTTCCCTACCACCGTAAGACTCTGGAGCAGAAATTTATGAATTATGTATCATTTTTATTGACATAGTTAAGTTCAATGCAATGAATATTATGCATGCATAGTGCTTTCAATAATCCAACCCCCATCTCTTTAACACTAATGTTCTCCTAGTGATGATATTATCCAGGACACACACGACAATGAAAGAAGTGAATAAATAATGTAATAAGAATGGGAGACGATACAGGAACATTTTGAGTGTGTCTTTGGTATGCTGGAGATATCAAAAGAACCAGAGAATTAGCCTCCATTAAACTGGGTAGATCCTTTGTGTAGGATTTATAGGTGGGCATGGATGAGAATCACAGAAAACAAGGAGGGGTAGCCACCTGCCCAGTGGGGGAAGTACCCAGACTGATAAAACTACTGCTCACTGATCCATCCAGGTATATGAAAATTATTTATTACAAATTATAGTTACAAATACTCTGATGTTACCTTACTTTGAAATTCTTTATATAAATAGCACACATACTATAGTCTTTAACTAGGAATGTTTCCTAACAGCACTGTATTATACTCATTTCAAAGACTTGCCCACCTTACCAAAAAGTGAGCCCTGGAGGAGTGGTGGAGGTGAGAACATATACACGACGCTCCATGCTTTCCTTTGGTAACCTAAAGGCCACATTTCCTTTTAGTGAGGAAACCCAAAATGAGGTTAGTCTTTGGCCAGGGGTTCTGAAATTTTCACTTGCTCAAAAAGGAAACATCTTGACAACCCCTGGCTGGATACAGGCCTCTTGAATGTCACATGCACCGTGTCTATGAGTTTTTGTTTAAAAATCAGGAAAAATAAAAAAGTAGAACTATCCTATGAATCATATAAATCACCTACTTGTCAGGACAAGTTGCATTTAAACAATCTGCAGAGGATTGGCAGGCCTGGAGGCTTGGACTCGGTGATTTCCGGAATAGGGTTATCACAGCTGGACACTTGATTCAAAATACGAAATAGCCAACACCTTTTCCCAACTAAGATGAGAAGTTATGGAAACTATGGACAAATAACATCACTAATATTCCCTAAACCTAATGCTTCCCTCATGCCCCCTCTCCCAGTAAACATCATTATTCTCAACTCTTTGTTCTCTGTTTTTCCAAGTGCCTGAGAAAACTTTTTTTTTTTATCTGAGGTTGGTCCTTTGACTATTTTAATGAAACCATATTCCTTGTACTACACAGCCCCCAGGAAAAGAGGAGTGACTTAACCATATAATAATGTTAGCCAAGAGCTTCCAGCACATACTCATTACCAGCACGCAGTCTATGAACACGGCATTGTTAGCTCGACACGTCGTGGGATGGTGTTGGAGACGAGACTGGTCACATTGTGCAAAGTCAGCCTTATTCTTTTCACAATGAGAGCTTTCTGTGATGGGACTGATTTCCAAAAGAAAAGCTTCATAAATGATAGAACCAAGTAAGCAAGTTAACTGAACTCAGATTCAACTCTGCCAAGCTCAAATAATGAAAACAAACAGAGGGAGACTGGTGGTTTGGCTTGTACCACATGGGCCTGGATAGACATGGTCCCATAACCAGCAGGAACTGATTCTCACCCACTACCAATGGATGACTCGTCAATATTTAGTTTTCATGCTTAATTTAAGGCCCATTATTGTATAGTCAGGACTGTGGTTTAAATCATTTAATGTGACCTTGGCTGACAGTTACATTCTCTGGGAAGAATGTTGCCATATTTATCACAGATGATGAAAAATGATGTAGGTAACCAAAGATCTGGAATTAATAGGAAGAAAACATGTTAATAGGTTCATTTAAGTGGCAGACAGACATACCCCCATGTTTTTCCCTCCTGTGACTGTAACAGCAAACTAAAATTACTTGGGCCCATCAAGATTTTATTTTGCTCTTTTCTTCACAGAGCTGAGGGATCCAATGGTACATAATGCTTGTCAGTGTACCTGTTATTATGAAGTGTTTTCTCATACTCTTACTCACAGGGATTGGCCTATGACAAATTCATAACTAACACTCAGAATTGAGACATACTCTTTGGGCTCTCTGAGAACCTTCAAAAATTTTGCTAAAACTCCACAACCCACTACAGGTTAGATCATTCTGACAGTCAGTCAATAAACATTAGGCACCAACTATGTGCAAGGCACTGGGAATACAAAGAAAGACAAAAGACAACCCTTGTTCTCAAGGCACTCATAATTTAATGGAGGAGAGAGACACCATGCAAAATAGCTTATGTACTAACCAGCTATGTGAAGGAGAAATTGGAAATAATCAATAGAGAGAAGGCACTATAATTAAAGGGGCTTTTGAAAAGGCTTGCTGTAGAAGAGGGGATTTTAGCTGGGACTTGAATAAAAGCAGAGGATTTTATATTTGATGCTGAAGTTAATAGGGTGCCACTGGAGTTTATTAAGTAGGAAAGTAACATGGTCAGATCTGAGTTTTAGGAAGGATAATTTGACAGCTGAGTGAAGGATAAACTGTAGTGGGGAGAGACTTGGGGCAACCAGACTATTACTAATTACTATTACTATATAGCAGGCTATTATAATAGTCCAGGTATGACTGTAGGAGGGTTGTGGACATGTTGTGGACATGTCAGAGGAGAGAAGGGAACAAATGTGAGAGGTTATGAAGATAAAAATCAATAAGCTAATTGATTAGATATGAGGAGAGAGTGGGGTGTGGAGGATGACACTTCAGATTGTAAGCCTGAGCATCTGTGAGGATGTGGTACCCTGAACAGCATTGGGAAGTTAGGAAGAGGGGAGGGTTTGAGGAGGAAAGAGAATGATTTTGGTTTTGGACAGTGAGCTTAAGATGTCTACAGGATATCCAGCTGGAGCTCACTAGAGAAGAGAGGCCTGGGTAAGTAGCTCTGGCGATCATCAGCATAGAGACAATAATAATATCCCAAGGGAGCTGATAAGATCGCCAGTAAATATTCCTAGGTGCTAATGACCAGCTCTCAGTGGCCAAGCCATGAATTTGGAAGTTTGTGAGAAGCACAGGGGATGGGATGATGAATGGGGTTATGACTAAACATGCTTAGTTAGGGTGCTGGACGCTTTTCTCTTTTTCTTCATTTGTCACTGTTTTCCCATTGGGGTCACAGATTGGTTTGCTAGCGTGACTGGATGCTTACAGGTATTTCAATTTACTTTGAGATTGGACTTGGAGAAGGTCCACTCCAACCCCCTTGCTGGGATGTGGAGGTGATCTTGGCCTTTCAAAGGCTACAGCAGCAGAACACAAGCTCCGACAGGTCCTGGGCTGTGTGTCTTGTCATTTACTTACGTGGCCAAAGATAATCATCTTTGGACTGGAAAGGACAGCGTAAGAAATGACTAATAGGACGGTTAAAACTCTTGATAAGGAAGGAGGTAGTGAGAGATCACTCAGCTGCCTTGGATGAGTTCAAATAAGATAAACTATTTCCCAGGGTACTGAAAGAACAGGAGATGTCCCTCAGGCAGAATAAAGTTGAATGGACTAATTTTCCAAAAGTGAAGAGAGTAAAGCGTCTAAACCATGTGGCCTTTTGGCTGAGTCCAAGTTTTACAGAACAATTCCTTTTATTAGGGGGATTTGTTCAGTGAAGTTTGGATTCAGTCAAAGGGCTGCACCTGAGGACCTAGAGGGCCACATGTGGCCTCAAGGCCGCAGGTTCCTCTCCCCGATCTAAACTATAGGCCATTGACCGTAACTTTGATTTCCAGAAAAAAATTCTAGTACATTATCAAAGGAACAGTTCCTGAGCATTTATATCAGGAAGCTAAGAGCCAGCATGGCTTTAAGAAGAATGAGTCTTGTGGGACCAGTGCCTTAACTTGTATAGGCTTCATTTTCCTTGTCCATAAAATGAGGGAGTTAGATAGCCAAATGGTCAACTGTGCCTGAGTTGCCTCTGCTAGGGAAATCTGTAAGTCATTTAAAATATTTGAATGCTTTAAACTGAACAGATCAACCCCAAACCCATAGGAGTAGGGGCGCATAATCTTCTTGATGAAGATGAAATCATGACCATTGATTCACAATGACCCTTCTCTTCCCCAACTAGTCCTAAGTCGCGTGTGTCATGCTTAGTCACGTCAAATCATGCATCGAAACACTTCTAGTCATTTCTTTTCCTGGGGCAAAACTTCCAGAATCAAAGTTCAGTAAGAAAGTTGATATCAAAGATGCTTCCCAAGGTTTTAAGACCAGAAATTCATCACACATTTACTCTGTCTTAACTGCTTTGAAAGAGAAACCTAAGCTTATGGGAGATATCAAAACAATTTGTTTTCTGGAGTTATCTCAAATTATCTTTTCTCTACCAGGAACCAAGTGGATCATTTTGGCACCACATAAAGCCTTTTAGCTAGAGCATAAGCATCAAAGCATACTCTCTCTTAAACGTAAAAGTGACCTTACGCTTCCATTTCCTCCCTTGGAAGTTGGTTACCTTGCTCTGGTTAAGATGGAAAATGAACCTAATTTGCATCACCATTAATAGAAAACTACAACAAAAAAAGAAATATACTAGCCAAGTTAGGAAATCTTGCACAAAGGCACCATGGTTTTATTAAGACCGTGTTACAAATAGAAGTAAATTTAGAGGAACCCAGGGACTTGACAACCTATGGTCCAAAATGTTTCCTTTTTGGCTCTACCACCTTTGCTCAGAAGTACAGGACATTCCATGTCTAGCAAGTGATTGCCATCTAACAATCTGAAGGCTCTCCTAGCTGTCCCATCTTGGGACCCAGTTAACTGTCTAATGGAACCACTGGAGAGTAAAGAAGGGTTGGATTTTTCTATCTCAAGACCTTTCCTAATTTATTTCTTTCCATGTCCACAGTAATTTAGTTCACCTTAAATTCACAAACTTTTTTATTGATTTATCATAATGCTAATAGTTTCTTCTATTCAAGTTTTTGGCTATTTCTCTAAAGGCTCCTAACAATTAAGAGAGCCCTTAAATTCAGCAGCTGTCATTTCATTTGCTTGTGTGCAATGATGTAGAATTTCAAAAAATTTTGAAGCTCTGAGGGGGAAGGAGAAAATGTTTTTCCCCCATTTGTATCGGAAAAAAAAGCGACATGGGTAAATTTCAAACATATGCAATGTTTTTTTCTTAGACCTCTTTACAGATCTTAAAATCAGCTTAGACACATTAAAAATTAGATTATGTACAACATGGTTTGCTAATAAAATTGTGTTATAGTAGAAATATATTTTATTATAATTATTTATGTCTAGCTATATCCAGTTGTTTCAAAATGTCTAATTTTGTTTTACACAGAGCTACAAGATACCAAATTTCAAGGAATCTTGTATTGGGGCAGGAGTTTATGAGATATTATATAGCTATCAAGATTATTGTATACAAAGCTATATGCCAAATAACTATGACCAGAAAGATGAAGAACTTTCCTCCTTTCAGGAGAGAAATGGGAGACCAAGAATGTGGAACGTTAGACACAGTTAAGTGCTATGTACTTTGGGATTTGCTTAACTGTTTTCTTTCATTTCTTTTTTGGAAGGAATACCTGGGGAGATATTGATGGGGCAATATCTGGAAATTATTGTAACCTAAAAAGAAAAGATATCAATAAAACTTATTTTTTAAAAGTTATATAATGTCTTGTAGGTATCAAGTAATCGCAGAAAGCACTTCTTTTTCAGGAAAGAAGCTGGAAAAGAAAATATCCCGAAATTCAATGAATACAGCTTTTGCCATGAGACACTCATGAGACACCAATCAGATCTCATTTTCTGATTCAACATTTTCCAAATTGTTTGGTATTTGGTGCAAAGGGGCATGAGAAAATGGTTATGGCAGTGATATTTTCTCCTTTAAAATATTAAATATGAAAAATATGTATGTATGCATCAAAGATATGTTTTATACAGAAATGTTTTGTAATGAAAACTGGCTTTTTCATTTTTTCATTAATTTTTCCTGTATTTTGTATTAAAACTTTACTAAGTATCTATTGCCCCTTGCCTTGATCCTCAAAGCTGCATTTATGGGTTCTAGCAATGAGTGTCAATGAGTGGTACAGTGGGAAGCATTCTATTTGGAACCAAAAGATTTGGGTTCAAATTCCAGTTCTGTCATTTGCTACAGGTATGACAAGTTAACCTCTTTACATTTACAACATGAGATTATTTGATTAGATGATTTCTAAGGTCCCCCTCCTGCTCTAATCTATGGTCCTATGTTATGAACACAGCAGGTTGAGTTTTTGTTTTTTTTTTTTTCCACTTGTCACATTCAGATGTTTCTGCTGTTTCTGGGGCTTCATTTTTAACAACTTCATAGAGAATTCTTGCTCAGATTAAGATAAGCTTTATCACGTCACAGTTTGGCTTATTTCTTAATTTAGTCTGACTCCCAACACAGGCTGTTTTCTTTCACATGCTGCAGAAGATGAAGGAATTGTTAAGTAAGAAGGCCAAGAAGAGACAAAGGCAAAGGGAAAACCACACTGCCTACCACCACATTGCATATGGGGTACTCTACCTATCCTACTAGATCTCAGGTGACAAGCCCACCTGAGATTCTTGGAGCACACCCCTTTGAGTCTTCTGGATTTGGCAATGTTGTAAAACAATAACAAAGAACGACAAAAATACAACTTCATTACATTTAGTCCTAATCAGTGAATACGCTGCTCATCTTGTAATCCAAAGGCACAGAGCTTACATCTCTTACATTTCTGTCTCTGAATCATGACTCCATGAGATATACAGCAGCACAAACTGACTGATAATCCAAGTAGCCATAAGTACTTTTGTCCCTATCTGTATTTTCCTTGAAAATATTTGCTTTTGCCACCATGAATGAGAACATATGCTCAAGTCAACTTTTAGGCCAAATGATAGACTGAATTGGTGGGTAAAGGGCCACAAATGGCTTCTTAATTCTACGGGAACCAACAAAAGCTAATGAACTAATAGGTATTGGCCAGATTACCACATTGATGCTCTCAGAACTCTGGAATGAAGAGCAACAGCAAATCTACCTTAGGAAATAACTTTTTAAAAAAATCTGCATTTTTTGTTTATTAAGGTTGCCAACTCCCTCCTCGTTAACAAATAAGTCAAATATTTAAACACACTTGGGGCTGCAAAGATTGAGGCTGGATATTCATGAAGCACTCAATTTTTCACAAAGTAGTCATACACTTGAATGTAATCCAGTAAAGACTGCTGATGGAACCTCAAGTGACAAATACCCATCAAGCAATATTCAATAATGGAGCTGACCCAAGCTGTGGCAGTAGACTTATTACTTTGGTGTCATGGTGCTCTTTCTTGGGCTCTCGATGTTAATATATATTAAATATGATTTCTAAAATTTACATATCTAGCCTTATCTGTTTTCCTAACTCTAATCCCACCATCTCCCCTGTTATAGATACCTGAAACTCAGTTGTGTTCAAATTATGCTCATCATTTCTCTCCCTTCCTCCATCTTTCCCTATCTCTCTTGAGGGCACCACCATCCTTTCCCTATTATCAAGTTTTTAACCTCAGAGTTGAACTTTTCTTTCACACTCACCTCAACCCCATATCCAATCATCTGTCACATTCTGTTGATTCTCCTTCCACAATGACTTTCAGCCATCACCCCTCATTTCATGAGATTCTTATCACCACCTCTCTGGACTATTGTAATAACCTACTAATTAGTCTCCTTGCTTTGGTCTCTCCTCTTTCCAATCCATTCTTAACACAGATTCCAAAGTAATCTTTCTAGACACAGGTTTGACCATGTCATTTTCCTGCCCAAAAGCTATCATTGGCTCCCTGGTGCTTCTAGAATAACATACTAATTCCTTAACGTGGTAGTTAGCCCACCGGAATCTAGTTCCAGCCTAACTTTCCGGGCTTACTTTGTATTTCTCTCTGGTCTATTAAGTAGGCCATCTCCTGCATTTGCACAAGCCATTCCTCCATGCCTGGAATGAACTTGCTCTTCAACTCTGTCTCTCAAAGCCTACTGTTGAGCAAGGTAATGTTAAAGGATATGTTATCCAGAGAAGAGTGACTGGGATAGTGAAAAGACCATGTTATAGAAGGATCAAATGAAGGAAGGAAGGATATTTAATCTGAAGAGAATATCTAATTTCTATACTTCAAAGAGAAAAGGAATATGATGGCTATTTTCAAACATCTGAAGCTCTCCCATGGAAAAGGGAATGGTGTTGTTCTCCTTGGTCCCCAAAGGCAGAGCTAAGACAAGAGAATGGAAGTAGAAGAGAAACAGATTTTGGCTCAATTTAGAGAAAAATTTTCCTAACAATTGGAGTTAAGAGTAGTGCATCTCCCTTCCTGGAAGTTAAGTAGAGGATGCTCACTTGGGGACATAGTAGAAATAATTCTGGTTCCGTTGTGGTTTGGACTAGGTGACCTCTTAAGTCTATCCCAAGATTCTGTTTAGTTTTTTTTAATGGGACCTGTGATTTCATTGGTGTAGAGAACTTCCCATGAGGAAACTCCCTCTTACCAACGTAGGTCAACACCTGCTCTGCAATTTATAGTCTTAGTGAGTTGCCTGGGGCACTAAAAGGTTAAACCAACTAACTAGACCAGAGTTACACGGCAAGTATATGCCAGACACAGAGAGTGGTGTGCTAGACCTGACTTGTTTATACTGGCTCTACAACAGCTGGATGTTAAATTTTTAAATTTTAAATGAATTTTAAATGAATGGAATTTAAATTTTCAGGAATTTTGCAAGCTGATTGTTAGTAACGGCATATAAAACTTGTATCATGTCTGTTACATTGTGAATAGCACAAAAATTGTGGAAATATTTGAAAACTATCATCTAATCTAGGAAAAAGTTGCTTATCGTCGACAAACGAATCAACCTCTCTTTGTCATGTTCCTCTCATTTAAGTATTAACATTTGAATGTATACTTTTAAAAGTCATCATCAACCCTTTACCAAGGCCCCAGGTTAGGAATTCATTCTTCCATTCAAGTTCTACTCATGATAGTGAGCAGATTAAATGAGATTTAATGACAATAAATTTAAAGGGAAAAGAGTGGGTGGTTTGGGATGCAACTTCATTTGTTGTATAGAGGTGACTCTGGGTTCTCACAGACTTTGGCAGGAGGGCCACCAAGCTGGAAAGGCTGATTATGGAAAGTCTTAGTCACCAGCCTAAGACTAACTCATTAGGGGAGCCTAACTACAAGGAGCCACCAGGGTAGCAAGATTTTTAGCTGTAGCAATTCTCAAACCCCTCCTAAATTTCAGAAAAATATACGTTAACAATTGCTTATTATTATGCACATCTTTATAGTACTTTCCATCTTACACAGCACTTTCCTCACAACTACCATCTAAGGAAAGCAAGGCTTTGCTCATGTCCAGATCACCTAAGATGAAGTCACCTATGTAGGTGCCCACCCGCTTCTGAGATAGCATCCTCCTTTCACTGGCTCTATAAACTGCCTTGACTATCAAAATGGTACAGTCTCCCCTTCTGGCAGCATCCAGAGGAGTGAAATATCTGTTCACCCAAAGCACAGGAGCCATAAACTAAGCTGGGTGGAAGAAAGAGAGAACTTGCAAAAGAAAAGTCAGCCAGTATTGGAGAACCTGGGGGGCTAGGTAGAATAGTGGCTAGATCACTGGGTCTGGAGAGAGGGAGACTGGAGTTCAAGTGTGACACTTACTAACTGAATAGTGGCCATGGGCAAGTCAATTTCCTCATCTGTAAAATGAGCTACACAGAAGGAAATGGCAAACCACTCCAGTATGTTTGTCAAGAAAACCCCAAACAGGGTCATGAAGAGTCAGACACGACTGAAGAACAAAAACGTAGAGCCAGCAGAGGGCTAAAGTGTCTTGATCCTATTGGAAAGCGAAAGACTATTTGGAAACAGAAAACTTCAAATTTTTAGAATCCAGGACCACTTTTTAAAATAATTAGATAAGTTGTAAAATAGGCCAAACTCTTAAGACTAAAAAACAGAACAAAACAAAATATGACTTAATTTGCTTCCATTTTGGAACAATTTAAGAAATGGGCAAATCAGATATCACCCTGGAAAAGTGCTGGTCAGTGGAATGAGTCAAGTTTATCAGCCGACAAACATTTGATAAGCACCTACTATGTGCCAGCCAATGTGATAAGCAATGCAAATACAAATGAAAATCTAAAGTTGCGCCCTCTAGGAGCTCACAATCTAGTGAGGGAGAGAACATGCAAAGGACTTGGTCAAAGACCAGCATTGCTATTTATTATCTAAGTGACCATGGGGAAATCATTTCACCCCCCAAGACCTCAGTTTCCTCATCTGTAAAAGGAGGCTATAGGACCACATGACCTCTAAGGTCTCTTCATTCTCTTTGCTATATGCCAAAATGTTTCAGATTAGCATCTGCTTGAAATGCTATTTAAAATTTCATTCTATCTTCACTGTCTCATAAACAGAAGGTAACCAAGAAGCAACAGGACCATTGCAAATTTCTTCCACATTTATTTTAATGAAAACTTATTCCAATACTAGGCCTTTGTGAATGCATAATCCATTCAGAGTCAAGAGTTTTGTGAGAACACATTATCTTTTCTAAGATGAGTTTCTTTTATTCTCAATAGCTTTCTTCCTTTCCCTGCAACTATTTGCAAATTCTGAAACCTTGTACCACCAGGGGAAAGTTTTAGAAGGAACAGCTGGAGAAAGAATGCCAATTTGAGCCTAAGTTCAGCCATCTGTGGTGCTTTTTGACACCTGGTGTCCACAGACATAAAGAGGTACTTCACTTGAGCAAGTCTATTTCAGATACTGGTCAAAAGGGAAAGAAATGATCCAAGAAAGGCAACTGAAATGTGTTCATGAGTCATTATTCCATGTAAATTTTGGAAATGAATTTATAATAGTACAGGTGAGGCTGAAAACCAGGTCCAAATGACTGTATGTGAGGAAGGATGCATTTAGAAAGGTGGCATGTGATTAGGGGGAGGTACAGTGGGAGTGGGGCTAGATGAGAGAGTCAAGTCAGATAAATAAGGGCCTGCCTTGTTCAAAAATAATTTTTGTTGAGTAACTCTATCCTTTAAGGGAATGGGATTTGGCTTTAGATAGAACTAACTTCCTTCCAGAATATTCCTCTTTCAATGTTGTGGGCTTTAGCCATGAGGAGAGCCATAACTAGCATGGAATGAACAGGACTTTTGCCCTAGGATGCTGACCCTGAAAGAGTGGTGTCTCCTTCACATCCCTGGGGTTCTGTTGCCTAAGCAACAAGTGCAGATGCTACACTCAGCGCCTCTCTTCTGGGGCTACCTAAGCACCATCCCCACCCAGGCCCCTGCTGAAGTGTTTTTGATCCAAAATGTCTAAAAAAAAAAGTCTAATTACAAGTCTATCCATGAAACAAGTGCAACAAAACTATGTGGTACAAGATAAATGTACAAGGCAATGGTAAGAGAGTCTTCTGTGCAAAACAAAGCACTCTCCCATATCCACATTCTGATGAAGGATTATGTATTTGACTGTTTCCTGTTCACTCCTACCATAAACAATTTTTGTGCTTCCCCAGAGGTAGATTTGCAGATGCATAAAACATCAATCAGACCTATAAGGGGCCTTAGAAAGTGACTTATCCAAGGTCTCACAGCTACATGCCAGGACTTAAGCCCTGGGTTTTTAATTCTTAGAACAATAGTCTCTCTTTAACCAAAAAAAAAAAAAAGGATACTTTCTGTTTTTGCATCACCTTCATTTCATTTTTCTTCCTCTTTTTCATTATCCTTCCTGAAAGAACCATTCATTATACCCATGGATCCATCCATTAAAACAAAGAATAAAAAATAAAGAGGGGGGAAAAAAGCAGCTCAGTAAAACCAACCAATACAACAAGTATAATCGAGGGTATAGGTAATATTCCATACCCATAGTATACCTGCCCCCCACCTCTGTTAAGAAGGGAAAGAGTTGTCTTCTTAACTCTTCTTTAGAGCCAAGCTTGCATTCAGTTTTCCTTCCCTCCCTTTATGTAGTAGTAGTAGTAGTAGTAGTAGTAGTAGTAGTAGTAGTAGTAGTAGTAGTAGTAGTAGTAGTAGTAGTGGTAGTAGTAGTAGTAGTAGTAGTGGTAGTAGTAGTAGTAGTAATAGTAGTAGTAGTAGTAGTAGTAGTAGTAGTAGTAGTAGTACTAGTGGTAGTTTGAGACTTCTCTAACTTACTTCTCCCCACCATGCTGGGTACCTTCTCCTCCTCCCTTTTCAGCTTGTTTTTGTATTTTGTCTTCCCCATCACACTATAAACTCCCTGAAGGCAGGGACTGTCTAGTTTGGTTTGGTTTTATGGGCTTGGTTTTTTTTTTTTTTTTTGGCGTTTGTATCCCTATCACTTAGTGCAGTGCCTGGCATATAGAAGGTGCTTAATACATATTTGACTATTTTGACTAGTCTGTTTGACTAGACTATTTACTGCTTTTCTGATTCTGCTTATTTCATTCTGTATCAGTTAATATAACTCTTCCTATGCTTTTCTGAATTCATTGTATCTGCTTATTAATGTGCAATAATATTGTTACATGTATGTTTCACAATTTGGTTAGCAGTTCCTCAATTGAAGAGCATCTATGTTGGTTCAAGAAAGCACTAGGAATATTTTGGAAGGATCTTTTTTATTTTGGCAGGGTCGGGGGGATCCTTTGGGTATATGCCTGTCAGTGGGGATCTCTGGGACAAGGAACATGGCCATTTTAGTCACTTTATTAAAAAAACAACAACATGATTTCAAATAGCATTCCAGAACAGCTGGACCAATCGATACCCCAATGCACCTTCAACACTGTCAACTTTGCCTATTTGCTGACTATTCAGTGAAATTTCAGGGTCCTTTTGATTTGTATTAGTGAGTTGGAGCAATCTTTCACAGTGTTGTTGTTTATAGTTTTTTTTTTAAAGGCTGTTTGTTCATATCCATTAGCTACTTATCCCTTGAGGGAATCCCAGATCTTTTTTTGACGAAATGCTTTCTAACTATGCCTCCCTCATCTTAGCTCTTGGTCTTGTCATATAGGATGTTCCCAAAGTTTTAGTGCAGTTTTAAGCTTTATATCTACATCTTTGTTAGTTCTATGCAATGATATCGCCACTCCCCTCCATTGGCGCTTTCCCTTTGCTAGCTTTTCCCAGCCTCTGCCCCTCTGCCTCTCTTTCTCATTTTCCCCCGCCCCATCCTCCACTTTTTTTTTTCCTATTCCACTGAAGAGTCTTGGTCAGGGAAATCACTTCTTTAAGTGAAACTAAATGAAATCGATAAATAGTTAACATTTAACTATGACAACCAAGGAAAATTTCACATTCCTGACCATCCCTACCCAGAGAAACTACTAAGGCAGCATCTTCATTTCTTTGAAATATGTTTTCCTGAAAGGCTTTACATCATAAGCCCCTATTTAAATCAGTATTTAAGTCAATGATGACTTTAGCTTGAACTTTGGCTGCTTTACATGTGGGTGTGGTGTAATGGAAAGAGGGCTAGTCAGGAGAAATCTGGGTGTGAATCCTTAGTCTGGGGCTTACCAGCTGTGGCAAATTGCTACCGCTCTGCCAAATGGGGATAACAATGATGAAGATCAAGTAAGATGATGTATGTAAAACACTCTGCAAACCTTAAAGCGCTATATAAATAGAAGCTGTTACTATCATTATTATCAATTTTCATCAAAGGGTGGGGGTGGCGAGGAGAGAGAAAGGAGAAAGGCATTTACATCTTTGTAACCTCTGACAGGGGAAGGGATACTGTCATACAATTTATAATTCCAGAGATTAAAAAAAAACCTAGTCCGCTTTACTTGTTTTCCAGATGTTGAAATACTTTGCCTAGTGACACGAACCTTTATTGAGATATTACATGTTACTTTCGTACTTTAGAAAGCCCATGGGGGCCTCTTCAGAAATGTTGGCAAAGGGATCTGTGATTTAGCTTTTCAGTGATCACATAATGAAACCAAGATCATCATGGTTTGTGGTGCCCGGCAAGGGAGACTTGCAGAACTGACCCTCCTTGGATAAATATATATCATTATAGGCCTTCTGGTTTGAGTGAAGCTCTGCTAGAGTACCCTTCTTTGCTCCAACAAAACCAAATTATTTTTTACAGTTTAGCCACAAATTCTTCTGTTTTATAGAACACATATAAGACTAAACGGGTAGGAATCCTTATGTGTCCGTGTCTATAAATCTGGCATGTATTTCTCTATTAGCCAAAAGAACTTGTGTCCATGTACGCTTCAAGACATTAGGGACCCCTCTCTTTGCTTGGCCATTTCACCCCTATCAAGGATACTTTGTGTTTAGGGGGGTCTTGGCATTTGCATTTTTTATATACCCAGGAGAGAGAGGGAAGAGAGAAATGACTGAAAATAAGGAGGGCCAAAGTATAGTGGAAAGAGAAATCGGAGCATCTAGGTTCAAATCCTGGCTCATCATTTACTCCCTGTGTGCCCTGTAAAATTTAAATTTCCTTCCATTTCTAAATCTTAACCCTGGGCAGGAAGAGGGTAGGAAGGAATGAAGAAAATAAGGGAAGGATGCACTCAAATCAACCCTGTAAACAGTCACCTCTTAATATAGTATACTAACTCCTTGGAATTTGGAATATGTAATGATTTCCTTCCTAAAGGATACAGGTAAACAATTCAAGCTGCAAAAGTGTACAAAAAAGGAAACATTTTAGCTTTCTGTCAATGGATTTAATGAGAACTAAATTTCATTAAGATTCGGGCCTGCAAAATTGGCCAAATATTTTATTTCTCCAGATCACAGCTATCCATATTATAAGGACAACATATTAAAGCAGTTGATCTCTAATGGGAGTTATCTATGTTTAGTGCTGGAAGAAACCTTCAGGACCTTTTGAGTTTTGTGCTGTGTCAAATGTATCTGCAGAAGGCCTACCTTTATAGACAGGAAGGAAAACAAAACTGAATGAGAGTGTCCTTGAATGACTTCATCCTGGTTTCCCTGCAGTGATATAACCCTTCATTCCTTGAGAGCTATCAGAAATCAGAGTCCCAATTTATAAAATCTGAACTTCGGCTTCTCCTCTTCAAATTTCTCAGAGCACTCCTTTGTATATTCTGCCTTGTATTATAGTTAACTCTATACATATCTTTTATCCACCTCAATAGAGTAAGTTCCTTGTGCCTAACTTCATCTTTGTTCCTCTAGTGCGGAGCACAATTGTAGGTACTTAGTAGGTCCTCATTGAATTGCCCTATCTGTTTTGCAAAAAAGAATACTCTTTAAAAGTGCCTACTATGATCTCCAGAAACTGATCATTCTGCAACATCATCACTGAATCTCAGCCTCCTCAGTACCCCTGCCCCTCCCTCCCTCCCTCTGATTGGAAAGGGTGGAAGGTGAACATTGCATACCTCCTCCCTGATACAGACCAGAGAAGCCAGTGTAAGATGGGCCGCTGGACTTCATCACACACCCTCACCTTTTCAGCTTCTTTTGATGTGACATCTTCCCCTGCTAGATTGACATACCTGATGGTTAATAAATGTTTGATTGACTGATCTGACCATTACAAAGACAAGAACAGTGCCTGCCCTCCAGGATATAACAGTCTAATGGAGGAGACAACATGTAAATAAGTAACTGCAAGTAAGGCATATATAGAATAGGGGGAAGGTAACCTTAGAGGGGAAGGCTCATTGGTCAACTATCTTAGCCAGGATGCTTTCTGTGTCTTTGGTATCTGCCTCCTCAGGTCTCAATCCTAGTATGTCCGTAGACGGCTTGATGGGAAAGAGGGTGACTTAAGACCCCTTGTTCACCAATGCTCTCTCAACTATACTAATTTCACTGAGCTGCTCATTTTCTCTTTCCTGTTGTTAAGTCCTGTCTGACTGTTCTGGACTCTGTGGACCATATATATACTCCATGGTGTTTTCTTGGCAAAGATACTGGAGTGGTTTGCCATTTCCTTCTCCAGAGTTTAAGTGACTTGCCCAGGGTCACACAGCTAGTAAGCGTCTGAGACTGGATTTGAACTCGGGTCTTCAGGCCCAGTGCTCTATCCAATGAGCTGCCTAAAAAATGTTACTATCCCCACTTTTCTTTTTTTTCTATGTATCCAGATTAGAGTTGCAAGAAGGAAAAGAGCCTGTAACAATCAGTCCTTGGCTCTATGATCAGTGCTTACATTTAGGAGGTAAGAGCTTGTCTTATCTGTCCCTCTGTTGCACTGCTCTAACAGCAGGCCAGACCTCCTCTAAAAGTTCACCCCAAACCCTCAATCAACCCTTCCCTTCCAGTCCTAAACCCCTCACAAACAAAACAAAGCAAAAACCTCCAGTCTGCCCCAGTTCCTCACTCAGTAAACCTGTTCCCAATGTTACCAGGAGGATTAATTAGCTGCTTCCAAAATAATATGAAGAGAAGTCGGCACAGCTTATTCATGTGTCCACTTCATTTGGGCATCAGAAAACCAGAGTGCCGTTGTATTCTACTGGGGCCACTAGAAAACTTAAATCACTTAAATCAAGCACAAAAGAATGGGCACTAGGCCTGCTCCAACTCCTTACAGCCCACTTAGCAGGGTTGCTGTGAGGACAAGCGCGCTGTACAACTATAAAGTGCTATCTGTATAAATGGAGCTGTTGCTGTCTTTTCAGAAGCATCCTTTATTCTCCCCTCTGAAGCCAGGATGTCACACGCACAAAAGGAAGACCAGAAATGTTCACATGAGATTACTTTAATCCTGTCAGACCAACATGCCCCTGTTAAAACACCTTCCAGCCCTGGCTTGTTCAACCATAATTAAGACCCAATATCTTCCCTCCACGCACTTCAACAGACATGCAGACACACATACTAAATATTCCAGGACTACAGCAATTTGGCCAAAAAACAAGTCTAAGCAAGGATGTGTTTTTTTTTTTTTTAAAGAGACGAGAAATGTCAACATTTTAAAAGCCTGCCACTAACTAGAAAAACAAAACACATCCTATATGAAAAAAGCAAAACAGGAATACGCATTGGCCATTTTATTTCCACCTTCACCAAAACCTCATGAAAACTTTTCACACTCCCTCCCCAAAGCTCCCTTCCCTATATCTTCTCCTCTACCCCCTCCTCAGGGCCCTAACCCATAAAGACAGTCAGTGAGAGACACTGAGTGATAGATCCTGTGTTCCCGCTTGAGGTTTTCCTGCAAAGACACTGGAGTGATTTGCCATTTTATCCTCCAGTTCACTTGACAGATGAGAAAGATGAGTTAAACAGGGTTAAGTGACTTGCCCAGGGTCATACAGCTGGTAAGCTTCAGAGGTCACACTTGAATTCAGGTCTTCCTGACTCCAGGCCTGGTGCTCTATCCAATGCACTGCTCTAGCTGCCCATAAAGTGATGATACCGGATTTAATAACCCTAAAGTTCCTTAAGATCTGCGTTCAGTAATGTTTGCCAAGGGGAGGCTGTTTTGAAAATCTGGATGCCTTCAACTGAACAAACACTGGATACCAACCAGGTGCAATGCACAATTAAGACATAGTCCCTGCACTCAAGAAGTTTACCATCTCATAGTAAAGGGTAAGACAAAAGAACATAACATAATACAGGATAGAATATAAGTGAAAATAATAAATAGCTAATATTTCTATAGCACTTATTATGTGCCAAGTACTGTGCTAAGTTTGACCCTCACCTCAACCCCAATAGGTAGGTGCTATGATTATCCCCATTTTAGAGATGAGGAAACTGAGGCAAACAGAGGTTAAGTGACTTGCCCAGGGTCATAAGTAAGTCTTTAAGGCTGGATATTTCAATTCACACCTTCCTGACTTTAGGCCCAGAGCTCTTTCCACTGGACCACCTAGTGTCATAAGAAAGGTATAAACATGAATGTAGTGGAATACTATTGTGCTATAAGAAATGATGAATAGATAGATTTCAGAAAAACCTGGAAAGACTTGCATGAACTGATGCTGAGTGAAGTGAGCAGAATCAGGAGAACATTGTATACAATTGTATACAATGAGCCACATTATGGGATGATTTACTTTGATAGATTTAGCCCTTCTCAGCAATGCAAGGACCTGAAATAATTCCAAAAGACTTATGATGGAAAATGCCACCCACATCCAGAAAAATATGGAATCTGAATGCAGATTGAGGCAGATTATTTTCTTTTTTTGTTTGTTTTATGTTTTTCTTTCTCATAGTTTCTCCCATTGTTCTTTGTCTTCTATACAACATGACTAATGTGAAAATATGTTTAATAGGAATGCATATGTAGAGCCTACATCAGATTGCAAGTTGTCTTAGGGAGGGGAAAGGGGAATCAGGGGAAGAAAATTTAAAACTTATGGAACTGAATGTTGAAAACTAAAAATAAATAAACTTATTTAAAAAGGAAAGGTATAAACAAAATACTCTAGGAATCCAGGAGGGAAAGAGCAGCTCCTTTTCAGTGAGGGTTGTTTAATTGACTGTATTTATAACCCCACCTCACCCCATAGCCTAGCATATTATAGGTACTTGATAAATGTGTGTCAATCATGTCTAATCTATGTCAAATTGCTTGCCTTCTCAAGTTGGGGGGAGGGGGAGAATTCAAAACTCAAAATTTTTTAAAAACGAATGTTAAAATTTTTGTTTACATGTAAATAAGAAAAAATAAAATTTTAAAAAAGAAATGTTTCTCAACTAATTGATCACACTCAGATTCTGGAAGGGAGGAAGGTTTGGAAAGACTCCACGGTGCCTTGGCATGGCTCTTGAAAGAAGATTATGAGTTTAACAAATGGACAGAGTGGAGGAGGGATGGGCATGATGGGCAAATGGTGCAAAGTGAGTGGACACTGACAGTCAGAGAACATGGATGTGTTTGAGGAGTAGGAATAACAACTCATTTATATGACATTTTACAGGTTTACGAAGTGCTTTCTTCATCAACTCTGTGAGATATAAGTGCAGGTGCCATTATTCCCACTTTACCCATGAGAAAACTAAAGTTCCATGAGGTTGCTTTGTGACATATTCAGAGGATTGTGGATTTAGGTCTGGGAAGGACTATAGGGGACATCTAGTACAACCCCTTTATATTACAGCTGGATATCACTCTTTAGACCATAGTCAAGGCAGAGGAGTAAGCTGTAAGAATTAAGGTAGGCTGTGGCTTCCTCTCCCAGCTCTGCTTCTGCTTTTCCAGACTTTGCTACCGTGCCTCACCCTGGACCCCTCAGTCCCTTCCTCCCATTGAACAGTTCTTCCCAGAACCTTCGTTTTGAGGAAGGGCCCAAGCCAGTCACCCTTTGCCAACATGCCCCTTTGTAAGCTCCTTGAGAACACGGATTGTATTTGTATTCCTACCAGTTAGCCCAGTGACTGGGGCATAGTAAGCTTCTTGATTTGACCAGATTACATGGGCCTCAAGCTGAGGAGTTTTGTTCTAGGCTTTTCTCAGTCAATGGAAAATGGTGGCAAAGGATGAGAAATACCCGGGAAGTGGGGAAAGGACACTCTAGTTCTGTGCTTCGGTGACTAGGGAGCCTGTGTGATCATCCTATTAGATATCTTAATTAGAGTATAAACATACCTATAAGTATATGATGGCTGAGACATTCTCATGACCCACTCAACAAGAAGAGACCAAGCTACCACAGCACCTCCTGGACCTCTACCTTCCGTTCTCCCCTTAACTCTGACCTTGGTCAGGATTAGGGGCAGTGGAGATATTTCTGGGTTTACTAAATCTTTGATTTTCATAAAAGAACTGTCCATGTAATTTGAGCATTTGTTCTTGGGGTCTTGGGACCAAATGCTCAAGTTTTTCTAATGGAAAAAAAGGATCTCAAATGAACTTGGTGAAGAAGAAGAGTGGGGCAGGTAAAATAGGAATCAATTACTCTCGACCAGGGTGACGATAAGATTATTTTGTGCCCTCTGTGAGTCTGATTGAAACAAATCTCAGAGATGGAGTCAGGATTTCAATCAGCATTCAGATAGTAGGAAAATGCTTTCCTAAGGGTCTGTCTTTCAACCTCCCTAGACTATTTCATTTTATATAGAGCATAGGACCAAACTTCCTCCCTCCTATCCAATCGCCTTGGCTACTGGATTGCCATACAACTGCCATGGGAGAGGTTAGGACAGTTGTTGGAGACTTGGTTTTATTTTTACTCTAATTTATTGATGTGGCAGCTAGATGGAGTAGTGGGTAGAACACCAGGCCCCGAGACAGAAGACCTGAGTTCAAATATGGCCTCAGACACTTCATAGCTGTGTGAGCCTAAGCAAGTCACTTAACTGTTTGCCTCAGTTTCCTCATCGGTAAAATGAGCTGGAGAAGGAAATGGCAAAGCACTCCAGTCTCTTTGCCAAGAAAACTCCAAAATGGGGTCATGAAGAGTCAGACATGACTGAAATGACTACGCAATTATTTATTGATGCCTTTTGTCTTTGTCATAGTCAATCACAGTCAATTCCCACCCTACCTCCAAACTAAATCAAGTATTTTAATTATCTCAAAAGGAAAAAGAAAAGAATGTGCAGTTGGAATCCCTTCTGGGCTTACCATCCTCCTTTGAAGCAGCCCAGCTGTTTGCTGCTGGAGTCCTCAGCCTGATTAAGGAGAAGGAGCCAGGGAACAGAGGGAGAGAGTTCCTGAATATTTGGGAGGGGACAGCTGCTCCCTGAAGGTTGGAGCTACCATGTTCTTCCCACTTTTCTCTTTCATGTCCCTCTTTCTCTAGTAAACATGATGGTTTGAGGATCAACATTATTTCCTGAGTGCTAAGTGTCAGCCAGCGCCTCCTGGACACCACGTTCTCACGAACCCATGGAACTTAATCCTCAACATCATTTCACTCGGCGCTACGTAACCCACTTCGCTAATTCTATCAGGTTCTCTTTAGTATTTACTATCATTAGATGAGGCTTTATTGGGTCAACAGCGTATATTAAGAAGCAGTGCAGTATGATGGGTTGAGTCCTAAACTATGGAGGTGAATAGGTGACTTACACCAGATATTCTCAAGAGGGCATAAGAAGTGACTGAATGAAGATGGCAGCTCGTGTTCATAGAAATCCTCTTTTTGAGGGAGTGGGGAATCGGGGCTAAGTGACTTGCCCAGGGTCACATAGCTAGTAAGTATCTGAGGTCAAATTTGAACTCGGGTCCTCCTGACGCCAGGGCTGGTGCTCTATCCATTGTACCACCTAGTCGCCCCCAGAGAAATCCTTTAAGGGATGAGTGAGCCTGCCTCAGAACTGGAAGACCTGTATTCAGGTTCTGCTTCCACTCATCTGTGTGACCCTTAGGGCAGTTAATCTCTCTATATTGTAGGCAGTTTGCTAAAATATAAATTTTAGCTCAGCTCTCTATATATTTTAGAAATGCAGCCTTTATCAGAGACGCTGGCTGTAAAAATTCTTTCAGAGAAGGTGCTAACAGGCAGGAACAAATAGAGAGTTTCTTCAAATGGGAGTTCTCTATTACTGATATAATCATAGTTCCAGTCCCACTCCTGGAAAGTTTACACAATGCTCCCCACTCCCCGATTTGTAGCTTTAGTTTATTTTTTAAATAAAATTAATTTTTCATTTTCAACATTCACTTCCATAAGATTAAGTTTTAAATTTTCTCCCCCTCCCTTCCCTTCCCCCTCCCTAAGATGGTATGTAATCTGATATAAGCTCTACTTACACATTCATATTAAACATATTTTCACCTTTGTCATGATGTAAAGAAGAATTAGAACTAATGGGAGGAAGCATGAGAAAGAAGAAACAAAAGAAAACAACAAAAGAAAAGGAGAGCAAATAGTACGCTTCCATCTGTATTCAGACTCCAAAGTTCTTTCTCTGGATGTGGATAGCATTTGCTGTCATGAGTCTTTTGGAGCTGTCTTAGATCCTTGCATTGCTGAGAAGAGCTAAGTCTATCACAGTCAGTCATTGCCCATTGTGGTAGTTACTGTGTACAATGTCCTCCTGGTTCTCCTCATTTCACTCAGCATCAGTTTATTTAAGTCTTTCCAGGTTTTTCTGAAGTCTGCCTGCTCATCATTTCTTATAGTACAATAGTATTCCATTCCATTCATATACTGCAGCTTGTTCAGCCATTCCCCAATTGATGGACATCCCCTCAATTTCCAATTCTTTGCCACCACAAAAAGAGCTGCTATAGATATTTTTGTACATGTAGGTTCTTCCTCCCTTCCCCCACTGCCATATAATCTCTTTGGGATACAGCCCCAGAAGTGGTATTGCTGGGTCAGAGGGGATGCACAATTTTATAGCCCTTTGGGCATAGTTCCAAATTGTTCTCCAGAATGTTTGGATCAGTTTACAACTCCACCACAACTCTAAAACTCTTTACAACTTTACAACAGTGCATTAGTGTTCCAGTTTTCTCACATCCTCTCCAATGTTTATCATTTTCCTGTTTTTGTCATGATAGCCAATGATAGGTGTGATGTGGTACCTCAGAGTTGTTTTGATTTGCATTTCTCTAATCAATAGTGATTTAGAGCATTTTTTTCATATGGCCATATCATTTTAATTTCTTCCTCTGAAAACTGCCTGTTCATATCCTTTGACCATTTATCAGTTGGGGAATGACTTGTATTATTATAAATTCAACTCAGTTCTCTATATATTTTAAGAATGAGGCCTTTATCAGAGACACTGGCTGTAAAAATTGTTTCCCAGCTTTCTGCTTCCCTTCTAATCTTGATTGCATTGGCTTTGCTTGGACAAAAACTTTTCAGTTTAATGTAATCAAAATCATCCACTTTGCATTTCATAATGTTCTCTATCTCTCGTTTGGTCATAAATTCTTCCCTTCTTCATAGAAGGGGCAGCAAGGTGGTGTAGTGGATTGAGCACCAGCCCTGGAGTCAGAAGGACCTGAGTTCAAATACAAAATGCTTTCTTCACAACAAGTATAGTGATTTAGATTTGAAGATCTTTCCCACCCATAAATAGGCCATGTGACCTGCTTACATCACAGGAAGCCTATGTGACATGTGGTAGGAGGAGCTTCCTGACAGGAAAAGGAAAGTATGTCACAGGAAATGCTGAGAGAGGGGGGAAGGGAGAGTGAGCGAGCAGTTATGGCTGCTAATGGCCTCTGTTGTGTTTTACCAATCTGGCTAGCAGCTGCCGTGGGGCTGTAAAACCAACAACGACCAGCTCACAGAACTGCAAGCCCGGGTTCTTTTGATCTGCTTTTCTAAAGAAAGCAACGTTAAGGGGTTAACAAGCTTACTTTAATTCAGCATACAAATACCCTTCACCTTTCACTTAGTTCAGGGGAAAAAACCAGCACCCTGAACTTCAGAGCAAAATACAAACAAATTACAAACACCAACAGACAGACCCAATACAATTCATAGTTACCAACATCTAAGTGCAGTCGGGAGCTCCTAACAACGGCTGGCCCAGAGTCACATGCCTGCTGTGGCTCAGAGCTCCAAAAAAGGAAAGCTAACCCCTGGTTTATATCTTTTACAGGGTCAAGGGTGAGTCACACATGTGACTCACCCACGTGACCTAAAATCATTACAAAGATGCGACTTAAACCCACGTGGTCTAAAAGCCTCTGATGTCACAAACATGTCACTCAAACCCATGTAAACCAGGCTTCCCCTTGAGGCAAGGAGGTCATCAAGGACTCCTAATTTAATCAAGGAAATAAAGGCCAAACTCTTCAAGGGCTCTTGGTTGAATTAAGTGCTAAGAGCCCATTTTGATTGCCAATACACGTTGGGATAGTTAGAACTAAACAGGCTGACTTAGCTGTACTGTGAGTTTGTTTGGGGAAGACTCCAGCAGGAGGTCAGAGAGGTTTTGGGATGGTGAGGCTCCATGTTGCGATATTGTATATTGAATGGTTTACTGCTCTGATAGATTGGATAAATGGCTTGTGGGATGTGGTTCTCTGGTGTCTGAATAAATGGTTTACTTCTACCTTCTATGTGGAGAGTCTCGTATACTTGTGATACAGAACTATAAGCATTTTGACAATTATCATCTACGTTGTTATTATTGCCTTACTGATACAAAGTCCCAGGACTGATTGTAGGTGCGACAACTCTTTGTCCACTACTAAAGAGTATAGCTACCAGTCAAGTGCTTTGTCTTTGAGGCTCCCCAGAAGGGAGTGGTGGAAGGAGTGGCAGATAGTTTTTTCAATGTTGCTGGCCCATGCTGCAGGTCATGGGAAACCACTGAAGGTTTTTGGAGGGCCTCTGAGTTCCCAGGTCTGCTCAGTCGGAGAGTCCAGGACTCTGCCTTAATGAAGATGCATCTGACATTAACTAGCAAGATTTCTCAAGAGGCTAGAGGCAGGAAGGTCAGTGGGGAAGCTACTGTTTCCAATGATCCTATAGTGAGAAAAAGAAGATTAAACTATGCTTAAGACTGTGTGAATGGAAAGAAGGGGAAGAGATTGAACCCTGGGCACTGTACATAGTAAGGAGGTAAGAAGAACAGGAGCGCACACAGGAGACAAAAAGAGTTCAAAGAAATAGGAGGAAAATAAGGATAATTCAATGTTAAAGAAGCAGAATGCAGATAAGAGTTCAAAGAAGGGGTGTGGGTGGTATTCAATGGTTTCAAATATTGCAAATATCAAGGAGAATTTGACCCAAAAAAGGGCTGTTGGGTTTCCTTTGTCTGGAATAAAAAAAACCAACCACAAAACTTGTAGGCTCATGGCTCATAATTTACTGTGACAAGTTCAGTAGGGACCAAGTTTCTCTCTTTTTGGTTTATACACAATTCAGTCTCAAGACTTTAAATGGATGATTGTAAAATCAATGACCTTATTTAAAACGCCAACTGAGGGAGGAAGTCTTCAGAGGCAGACTTGGGACAAAGGGTGGGTTATAAACAAAAGAAGGGTTCTTTGCCTACAATGAACCTCGTATTTTCTCTTGATATGAATGCTAGAAACTCCATATTCACTTAAGATATCATATCTGACCCTCTGCTCAAAATATTCTAGACCCATGATCTTGGGAGACATGTACACCACCTCTCTCTATAATATACCAGCAATCTAATTTCAATTCAGCAATTATTTATTACGTGCAGGTTTAGAAGGAAACAAAGCCATCCCAACTTCCTGGTTAAACCTCAGGAAGTCTGACTTTGAGGATTCATTGTATAGCTGCATAGAGACAAGGATTTAGTCTTTAGAGTAAGAAACTGAATGTTTGGGGGTCCTTAAAGAAGTATATTTTAGAATTGTAGCATTTTTCGATTTTAAAAAGAAAAAGAAGATAGAGGCAAAGAAGGTATCGAAGTATCAAACATTCTATGAACATTTCAAGACTGGCTCACCAGTTAGAGAATTACTGTGAAATAGGGAGGTTCTGCCCTCAGGAGGTAGCAGTGAAAGTGAAGAAGGCAACAAGAATGGTTATGGTATCAGAGTTGACAAGACTTGGAAACTGGAAGAAGTCGAAGATGACTCCAACCTTTTGAATTTGGGTCACTAGGCAGATAACAATACCATAGTCGAAGGAAAGAAACAAAAGGAGTGTAATTTTGGACATGGTAAGTTTGAGACACCAAAACGACATTCAGGTAGAGATGTAGATTTGGCAGATGAAAACAAAGGTATGAAAGTTCAGGACACAAAGAGCTTGGTGTCATTTCTTCAGGAATCATGGTTAAAAAGAGAAGTGGATGAGCTCACTAAGAGACTGTGTAGGACAAGAATTTTCCTCACCAACTCAATTTCAGAAGAGGAATTAATTTATCTTTTGCTACTCAAGTGGAAACTGACTAGGTTCGGTACCCAGCTTTCTTCTCTTCCCTTCTCTCTACTCCAGAGCTTCTTAACCTTTCTTGTGTCATGGGCTCTTTGGGCAGTCTGGTGAAACCTTCTCAGAATAATGTTTTTAAAATATCTAAGGCTACAAAGGAAACCAATTACATCAAAATACAGTTATCAAAATATCAGAAAAATTCATGGACCCAGGTTAATAACCACTACTCTATTTCTACTCTCCCCTGCAGAGCATATCTACATCCCTAGGCCAATTTATCAGCATAAAACAAAGGATTACTTATAAATACCTATCCTGAGTCCCAGCCTCTTTCTTGAGTACCATTATTTCTCTAGTACCTTATTTGGTTTTGTTTGTTCTTTTAAATTAAGTTTTATTTTTTCACTTAACAAGCAATTTTTTTTCTCCCTCTCCAACCCTGATTTTTAAAAGAGAAAACCTTTGTAATAGATGTTCATGGTGAAGAAAAATTCCCACGCTGGTCAAGTCCAAAAATATATGTCTCATTCTATATATTTAGGCCATCACGTCTCCATCAGGAGGTGGGTAACAGTCTTCATCATTAGTTCTCTGGAATCATGGTTGGTCAATGAATCTGGCTCTGTCCATTTCATGCCACATCAACACATACAAATCTTACCAGGTTTCTCTGAAACCACCCCCTTCATCCTTTCTAACAGTATAATCATATTCCATTATATTCATATACTGTTGTATAATTTGTATAGTATATACTACTGTATAATTTGTTTAGAACTTCACCAACTGACAGGCATGCCCTTAGTTTTCAATTCTTTTCATCACAAAAAGAGCTATTAAAAATACTTTTGCACACATCAAGTGCTTTTCCCTTTGACTAGCTCAAAAAGTACTATTGCTAAGTCAAAAAGTACACAGTCTAGTAGTTTTTTGGGTATGGTTCCAAATTGCTTTCCAGAATCACCAATTCATAGCTTCACAAGAGTGAGTTAAATGTGCCTGTTTTGCTGCAATCCTTCCTACATTTGTCATTTTCCATTTTTTTGTTAATTTTACGCTGATCTAATGGGTGTGAAGTGGAACCTTAGAGATGCTTTAATTAGCATTTTTTTAATTATTACTTATTTGTAACTTTTTCATGCAGTTATAGAAAACTTAGAATTCTTTCCTTCAGAACTGCCTTTTCATATCCTTGGACCATTTAATAGTTGGGGAACGGCTTCTAATACCACATTTTCACCTGGATATCTTCAGGCCCCACAGGTCTAAAGAGGATCTCCTCCTCTTGACTTCCATATTTCTGTTAACGACAGCACTGTTTTCCTTGTCACTAGCCAAACACCTTCATTTTACAAGTAAGAAAGCTAAGGCCTAGAAAGGTGAGATAAGAGGCCTAAGGTAATCCAGGAAATAGAAAGGTCAGGACTCAACCCAAATCCAGTGTTCTCTCCACTTTGCTGCACCAGCCATTCTACAGACAATCTCACCACTAGCTAGGATGACAATTGCACATGAGCCAGTTTATTTTCAAAACTTGTTTGTTGTTACTTCATGAATGAGGTTTCCAAAGGCCATGAAAGAAGAATGAATCTAAACCATGAGATTTCACTAGTGAGAATGGTACACTATAGCGATCAATAGTGATAAAAATAAGTACAGGGACTCCCCAAAGAATGGAATATAAACTACAAAAACATGAATGGGCAAGTCCAATTGGGGAAGACCTACTCTTTTTTTAGGAGCAATCACATTGCGGATTAGGATTGAATGAAGACTACATTCTGGCCTGGGGGAAAATGGCAGGCTAACAAAACTCATGGGCAACTGGGCTTAAATTCTCAACTCCAAATGAGTCCAGTGAAACACAAAACTGAACAAGGTGCCTACATCCAAGACAATCCTCCAGGCATATGACATCTGGCAGTTCAAGTCCTATTTTAAGAGACTATGGGTTACTTTCCACAAGTTGGAGCAAAGGACTCTCAGAAACATTTGAAAGTTTGGCTTCATGCCTTAACCAGACATAATCCTCTTGCCTCTCCATGAAGAGAGCTGCCAATCAGCAGCCCGAGCTGGGCTACTTTGAGCACATTTCCTCACCATAGTTATTTTGTTTACTGCCATTTATGACGTGGGCTGAGGTGGATGATCAGAGATATTTTCCTAGCTTCAGGAGAGAAATATTGCCTCCTCTCCATCCCTCCCACTCCCCAATCAAAAGAAATCACTGATTTAAAAAAAACAAAAAAATCTTATGAGGGATTAGGTCAAAATAACAACTGACATTTACATAGCACATCAAATCATTCATAAGCTGGAAATTCTTGTATATGGGGGCAAATTCAGTCAGGGTAGGGAATTTGCTGCATATTTATATTTATTTTATGCTGTAGATATGTATACATGTACTTGTCTCTTTCATTAGAATGTAAGCTTCTTGTATGTTGTTCAGTCATGTTCAGTCATGTCTGACTCTTTGTGACCCCAGTTGGAGTTTTCTTGACAAAGATAATGGAGCAGTTTGCCATTTCCTTCTTCACCTCATTTTACAGATGAGGAAACCAAGGCAAACATGGTTAAGTGACTTGCCCAGGGTCATACAGCTAATAAGTATCTGAGGCCAGGCCTGTCGCTCTATCCACTATGCCACCTAGCTGTTCTTCTTGCATGTAGGGATTTTTTTATTCTTTGTACTTATATCCTCAAGATATATCCTTATATCTTGTACTTAGATCCTCAAGATCTAGCATAGTGCCTAGTACATAGTAGGCACTTAATAAATACTTGTTGATTGGCACCCTCTCCTACAGAAAGTATCAGAATATTTATCCAAACACTAAACTATTTAATTCCCTAATTGTATCATAATTAGGGTGGCACTTTCTGTTTTCTTTTTTAGAATGCTAAAGGAATCAAGTACCTTTGATTGAGTCTTGCTAGGTGCTAAGCCCCAGGCCCACACCCTTTTGCTGATAGGGTAAGAAGGCTTCCAGCCCTAAGAAGGGTATATAAATTCAGAGGTTAGCATTTTGTTTGGGGCTCACTCATTGGAAGAGTGTTGGTGCGGATACTCTGGGTAGCCATTAAGAAGCCCCTGGCTTTGGAAAACCCAGATGTTGGTGCTTCTCTGGTAACTATGTATATTGTGATTTGGTTAGACAGAAACGTTGATCGGTTTATATCGTCTCTGTTTGTAATTTATTTGTCTTTTCTCTGAAGTTCAGGGTGCTGGCTTTTCCCCCTGAACTAAGTGAATGATATATGTATGTTTGATTAAAGTGAGACTGTAAATCCCTTAAAGTTGCTTTCCTTAGAAAAGCAGATCAAAGAACTTGTGCTAGCAGCCCTCCTGTGTGCTGGTGTTGTTGGTCTTACACCTCCCCACAGCAACTGCTAGCCACATTGTTGTTACACTAATCAAACACTGGGAAGAGATCTATCAATGATAACAGGGTTATGTTAAAAAATCTCCAGTTAAAGGGAAGGTCCTATGCCATCTTTCAAACAGGCAAGATAGCTATATCATTATAACTATAGCTATATCTCCATATAGATAAACAATACTAGGGTAGGCTGTCCTCTGGGGCAAACCTCAATCATGCCCAGCTCAAGTGAATTTGCACCAGGGATAAGGACAGGGGAAAGGCTAGTGATAGTGCCCTCAGCAAAACTCTGTTCACCCTGCTCTCCCTAGTTATAGCTCCGTTTTAAAGTTTTCAAAGCACTCTATAGACATTACTTCATTTCAGCCTTACAACAATTCTAAAAGGTTGGTGTGAAAAATATTATCACCCCCATTATACAGAGGCAGGAACTGAAGCTCAGAGAGACTAAATGCCCATTGTCACATGGCTAGTAAGTGTCAGGGATGGGGTCTGAACTCAGGTCTTTATGTGCTACTAACGCCCATCACCTGGATTTGGGTTGCAGCAGCCACTGTAGGTGGACTAATTAAGGTGCGCATTTCCCCCAGTTCCCTATCTGCCTGAATTTGGAAGTGAATTGTAGCTACATTTGGTCCCTAGTTCTCAAATGCGTGGTCTCAAGATGGTTAGTAGTGGGAAAAGTCTCTCCCGTTGTTATACGCATTATATTTTTGTCATTTTAATTATGTAAAAATGGCTTTTTCTTTTTTTGGGAAAGGCAAGAATAATTTACTGATGACATTTCCTATTGTGTTGTTTTAGCTTCCCCTAACTATGAGAAAGATGTTATTTGTGTCTGAATTTCCCACTGACAGATTACTTTGGTTCTTAGGAGTAATAGAAATCATTCTGAAGGCCTGGTCAGTATAGCTGAAGAAGAGACACTGCTGTAAGAGTTTTGGAGTTGAAGACCAGGTCTTCAGAGACAGTGTCTCTTCTTCCTCCCTGCCACCCTCTCTGCCTTCCCCCAATGGTCTTGGTTGCAAGAATTTCTTTTATTGGGAAAGCTAGTACCAATTCACTGGCACAATTCTCCCTCTGCCTCTGACCAATTAATCACTCCAACTCAACTATGCTTACTTTTTTTTTTTTTTAAAGAATGGAGGGTAGTAGGGAATGGAGGATTAACTAAATAAACATAATTAGAAAAGACAGACATCACCTCACTAGTATCTCCTTAAAAACAAGGCCATTTCCCCATTAATTTTGGTGATGATATTTTCTTGTGTCTAGCAGGAATAAATGAAGGTAAAGGAGTTTGAGTGGCATAGTGGATAGATCACCAGCCCTGGAGCCAGAAGGCATGGAGTGAGGAAGATTCAAATCCAGCCTTGGACACGTAACTAGTTTTGGGACCCTGGGCAATCACTTCACCTTGTTTGCCTCAGTTTCCTCTTCTGTAAAATGAGCTGGAGAAGGAAATGGCAAACTACTCTATTATCTCTGCCAAGAAAACCCAAATAGGTTCACAAAGAGTCAGACACCAATGAAATGATGATCCAAGTTTGAAACCCACTCCTTCAGACCAATTGTTTGATGAATATTTCATTCTATATTTTCTTCATTAAAGTGGGACCTACAAACAGGATTTAGCTGTTGACTTATCGATATAGGGACATCTTTTCAAAGTGAATCTTTATTTTTTAAGCTCCAGGATTTTCTTCTTCTATTGATTAACAGTAATGTAAATGAAAGAGGGAAGGAATGAGCATTTATATAGTGCCTACTATGAGCAAGACACTGTGCTAGGCACTTTACAAATATTATCTCATTTAACCATTCTTATAACAAGTCTATAATATGGGCAGTATAAGTCTAACTGTGGCTCAAAGCCCACTTCCATATGATTCAACACATTGATGGAGAATAGTGACTGAAATCTCCCTGCCTTCAAGAGTGGCAAAGCTGCCAAGAGCATGAGAGAAGAGAGCCTTCTGGCTTCCAGCTTCTAGAGAGAAGGATGGTCCTAAATGGTCCCAATTCTCTTTCAGGACAAGATCCTTAAAGGGACTTTGAGAAGAAGCTGACATGTAGAAGAGCTGGAAATCTTGATCATGCAAGGGCAGAGCGTTCACCAATCAATTAGGAGAATTCTATGCAAATGGACTTTAATCTCAGATTACATAATGCATAACTGTCCTGGTTCACTTGTTGCATCTGACTCTTCATGATGCCGTTTGGGATTTTCTTGACAAAGATACTGGAGTGGTTCTCCTTTGGCAAGAATTGTAACACAGGCGATACAACAATATTTATACACCATTGTTCATACCTGGCACTCAAAAGCATCTTTTAAAAATTAGTATCAACTGCCTTAGACAAGTGTTCCCCTCCCCCATCCCCCAAATACTAATCCTAGTCCCCACTCCCAATTTACTTTGTGTTCATTTTGTGTCTATTCTGTACATATTTATATACAGTACATATCTTGCCTCTCTGATAGGATGCAGGCTCCAGGGAGTATTTAATTTTTGTCTGTATTTCTAGCACCTAGAACAGCGCTTGGCACACAGTAAGGAGATGCTTAATATGTGTTTGTTGATTGAATGAATCTGTTTTTGAAGGAAATAGTAAATTGTGGAAGGGTCAGATGCCTGTTTCCAACCCTGGGAATGAGGCTGGGTCTGACCAAAATCTAGGGATGTGGGAAAATGTTTCAACCTCCCAAGGGTCTTGCAGAGAAGAGATGACTTGTGAAATGGACCCAGGGAATCTGGTACCTTGCTAGGCTCTGCTATGCCCCTAAGTAGCTGTGTTAACTTGAGAAAGCATGTGTGTGTTCTCCTCACTCTCACCAGAAAGCTCTATGAGCCTTGGCTTATCTATCTGTAAAATGAGGAGTTTAAGCTTGGTGAACTTTAAGGCTCCTCCCTTCCAATCATGAGAGGGATCTAGGCTGTCTTATTTTTTATATCCTGCATGGAGTAATATATAGGAAGCAGTTGATATATAGCAATTAAGAAAATAATTCACCTTTGCTTAGTTATTCTTACTAAGGTGAACAACAAACATGAAGAGAAAGTCTTGGGGGTAGGGACAGAATAATTTTCACAAGTACCATACAGAAATCCCAAATGTAGTTAAATCTGAATGTTTTCTACCCTCTGAATTTAGAAGAAGGGAAAAAAGAACTTTTTATCAGGTCATCAAAAAGAATTACGGGCTATCTGGGAAGAGTAAGGAGAACACACACATGCTTTCTCATGGGTTTATTTTGAGAGAAAAGCTCATTAATGAGATTACTAGTCCTTGACCCTTCTCCTTCCTTTAACTTCCAAACATATTCTTTCAAAATAAACCTTCTTTATGAGAGATTTTGGAGGGATTGGGGAGCTTAGGGTGCCTAATAACAAGTTTATTTTCATCAGAGAAAAGCATAAAGCAGTAGTTTTCATCTAATTGGTGGTTTTTTTTTGGGGGGGGTGTAATTCTTAAACAATATTTTATTTCCACTAATACAGGAGGCAAAGAATAAGGATGTATACTTATTTTTGGATTCTGCCTTTGGTAATGTTGGACTAAAATGTGGCAGAACCCGAGCCATGCCTATATGCAGACCGGTGGTTTTCTCCAGGAAGAGAAGATATTTTGGAATGGAGGAGAAAGAGGACTCCTGATGCTAATGGCAATAGATGGAACACAGAAAACTAACTGGTGGGTGAGGTGGGGAGTAGAGAAATGAAGGGAAAGAGAGTATCAGAGAGAGGAGAGTGACCATGTACAACCAAAAGAATTAAGTAGTAAAAACTTAAATTGTCAAACAACTAAAGAAAAGTCAGTCCTTGGGGCAGCTATGTGGTACATTGGGTAGAGCTCTGGGCCTGGGGTCAGGAGGACCTGAGTTCAAATCAGGCTTCACACACTTACTAGCTGTGTTACCCTGGGCAAGTCACTTAACCCTGATTGCCTCCCCCCTCCCTCAAAAAAAGGTCAGTCCTTGTTTTAATTCTTTAATTCTCTTGTCTTGATTTATCCCTATTATATGTCCGACTTGGCAAATCTTTAGCTTTCAACTCTTTCCTTTTCTTTCATAAAGAATCAATCCATCAACAAACATTTATTAAGCACCTACTGTGTGCCAGGCACTATGCTACTGGGGATACAAAGAGAGACAAAAAGAAAGTTCCTTCCCTCAAGGAGCTTACAATCTAATGGGGGAGACAACACATTAACCAATATACACAAAACAAAGCAAGTGATATACACGGGGTAAATAGGAAGTCATTGACAGAGGGAAGACATTAGAATTAAGAGGGGTTCTGTGAAATAGGTAGGGTATAATACAGTATTTCCGTTTTAGAGATGAGGAAACTGAGGTTTGGAGAGGTTAAATCACATGCTGAAGGTCATAGCAGCTAGTAAATAAATGACAGAGTGGGTCTTTTTATCCTGAGTCCTTTAGTAATTTTTTTGGTTATACTGAGTCACCCCTCCATGGGAGAGTTAATAAATAGAGATTTGTTTGAACAAGAAGAAAAAACTTCTGAAGGTGTACTATTCTTAATCAGTTAACAAGCAGACATATTGATTGTATGTAAAAAACACAGTGTTATTAGGCACTAATCAAGTGGGGAAAGAATAAAGTGAGAGCTTTACCTAAGAGCTCACAGTGGAGTAGAAGATTTTCTGCCAGACATTTGGGAACTACTGTAAACTTCAAACAATGGAACCCTGCAGAAACAATTAAACAAACAGCGCCAACCCTGAAATCTTTTCAACCTTCTCCTAGATATGACCTCATGCTGAAGTTCTGGGCAGAACTTGGACTATTTCGCTGACATCAAGCTCTATTTAACTGCAACATTTTCCAAGATTTTGTAAAAGTCTCTAGCATCATAAGTAGGCCAATGGGGGAAAAGTCTTCTTTAACATTGTATAGTGAGATTTTTTTTCAAGTTAGTAGGTACAAAATGCAATTCGGGGTCTCTAAGAAAAGTTAGGACAGAGCGGAGGGGAGCCCTCCTGAAACCCAATGCCATAGTATGCTCTGTATCCATCTTAGACTGCCCCCTCCCCCTCCATTTTGGGTGCTTCTAATCAAGGCAAAGGGAGCTTGGGCAAACAAATGGAGCCCTATGTTTCCAGCCTTTCCCTTTCTGTGGTTTCTTTTTTCACTACTGAGGACACCTACTGCATCCTGGGTCATCACTAGATGTCTTGATTTTTGACTTGCCACTGGACTTCAATGACTGGAGGAGAGAGTGAGGCTGATGACTCTGTGCAGCTCCACCTCGCTTAAATCCAATTCACTAGCAAGTCAAGACATTGCTCTTGTGATGCATTCCCAACACCTAGCACAGTGCCTTGCACATTTTGTATGGAGGGAGGGGGTGGGGGGGGGAGAGAGAGAGATAAGGGAGAAGGTACACAGCTCCCTCCATTGATAAAGATATGCAATTGGGTCTGTAACTTAAGAGAGTTGCCTGGGGCATTGAGAGGTTCAGTACCCAGGTTCATACATTCAGGACTTGAATTTGGTCTTGCCTTTCCAAGAACAGCTCTCTATCCAGACCATTGCTTCTAGGTATACACAGTGGATGCTTAATAAATGTTGGCTGGATCAAACTGAATTGAAGTAATGACTGCTTCTGCTTTTTGAGCCATAGAACTGGTAGGTCCCAAGGAGGAGGCCCACATGCAGATAAGCGCATCCTGGCCAAGTCCAGCCTATTACCAGATTCAACAATGCAGCTGCTTGCCTGTGCCAACACAGGGATTTAAATTTTGAGTCTTATTAGAGGCAGACTTTAAAGCATGTGTTTCTCCTTTAGCATAGTGTAGGGGAGAGATTATCCAACTCTGAGGGAGGCAAATTCTCACCAGCCACTCAAAGTTGGAAGAAATCTGAGAAATCATCTAATCTGGTTTTTCATTTTTACTACACATAAAGAAACATCCCCGGAGGTACCTTGCCCAAGGTAACACAGAAGCAGTACTGAATCCAGATCTCCTGATTCCTGGCTCAGAGCTGCCTGGTGAATGAGGGAAGAAGTTGTTGAATGACCAATAAAGGGACAGCATCGAAGAAGGTCCTGGAGAAAAGGAAAGAATGAAGACGGGAGAGCTGAGGGACAGATGAGCACAGGAATCAGGGAGGTCCGGGCAACTTAATGTCAGTTTCGTACAAGAAGCATCTTTGAGCCTGAGGTATTCTGAGGACTACAATGAAAGAAGCAGGCAAAAAACAGAAGTGAGCAGAGAAACTAACTTTAAAATCTCACATGGGAAATTCTCTCTTTGTTCTTATGTCCTAGAAGGGTTTAAGGTATTTGATGGGAACATCTCAGTGGGACACAGTATTTTCATTAATACTAATTAATCTATCTCTCTCCCCAAAAAATGGAGGAGGAGCTTTCTTGTTTGCAAAGGATTTTACACAGGCAATCTCATTTAGCTCTCATAATAACACTGAGATAAGTGCTATGATCATTCTCACTTTGTAGATGAGGAAGCCAAGGTTAAAGAGGGATAGAGTGATTTGCCCCAGGTAGCTAGGAAGTGAACTCTAGGTCAGGTTCTCTACCCACTGGACCACTTAGCTAATCAAAGTTACCAAGACTTATCAAGAGGTTAAACAACTTGTCTGAAGGTATACACAACAGTTAGCTAGTGGCAGAACGAGGAGTAGAACCCAGATCTCCTGCCAGGACCAAAGCTCTTTCCCATCCATCACATCCCATGACCTCCTTGACTCCAGAGACTGGGGACTCCTCACTGACAGCTTCAGGAGACCTGGGAAGAAATATCATTAAAATCTTTGGGGACCTTGCAGAAGGACAAATATGTTTTTGCCTTAGCAAAACCATTACTAAATAGCAGCCATTTGTCAAGTCAGACAGTTAACTGCTTCTCCTCACCGTGTTTGCTGTTTCAGGGGAAAAGTAGAGTCAAAATGAGATTTTCCTTTAGGAATAAATGTGTATTTACTGAATACAGATTCATGATTGATGATCCAGGCTCATTTTAGGACATTATTTCTTTTCTTAGCTCACACTTCAGATTTCAACCAGTATTAACAATATCTTTAGATATCAGCAACAGGTTTGAAATGATCATGGGGAAACATTTGAGGATTTTCTTTTGTAGGAAGGTTGGAGAGCAGGAAAGTAGAAAAGGACCACTACTTTTGTGGGGAATTGTGGAGAAGAAAAGGAATAAAAAAAAATACTAGTTAAGAAAGCTACTGATTTCTTAGGAACTGTTCCTCAATTTGGGAGACCCTTCCCTCCCAAACCCCCAGGAGCCTCAAGCAGTAACGGCCAACCAAGCTTCTCTGAGTCCTACATAAGAAGTTTTAGAAAAGCTCACTTTTTTCCTTTTTCAGAAATTGACTTAGTTACAAACAGCTCTAAAAAGATAGAGTATACCTGAAAAACAGGCATCTTCACTTTTTCCTATCAACTGTCATTCAAGTCCCCAAGATTTAGCTTTAGGCTTCAAAAAAGTCATAGTGTCATTCTTGTCAAGAACCTCCATTACATTCAATTAAAAAATGACTATGTACCTACTGTGTGCAGAGCACTGTGGTAGGCCTGGGGAGAGTCAAAGTTTAGACAAAGTGGGACTCTTCCCTGTAGCCGCTGCTGATTCAAGCCCAATATCAGTGATGCTGTTCATCTCTTAACCCAAGAAGAAAGGGTGCTGCCTCCAAGATCTCTATCATTTGTTCCTTTATCATCCCATGTATACCCTTGGCAAACCGGCCGGGGCTTCATTTCACCTTTTCTTCCTCAACTCTGGCTCCCTCTTTGCCCCTTCGGATGAACTTAGCAGTTAGACACAGGTCTTGCCCAAAAGATCCAGAGTTTCCCAATACCGTTCAAACCCATTGTTCTCTGGGATATAATTAAAGAGGTAAACAAGCTGTAAAAATCACTGTACGTCCTGCCTCAAAGAACTTCTGAGTACTACTCCAAACCAGTGCCTATTACTGTACGTAGAGTCAATCATTATAACCGCTCCTGGATTTGGTGGCTCTCTGATGTCACTGATGTGGGTACTCCTTCAAACACAGCCTATCTATGCAGCTGCAACCATGTATGACTGGTTCATGGCCTTCCACAAATTTGCAATGGAGTGGGGGTAGTCCTAAGGAGCCTTTCTTCCTTTCTCTGGACTGCTCTACTTTGCACCAGAGTCAACAGCTATCCAATGGTTAACTCTTGAACATCTATTTTTTAAAACTTTGAGTTCCAAATTCTCTCCCCTCTTCCCTT
>CM053622.1:172972261-173066276 GCA_028646595.1 Phalanger gymnotis | reverse complement strand
ACCAAAGAAGGATTCTAGAGTCTGAGTCTGAATCTGGGTGTGTTTTCGCCGCCTGGCCATGTTCCCAGCCAACTTACCTGACCCTTGAGTTTTTCAGTGGGGTATGACTGCTTGTAGACTAAAGAATTCTATGTTCCAAGCCTGGGGGGATGCACCAGCTCTGCCACACCAGCAGTCCTCTTTCCCCAAGAACCCCCTACCTGGACTGGGCTTAGATCTTCAGCAGCCTCTTCACTCCTGCTCTGATCAACCATTTAATTCCTCCCACCAGGTGGGCCTGGGGCCAGAAGCAACTGCAGCTGTAGTTCTAAAGCTGCCCCACCTCCGCTGCCCCAGGGGGTGGTGGCCAAACCGTAAACTCCCTGTCTCTAGCAGCTTTTCCCACTAACCTTCTCTGTTGTCTTTGGTGTTTGTGGGTTGAGTGGTCTAGTAAATGCCACAACTCACTAATTCAGGGTGCTATGGCACACTCCACCTGGCTCCCAGTTTGGTCGGTCTGCGCCGCCCACTCTGGGCTCTGCTCCCCTCAGCTCCGCTCTCCTCAGCTCACAGCTCTGTGCAGGACAGACCTTACCCAGAGACCATCCAGGCTGTCCTGGGCTAGAGCCCTGCTTCCCTATGCTATTTTGTGGGTTCTGCAGTTCTAGAATGGGCTCAGAGCCACCTTTTAATAGGTTTTTGGAGAGACTTGGCGGGGAACTCATGCTAGTCCCTGCTTTCCAGCTGCCATCTTGGCTCCGCCCCCGCAATGGTGACTCTTGTTCTTGCTATGCTTTCTCCCCATCTCATGATTCCTTTTTCTTATGGTAGACAAAGAATAAAAAATGGCCTCAGTCTTGAGTGGCTAGCCTAGTGATGCTTCTGCAATAATGGTGGGCCAGTGATTGAAGAAGCAGAGAGTGCTAAGACCCATCATTTAAAAACACACCTCCTGTAAACATTAACTTTCAAGAGTTAAAACCTGAGAAAAGAGCTCTATGCTTTTGGCTTTGGATTTTTCTGGAACTGCTTCCACTCCCAAATCCACATTATCTTTTGTGGGAAAAACAGATCTCAGCCCTCACCGGCTACCTGCAAATGCACAGCAGAAAACACTGTTTTTCTTTTTCTATGAGCCTTATACTTTTCTACCCTGCCACTCCATCCCCACCCCAAGAGCGTAAAGGGGAAAAGGACTTCTCCTCTCCTACCTGTATCCCTCCAAACCTAAGCTTAAAAAAAATTATATATACATATATAATATAAAGTATAAAGTATGTACATATACACACACACCTGTACACATACATATACATGCATGTGTATGTGTACACACATTTGTGTGTCTTGTATATGTGTGTATATACATTACATGTGAGGTGTGTGTGTGTGTGTGTGTGTGTGTATAAAACTTGTTATAGACCAACTTAAATCCTGCTGCCTAAGGGAGCCAGAGTGCTTCCTCCGTAAGACTGTTGGATGGTTTCTCTTTCTTCAATAGGCCAATGATTAATCCTTCTCCAGGACAGAGAGGAAGTGCTCATTAGGCTTTCTGAGCTTGTCTATATCCAGAATTACCAGTTTCTGAGAGCAGGACAAAAAACCTGGGATAACCAAGGGCTTCCCTATGTATAGTCAGTTCCCCGTATGATACACTGTACCTTTAAAGGAAAAAGAAAAAGTCTTAGAAGAATGACTGAAGCATTTTTTTAATTACAACTAGAGGGGAACATTTTTTTCTTCAGTAATCCCCACAAGCTGAAATCGCTCAGGTGTGTCTCCAGTGAAGCAAGCCTCAGACGCATGGCAAGACCAAGAAAGGATGAAAGGATGAAATCATTCCCTTCCCAACTGAATGGCACATGCCCCAAAAGTGCAGGGACATGCTTTCCCTCCCACTCAGCCCATCTCAGGGAAAACCCTGATGTGTGCGCCAGAGTTTGTGAGCACCTGTGGTGGCTGCTGAGCTCCCACAGAGGACTTCAGTGGGCTGGGAGCTGGGTTTGAAGGGCCCCTGCAGAGACCCAAGAAAGAGAAAGCCCGCTCCTCTTTTATGGGTCATGTTGTAGAATCTCATCTCTGGCCCTGACTACAAATCAGCTCTAAAGTTACCAAAATTTTTAAGTTTAATATGCATTATGAACATTTTCTTCCTTGCTTTCTCAAGTCTATACAAACAAAATAAATTGTCTTTTTAGTGTTTGCTGATTTCTGAGATGTAAATATTCACAATGATAATTTAACAATCCCCTCCTTCTGTTATGTGCTGGCTCAAGCAAACCATTGGGTGTACAAGATATAAAGCCTAGAGAGGAAGGATGGTGTAGTGCCAGTGGTCCTGATTTTGGAATTAACAGGCCTGAATTTGGGTCCAGGCTATGACTCTTGCTACCTTTGTGGCTATGGATAAGGTATATAAATTCTTTTAGCCTTCATTTCCCCCTCTGCAAGATGAGGAAAATAGCACCTCCATAGGGTTGTTTTAAGTTGCATACTATAAATATTACACGAATGAGTTATAATTATTATCTGTACTATTATTGGGGAGCAACAATTTGGATAATCCAGAAAAAACACAAAATGCAAAATCATTTATATTTGGTTTAGCAATAGACGTTGTCTGCTTCAATTCAATTCAACAAAAAATATTAAAAATCCGTTATGAACAAGTTAGGGCAGCTAGGTGGCACAGTGGATAGGGTGCAGGGCCTAAAGTCAGAAAGCCTCATCTCCCTGAGTTCAAATCCGGCCTCATACACTTACTAATTGTGTGAACCTGGGCAAGTCACTTAACTGTTTGCCTCAGTTTCCTCATCTGTAAAATGGGCTAGAGAGGGAAATGGCAAACCATTCCAGTATCTTCCAAGAAAACCCCAAAAGGGGTCACAGAGAGTCAGAAAGGACTGAAATGACTTAACAACAACCAGAAGGACAAGTTATTGTGATTGGTGTTATGGGTACAAAGATAAAACAAGAGAGTCACTGCCATTCAAAGAGTTTATGCTGTAAAATGGGAGAAAAGACACGATACCAGGAAGACTGTGAAACATGTGAAATATGGCATAAACAAAGTAGAGGAGCAAGGAAGGAGATTCCTTTCTCAACTACAGACAAGGCAAGATCACAGCCAAAGAAGGGACAGAGAAGATTACAGAAGAGAAAATGGGCAAAGATGTGTCTACAGGGCTCCACGGATAGAGTACCAGACCTGACATGGGGAAGTTGGGAAGATTCTGTCCCAGACACTTGTTGGCTGTGTGACTCTGGGCAAAGTCATCACCTCCATCTCCCTCAGTACCCTCATCTGTAAAGTTAGGATTAATAATAACACTTATGTCACAGGGTTGTTGTGAAGAGAAAATGAGGTACTATTTGTAAAGCACGTTACAGACTTTCAAATGCTAGCTATTGTTTTAGCTATTATATATCATAGTTAATTTTATTACTAAAAATGGAAAGTTCTCTGGACAAACAGAAACAATGCAGTTAAAATTAGAGAGAAAATAGTTAATTAGGAAAAATAATTTGTAGCAAGACTCTCTGATAAGGTCTGCTATTCAATATATATGTGTGTGTGTATGTGTGTGTATACACACACACATACACACACACACAAATATATATACGGAACTGATTTAAATATATAAGAATAAGAGGCATTTTCCAATAGATAAATGCTGAAAAGATATGAATGAGATAATCATCAAAAGAAGAAATCCAAGCTATCAGCAGCCATATTAAAAAATGCTCTAATTTAATAATAAGAAGTAATGCAAAATAAGACAACTGTGAAGTTTACTATCGGATCGCAAAAATGACAGTTGCTATAGGGGCTGTGGGAGAAGAAGTATGCTAATAAACTGCTGAGGGGGTTAATGATGGGAATGTTCTCCCCCCACCCCCAAAAGTGAGAAAAGAAAAGAAGGGCATTGCAGCATTTTAAAAATGCATAGAAAGTTCAAAAGCAGACAGACCAATGGAACAGCTTTGAAACTAACATGCCGAATTTATGTTTTTAAAAATTTAAATTCTTTAAAACTAATAAAGTGAAAAAATAAATTAAAATTCAAGCTGAATGTACTAGATTCAAGCACAATCCATTTTCTATTCTTCAGTGTATATGTGAATTTCATGTTTGATGATGTCTGTCGAGTAGAGAAAAAAATTAAATAAAAGCAGAAAGAAATAAAGGACCTGAGCTCAAAATTTACCTTTGATGCCTACTGCCTGGATTTAAGGAAGGAGAGAGTGCATTTTCAAATTGGATGTGCAGGGGTAGTAAAGGAGGGAAAATCAGAGAAGGCTCCATTTATAGAGGAAGTAACACCAGCACCTCAGTGTTTGAAGTTATGAGAATCTGCTCTACTTCAAAAAAAGCTAATCAAACTGCACTGAAGAGCCAGGTGTTGGGTACATTAGCTAGCTGTCCCATCCGCTTTCCCTTCTAGCTGATGCTTGGGATGGACAGCACTCCCTCTCAGAATAATGCAAAGCACAAGTCTAAGCAAAGTTGTCTTTTCCTTCATTAAATTCAAGCTCCTGCTTGGCCACAGGCTCAACTGGAAGTATTGAGTAAACAAGAGTTAGTGGTAATGTTAGCAGAGGAGTTAGTAAGCAAAGCAAGCCATGATCACATCAGAGTCTAGGACCTGATCCACAACAGTGCAGTGATGGATGACGGTGTGTAATTAAAAGTGGATGGGATTGCCAACTGTGACTTAGCCATACTAAAACAAGGGAGAAAAACATAAATAAATACAATTCTCGAATAACCTTTAAGCATAAGCAAAGCTGCCACCCAAGTATCCCCCATGGTGATGAGGGTCTCCAGGAGTAGAAGAACCTTTTTTCTTTCTATCATGACTGTTGAGGCTCTTCTTGGGGACAGAGAGGTGAGGAAAGAGACCATCTCCATTTTGTTTGAGACCCAAAATTTAAATATTAAGAACCATAACCCCTAAGCCTCTTCTTATGATCAGAGCTTCTGTTAGACCTGCAATGATAGATCTGCTTTCAATTGTACCTCTTCATTCTGCTTTAGGTGGTGGTGAAATTACCCAAAAATCAGATGGAAAAAGGAGGAATGCTGGAGCACTGAATAACTACCTCTTTTAATAAGTTGAAACTGGAGGGAAAAATAAAGAAAATAATGATCATGGGAGAGGTATAGCCAGCAAATTCCTAATTCTCTTGGGGCTTCAAATGTATTCCATCTATAAGATGAACAGGTTAGATTAAGATGATCTCAAAAGTTCTTTGTGGCTTCAGCATTCTATGATTCTTTGACCCCAGGTCCTCATATTCTTTCTTTTTTTTAAAAAAAGATTTTGTTGCCATTACTCTATATATATGACAAACATCAAACGTGAAATTTCCGTATGCATGCCATCTTAAGGAGGAAGGAGGGGAGCTAGAAAAATTTGGAACTCAAAATCTTATAAAAAACAAATGTTAAAATTTGTCTTTACATGTAATTGGAATAAAGTACTATTTGGAATTTTTTTTTAAATTTCCATATGTAGAGAAGGCTAGAAAATACATACAGATTGAATTTTTTAATAAATTCAACATGTTAGTTTCAAAGTTGTCTAGTTACTCTCCTTCTGAACTTTCTTCTGTTCTCTTCTATGCAATTTCAGTGTGTTCCATACAATGATGCCCTTTTTGCTTTTTTCCTCTTTTTTCAGTGGCAGGGGTGATCCCTATCATTAGTCCCTACTCCTGCTCCCCTACCCCAATTTACACCCCCTCCCCTCAACCTCCCTTCTTGTGACAAATAAACATAATCAAGCAAAATAAATGCACACAACAGCAGTGGCCAAAATGCTTATCTCAGATGATCCCTGTCAGGTGATAGGTAACATGCTTTATAGAATGTTTGAGTAATGCTATAATAAGTAATAGTGCTTTAATTTTGAAAATGCTGATATTTTATTGTAAAGAAAGTCAGAGAAAGCTAATGCAATCTGCTGCAACACCTTCATTGACCTGTCTTGAAATTAATTAATCAAATACAGTAAAAAGTGGTTTATCTAGCATCCTAGAAATCTGAAACTATTAACTAATTTAAACCCAGTTGAAATAAACATTTGTCCAATCACCTACTAATTATGCTAGGTGCTGAGGGGACCTAGAGGGATAAAGACCATGTCCCTGCCCTTCTGGAGCTCATAACTTTAGAAGATAATCTGCCATATATGCAGACAGCTGTAATACAAAATAATGCGTGACCAGCATACAAAGAAATACTATAGGAAAGACAAAGAAGGAAGAATCATTTCTGACTTTGAGGGGCAAGGAGGAAAGGGAGAGAACCAGAGAAATCTTCATGAAGGGGTTGGCATTTGAGGTGGGTAAAGTTTCAAAGGATGGAAAACAGTTTGTTTGAATTTTCCAACAATAATGACCTTGAGGCATTTGTAAGATCCTGAATTACCTTCTAAAACATTCAAGAAAAAAAGAAAGAAAAAGAAAATTCAGTGGACTTTTAGTGTTGAATATTTCACTGGATTCAAACTTTTCTAAAAACAGGTGATCTACATTCTCCACAATGGTGATTATGATTATTACAAATAATAATGATAATCAACTCATTTTAAAAAATTTATTTATTCATTTTTAGTTTTCAGCATTTGCTTTTATGAGTTCTAAATTTTCCCCCTCCCTCTGATTCCCCTGACACAGGCTATCTGATATAGGCTATAGATGTATGGTCATATTAAACATATTTCCACATTACTCATGCTGTGAAAGAAGAATCAGAACAAAAGAGGAAAACTATGAGAAAGAAAAAAAAAACAAAAATGAGAAGAACACTTCACAAATTTGCATGTTATCCCTGCACAGGGGCCATGCTAATGTTTGCATCTTTCCAATTTTAGTATATGTGCTGCAGAAGCAAGTACCAACTTACATTTTTATAGAATTTTCTGGTTTGTAAAGTGCTTTTCTCACAACAGCCCTGTCAGTTTATTCTTACAATCAGTATTATTGCCTCCATTTACAGTTAGGGTAAACTGAGGCTAGAAGGGATTAAGTCACTTGCCCAGGTCATACATCTAATAAGTGTACCTCCTTTTAACCCTAGGGCCTCTTGCTTTCAAGGTCAAAGGAATTTACAAAAATAATTGAATCAGATGCTGATATAATTGGATTAGTAAAAAAAAAAGAAATGCTAAGCACTTTCTGTGTATTCAACCTTTTCTGTGCTCCCAATATAAACAGCCTATTTTCTTAGAATGAAAACTGGTTGGGGTCTGGGGGGGGGTTATTTTTGTGTATGTTTCTTCATAGCCCCTGGTGCACCAGGGGAACTCAAGCACAAAATAAAAAAACACTTGTTCTTTGACATATTGATTCTCTTTGAAATTTTCCAATGTATATTCAAAAAGAATAACCTGGGATTGGCATAGCTACAGGGGGAAGAGTTTATAGCATGTGTCTACCAGACTATGAGAAAAGGAAAACCCAAAATTAATTCAATTCGATTTCAAAAACGTTTACTAAAAGCCTGTTATGGCCAAGGCACTTTTCTAGGCTCTAGGAATAAAAGACTAAAATGAAACAGATCTTGTCCTCAAAGGGCAAGTATTCTATCAAGGGAGACAAGACAGGGACACAAATCAGCAACAGTACATGGGTAGTTGAGGAGGAAAGGAGAATTAAACTGGCAGAATCAAAGAAGGCTTCATGGAGAAGGCATCTGAATAAAGCCTTGAGGGAAGATGAGAATTCTGAAAGGCAGAGATGAGGACAAAATGAATTCCAGGTCTGGGGAAGAGGTGCCTGGGAAAATGCATGGAGGCAGGAGATAAAGTGTCATTATCTGGGGAACAGCTAGTAGTCTAGTTTGGCTGGAGCATAGAGGTCTGAAGTAAGGCTAGAAAGTTAGACATCGGACAGACTGTGAAGGATCTTAAATTCTAGGTTGGAGAACTTTCATTTTATCTTAGAGGCAATGAATGGGGAGCCATTGAAGACTTTTGAGCTGGGGAGTGAATCTCCTTTTGGAGATTATTTTGGCAGCTGTTTGGAGGATAGATTAAGGGGATGGGGAGAATGGAAGCAAGGAAATGAATTAAGAGGCTATTAGCAAGAAATCAGGGAGAGAAAATGAAGAGCTGAACTAGAACAGTGTCTTGTGTGAGTAGAAAAAAGGGGATGGATGAGAGAAGAACTGAAAAGTCTCGAGTAAAAGAGAGGGAAGAGAAGGTGGACTAAATGTAGATCTAACTAATCAATTTTAGGCTTTAGATATAGGATCTAGAGCTGTAAGGAATCTTAGAGATCAGCTCCTTTCATTTTAATATGACCCAAAGAGGATAAGTGTTTTGCCCAAGTTCACACGTATAGAGTAGAACCCCAGTCCTCATACTTCAAAACTAGCATCCTTTCCACTTACACTGCATGTACAGGTGTGAGGATGGGAAGGAGGTATGGGCAGGGAGGAGATGCACAATATACCATCTGATTTCCTTTTTCTTGATTTGCTCACATCTCTATCAATATATGACATTGCCATCAACAAGGCACCCATCAAAATATCTATTTCATGGTCCTGCTGTTCTGGTAATAATGTGCTATGGCTCATTGGCCAATATTTGAAATGCTGCTACTGAATCATATGTTTTAACCTAAGGAACCAAGGGTATTCCAGGGCAAGGAGTATAGCCAGCCTTTGAAAGGGAAAACTTATTTTTCATTTTATTTTTCTACTTTTCCAAAATTTATTTATTTTTCATTTTCAACATTTACTTTTATAAGATTTTGAGTTCTAAATTTTCTCCCCTCCCCAAGATGGCCTGCAATCTGATATAGCCTATGTATGTACAATTATATTACACATATTTCCATATTAGTCATGTTGGGAAAGAAGAATCAAAACAAAACGAAAAACCACGAGAAAGAAAAAAAAAGATAGAAAATAGTATGCTTGGATCTGCATTCAGACTCCATAGTTCTTTCTTTGGATGTGGACAGTATTTTCCATCATGAGTCCCTTGGAATTGTCTTAGATCATTGCATTGCTGAAAAGAGCTAAGTCTATCCAAGTTGGTCATCACACAATGTTGCTATTACTGTGTAATATGTTTTGGTTCTGCTCACTTCACTAAGTCTTTCCAGGTTTTTCTGAAATCCACCTGCTTATCATTTCTTATGGAACAACAATATTCCATTACATTCATATACCACAGCCTGTTCAGCCATTCCCCAAATGATGGCATGAAAGGGAAAACTTTAAAGGCAAAGAAAGCTGTGATGACTGAAATCCTGAGGGAAAGTGTACATAAAACCTCAGGGCATTTTAATACTTTAAGAGGAAAACTGAAGCATACCATACAGTTGGGTAAATAAATACAATTAGACAGCAACATGTAACTGCATTCAAAGAAATCGACCCTTGGTGTAGCCGGTCTCAACAAAGGGCACCATCTAAATTCACTGAAACATGTCCATTTGAAGAGCACGCTACAAAGCTCTGAATTCTGCTGCCCTTTTTAGGTCTTGTTTTTCAACAGCATGACCACACCCCTCAAGAGTTCTGTCTTTGCTTCTGGCACTTAGTGAATGTTAATTACCCACAGAACTTGTTAATACAAGGCAAGCACGGGGGTCTGTAATGAATCCTGGGAGGTAGGCTCAGTGTCTCAGCCCAGGCCACAGGTCATACAACCCAGTCACAATTCCAAGACATACCCACCTTTTAACCACTGGGTATGTCAATGCCTCGGGCGGGTCTCCTGGTCAGCAGGACTCCTCTGAGACAGCCCACTATGCAAACAGGCTCATCTTGCATAACCTCTACAGAACGGTTTACAGAGTAGCACTAGGACTTGCACAGTCAGCTTCCACTTTACACTAATGGTAGGATCAAAGAGGAACAAATGGAGCCCAACTTCATTAGGGTGAACAGTGGTAGGTAAAAGTGGGGGAGGGGGTAGAATATGCTTTCTTGTCCACTGACAAACGCTTCAATAAAAGAAAGAAAAAGAAACAAAAAAGCAAGAAAAGTAAAGGAGAAAAAGAAAAGAGAGGGAAGGAAAATGAAATATAACGGAAAAGAACAGAGAGAGAGAGAGATTAAAAAAAGAACAGAGAGAGGGAGTGAAGAAAACATGAGAAGAGAGGGAGGGGAGGAGAGAGAAAGGGAAAGAAGAGGGGAGAGGCATACAGGAAGAGGAGAAAGGAAGGGAGGGAGGGAGCAAGACAGGGGAGGAAGGGAGACAGATTCAAACCAGCTGCTAATTGACTCCAGCTTTACATCACTCATTTCATTTTATCAGCCTCTTCACTCCCTGCTCCTCTCAAAATCCCATATGTAAAAGTCACATTAAAGGTCTGGCTCAAAGCCAAAATGGAACAGAGATGGGAATTACTGCTTGCAGGCTATCATTACCTCTGCCCCACTGTGCCTAGGTATTTAAGGACGTGAGATCACTTCTTGGTGATACAATCTCCCACAATCCTCATGTCTGAGGAAAGAGTGTGAAGAGAGTGGGCCTTTTGACTCTGGTCCTTCATGGTTTGGGGAGTTTCCCAGAAATAAAAGCCAGGCAGCAGTGGGTGGTGACAGACAGGCACTTGGGACAAGCGGGAGCATGCAGGAGCAGGATGGGGATTCTTTGATGGGGCCACTATACCAGAGCCGTTGTGTGGTATGGCTCTTTTTTTAAATTTTTTTTTTTGAGGGGCCTTGGTAGGGTGGCTAGCAAGGCAGCTTAAAGGTGCTTCCTCAGTACCCTCATCTGGATCCCACAGTAACTACTACAGTGAAGTACCAGCCCCTAGGTCCATAACTTAAGGTATGCCTCAAGAAGCATCCAAAATTGATACCTCTTTTCCAGACACCTGCTAGGTCTTGTCTCCCCCACCAAAGGGCCCTGTTAATAGTGCAATATATAAAAACTGAATTAAACATAATAGGGGTAAACAATACATAAAAAAAAACCAGTATATATACTTTTATAGATGGAATGGAATAGATGGAAGGTAATCTTAACAGGGTTAAGGTGGTTGGTGGCACCAGAAAAGGCATACTAGAGAAGGTGGTACATGAACAGAATTTCTAGACTCTCCTTTATTATAGCTAAGCCAAAACCTACACAACTGGGCTACAGTTAAAATATAGGCTCACATAGGGCGACGAGCATGGACTGACTGCTAAAAACCCAAGTTTAGGGAAAAACCACACTTAAAACCCCCAATATCCAGCCTTTACTTTACAATGCCAGTGCCCATAAGTAGGTGAACTTGAAGGAAATGTAACAGCAGTTTTCTAAAGGCTCAGAAAGGGATGAGAAGCCTCAGGTGTTTTTTTTTTCCTCTTTTAGAATTGGGTATCATTGAGCCAGAGAAAACAGCAATTATGGACCATTAAAAAAAGAACAACCTAGCAAACTAAAAATCATTTCTGGGCTAGGACAAGGTAAAATTGTGGTCTGTGACAGGTGAGTAGTAAGGAAGCTATGCTGGATAACCTTTCCCCAAGAAGAGTTTGCTTTGTAATAGATGAAGCCCTTGAAAAGCAATACAAGTAAGTGGCCTTGTTGAGAGATACAGAAGCTGCCTCAGACTGAAAAAGGGAATGGGTCTAGGGTGCTTGCATTGACTGGCAAGAAAGCATGGGGCTTGGGATGATACTCTGGGAGCCATACAGAAGATGACCTTCCTGATCAGACTTGGGACCAAAGGTCTAGAAGTGGAAGGCACCTGAGAGGCCATCGAGGCCACTACCCTCATTTTACAGGTAAGGAAACTGAGACTGAGAAAGAACAAGTAACTTGCTCAGAATCACACACCTATTAAGCACCTTAAGGCAGGACTCCAGTCTTCCTAACTCCAAGCCCAGTTTGCTTTTCATATGGCCATTCTCGCCGGAAGTCCACCTACTAGAGATGTTGTGGAAGGGCTTTTTGTTCAAGTGTGGACATGACTGGATGATTTCTGTGGTCCTTTCAAATTTGAGATTCTCTTAATCAGTGATTCTTGAATTAATAAAACCATACTCAATCAATACTAAGCACCTCCTATGTTCCAGATTCTGGGCAGGTAGGTGATGCAGAGGATAAAAGTACTGGGCCTGAAGTCAGGAAGTCTTCCTGAGTTCAAATCTGGCCTCAGATACTTAGTAGCTGTGTGATGCTCAAGAAGTCACTTAACCCTCTTGCCTCATTTTCCTCAGCTGTAAAATGGGTTGGAGAAGGAAATGGCAAACCACTCCAGTATCTTTGCCAAGAAAACCCCAAGTGGAGTTGTGGAAGAGTGGGACATGACTGAAACAACAACAAACAACAATAAAATGTTATTGTGCTTAGGTGTGGGGAATAGAAAAAGAGTCAAAAGACAATACTGGCCATCGAGAAACTTAAAATACAATGAGGAAAACAATAACATGCAAACAAACATATGCAAAGAAAGCTATATACGGGATAAACAGGAAATAATTATCAGAGGGGATAAACAGGAAATAATTATCAGAGGGAAGGAACTAGAATTAAGAGGCATTGAAGAAGGCTTGCTGTGGAAGGTGAGATTTACTTGGGACTTAGAGGAAGCTAGTGAGGTCACCAAAGAAGGGAACACACTGCTTTTGGGGTATTCAATCTATACGGTTCACCATAGGAATAGGCAACAGGAAAAGACTTAGTCCATGAGACTTAGCTACTTCCAGAGCCAGATGGCCCTAGAGGACAAGGATGCGTAGTCAGGTGTGATGGAAACTCTCTCAAAAGAACTCAGCTTTGAGGATGGATGGCCTTGATCTGGACAAGATACACACAGGGGCATCTATGTCAACAGTGCTAATGCTTTCAGTAGTTTAGACCTAGTGGTCACCAGTATATACCTTACCACCTATGGGTGCCTTGGTGACATGCTCAATCATGGACCCATCTGGCAATCTGGTGAAGCCAGATCTCTTCTTAGCATAATATTTTTAAAGGCATTAAATAAAATATATGATATTACAAAAGGTGTGTGTGTGTGTGTATTTTTAAGCTCAAAAACTCGAACTTAAGAATCCCTGAACTAGGACCATGCCTATCTTCCAATGTGGGGGCACAATGTACAGAACACTAACTGGGCTAGATATCAAAGACCCGAGTTTGATGCCCAGCTTTGCTATATCTTAGTTGTATGGCCTCCAGAACATCAATTAAGCAGTTTCCTCAGGGATAAGATGGGCACAAAAGTCCCTACCTTGCCTTTCTTTCTCTTAGGGTTGTCATGATGATTGGATGAGATAATAAAATATTAATTATTATAATAAGGACTTACATTTACTCACCTCTGTAAGTTAGCTAGAGCAAATATCTTCCCCAAAATAGCAGTGGGGAGAGGGGCTCGAGTGGAAAAGGGAAGTGAAAGACTTGTAGGTGAGAAACATCTGAAATGACTCCTAAATCCAAGAGTGGGTACTCCCGACATTTTTTAAAAATAGTTTTTATTTTTTTCCAATTACATGGAAAAACAATTTTTCATTTAAGGAATTCTACCAACCCCTGTGTTCATCCTTATTTAGTCCACTCATAATCCAATCTAATAAACATTCATTAAGCACCTACAATGCGCTAGGTAGGACTGTGCTAACTACTAGGGATCCAATTAATAAAAAGACTGTCCCTGCCCTCAAGAAGCTTACAATCTAAAGGGGAAGACAACACACAAAAGAAGTCAGAAAAGGGGGGCATCTTGTTCTGTGGAGTTGAAACCAGGATGGGCAGCAGAGATATTCAAAGGTATTCAGAGGCCTGTTTTGTAGGGGTCTGCCCAGTGCCCTCTGACTACCCCAGTTAAAAAAAAAAACACAAAACCTGTATAGTCCCTATTAACCTGGGTCAATTCTTAATCGGTCTCCAATCCAGATAGGCTAATTCCCTGGGCTGAGTTTTGTTTTGTTTTGTTTTTCCAGAACTAGACCAAGATGGACGCAAGGTTAGCAGTGAGGTAGAAACACATGTCTCCTTATATTCTACTGTGTGACTGAGTACTTCACCAGCACTGTATATGTTATTAATAAACTCTATAGGTTATATTGCAATCTTCAGGCAGAGGATGTGGAACCTTCAGTTCCAGTACAGTTAGTTGATTGTTAAGCTTGGACAAGGAGGGACTAAATCCATGATCCTGTGTGGATGCGGGGGTGTTCCTTTCCTTGAAACAACCCCATGAGGCAGGTACTATATGAGGTAGCAGCCTATTTTACAAAAAACTAAACTCAGAGAAACCGATTTTGACCACCACCGCACAGCTATTAAGTGTCGGAACAGATGAAATCAGTTCTCGACTGCAGATCTCGAGGCCACAGGTTCCCCACCCCTGCTCTAGAGCCAGCATTTTCCACCATATTATACTGCTTCCCTATTGTAACAACAATGCTGCTAGCAGCTGCTGTGGAGGTGTAAGACCAATAGCAAGACCAACAACACCAGCACACAGGAGGGCTGCTAGCACAAGTTCTTTGATCTGCTTTTCTAATGAAAGCAACTTTAAGGGGTTTACAGTCTCACTTTAACTAAGCATACATATATCATTCATTTAGTTCAGGGGGAAACGTCAGCACCCTGAACTTCAGAGAAAACACAAACAGAAATTACATAAACAGAGCAAATAACACAAATCAGCAGACAGGGCTTCTAACTGTCTGTCCATAGCAATACATACATAGTTATGAGAGAGAGAGAGAGAGAGAGAGAGGGAGAGAAGCACCAATGTCTGGGTTTTCAAATCCCCGGGGGGTAGCAGGGGGGAGTTGGGCTCCTTAAGCTACCCAGAGTCTCATCTAGCGAAATTACAGGACTAGTCTTCCAATGAGTGAGTCCCCAAAACAAAATGCTAATTTCAGCTATATATACCCTTCTTCAGGGTCAGCTCACAGAGGGCATCACAACCATGTGACTCAGGCTTTCTTGTGACTTAAGCAGGTCATCAAAGACTCTTGATTAATCAAAGATTGTTGATCCAAACAAAGGCAAGTCTCGATCAAAGACACTTGATTATTTTAGTGTTGAGAAGCACTAGAACTCCAAAAGAAAAAAAGAGCAAAACAAAAAGTCCCACTTTGCTTGCCATTACACCTATAAAATGTGATACAAATATAACATATTAATAGAGTATCAATTTTATCAATATTGACAATTTTATTAATATTGAAAAGGCAAGTACATGCTGCATATAATACACAAATACAATATACCTAGACACCGGCATGATGGGCACAAGCACACATGCAAACACACACAGACACACACATACTCTGTCTCTCAATAGTTAGCATAAGAAATGTAGCAATGGGAAAAAAAATTGATTTTCTGTAATATGAGATATAGGAGCAAATGAATAAGAAAACTTCTAATCCCCATAGCTCCTCAGAAAATCAAGTTCCTGCTATGATAATTTGGAGCAGAGCTACACTACCCACCTAATTGTCACTTCAGATGATGGGGTACTGGGAGAGAAGGAATCTTTGCTCAAGGCCAGTCAGTCATCAGGTGCTACCTGGGCTTAGAATCTACATTCATAGTCAGGGAGAACAAAAACATGAAAGCGATAGCTCTTCCATTGAGGGAGGTGTTGAGGCAGGGGCATGCTGGAAAATGTTTAACAACTAGTGCTGGGGTAGGGGGTGTGGGGGGGAAGGAAGGTCCATGACACATTTTTAACTTTAATCATCATTTTCTCCATCAGTTTCCTAAATTTAGACAATCCATAAAATAATAAATCAAGCCCCAATTTGTAGAATTTGCATATTTCTGAGGAGTAAATTCTCAATTCTCTTAATGAGCTGACTCCAGCAGACTCCCTGCCCCTGCCCCCCATCCCAGTGAAGGGGTCTTGATTGATTACTTCTGCAAACCTGCAGTCACCCTGGCTAGATTGCCTCATAACTTTAAAAAATAGCCATCACAAGATGATTAAGTAGGAGGAAATAGAGAAAGAGTGGATTTGGCCAGGAGAATGACAAGTGGTCCTTCCCTTACTTCCCCCACACCTGACCCCACCCACTCTGAGTCTGAGGGATGCCATACTGTGCACTTCATAACTCCAGGCAGAGTCACAGGCACAGAGGAGCCTGTGGCAGGTCACCAGAACAGCTTCCTGGAGTGACCTTACCTCCCTGGCCGTGTGACTTCACTAAAAAAACACTGCCAAGAATGAATCATGGTCTTATCACAAATCCTATCCCACCAGGGCCCAAGGAGGAAAGAAACAGCAAGAATCAGAATCAACACTCAACACTGTTCCACCTAGAAGATGTGGGCACAGTCCAGTCCCCCGGGGCCATTGGCACTTTTCTAGAGAGCAACTAGTGATGAAATGTTCTGAGCCAGGAGTCTGACAGTAAGACAAGTGTTAACTACTTTTCACCCTGTTTCCTGAGAGAAAATTGTCCTGGGAGACGGTGGTGGTGTGTAGAAAATAGTACTCATTTGGAATGAGAATATCTGAGGCAACACCTGACTTAACTGTGATCCTGGGCTTAACCCTTGTTGCTCCAGTTTGCTCACCTATGAAAGGGGTATAATGATTATGTATGTATACTAGCCACTTCTAAGGGCTCTCCTGGGGCATAAAAAGTAATGCAGATGAAAAGATTTTCAAGCCAAAAATCATAAGAAATAGCTATTACTTCACTTGCGCATCAGAAACTCCTTTTGAATCACTTCTCTGCTTAATCAAAGGTCAGGTCTTGCTTTTTTCCCTCAGGGTTCTCTCCTCCTTATTATCAAATATGATAATATATGTAAAGTACCTTGTAAACCTTAAAGTATTATGTATATGCAAGCTATTCTTATTATAATCAGTGATGACATTCAGTCTTTTTTCAGTCTAGTCCTACACTTCCAGATCCCATTTCGGATTTTCTTGGCTAAGGTACTTTAGTGGTTTGCTATTTCCTTCTCCTACTCATTTTATAGATGAAGAAACTGAGGTAAACAGAGTTAAATGACTTTCCCAGGGTTGCCCAGCTAATAAGTGTGGCAGAGGCTGGATTTGAACTCAAGTCTCACGGATTACAGGCCCACCTCTATTTTAGTGCACTGCCTAGCTGCCCCCATACATAATCTATGCTCCTACCTTAGTTCAGGACTGCATTACCTTTAAAATCTTCTCCAGATCTGATCTTAACTGCACATAATAGGCCTGATGATCTATCCTTAAAGCATAGCTCTACTCAGTTATACCTTTGCTTAAAAATCTTGAATGTTCCTAATTATATACTGAGTAAAGTCCAAACTCCTTGTGCTTGAATTCAAGGCTATCATGTGGTTCCAATCTACCTTTTCAGCTTTCTCTCTCAGTATTCCCCTTGATGTGCCCAATGTTTCTCACTATTCCTCCAAACGAGAGTAGGCTTTCTTACATTCCTTCCCTCTAATGGACATCTCCACTCCACCCTCCTCCAAACACTTAATCTCCACCCAGTGAAATCTTACACCTCTTTCTAGAAGTAGCTCTAACTCTGCTTCATTCATGAAGGCTTACATGATCCCCACCTCCCACCCAAAAGGAGGTGCATTTATTTCCTTTATATGTCTCTGGACATTCTACAATGTATTAAACCTGTTTGCTTACATGCCTTATTTCCCCATGTGACTGAGTTCTTTGGGAGCAGAGGTTGTGTCTTCGGTCCTTAGCACAGTGCAGTGCCTTCCACAAATGAGGTAACCAGTGTTTATCCAAAGAATACATGATGCCCAATTTTAAAACAAATTTTGAAATTAAGTAGTGAAGTCCATTTAATTTTTCAATCAAGTCTTCAAAAAAAAAGTGGCATTCCAAAATGGCAGGTTGAAAAGATACTGGCTTTTTCCTTTTATAGCATTTTAGGAAATCTGTGTTTGCAAATCTGATATTTTAACTCTTATGTTCTTTCCCCACCAACTCCAGAGGCTGCCTGGACCAAGTCTTTAAAATTTTCAATTTTCCTTAGGTATTCAACTTCTCTATCGCCAATCTCTGACCATGGAAACTGTCTGACTCTTATCTCATACAAACAAGATGTCCTATTGTTTGAGACCCACTTTGGCAGCTAAGGTGGCCCAGCACATAGAGTGCTGGACCTAGAGTCTAGAAGACTCACTTTCCTGAGTTCAAATCTGGCCTCAGACGCTTCCTAGCTGTGTGACCCTGGGCAAGTCACCTAATCCCTGTTTGCCTCCATCTCCTCACACGTAAAATGAGCTGGAGAAGGAAATGGCAAACCATTCTACTATCTTTGCCAAGAAAACCCTAAATGGAGTCCAGAAGGGTCAGACACAACAGAAAAATAACTGAACAGAGACCCATTTAGCCCAATAAATAACCTGGCTCTTGACAGTGACACTGAGGGATGTGATTATTTTTTCCTCAATGTCATCTTGTAAAGCTATGAATGTGCCTCCAAATCCTGGTTCTCCTTGGCCAACTAGGGCCTCACATTTGTAAAGTGGGAATAATATTAACGACACTTGGGGCAGCTAGGTGGTGCAGTGAGTAGAGCACCGGCCCTGGAGTCAGGAGGACCTGAGTTCAAATCCAGCCTCAGACACTTTACACACTTACTAGCTGTGGGACCTTGGGCGAGTCACTTAACCCCAATTGCTCTGCCCTGCCTGCTCCAAAACAAACAAACAAAAAACTAACGACAATGACTTTACAGAATTAGGGTGATACAGGATAATATATGTCAAGTGCTTTCCTTTAAACAATGCCATGACAGGTGGCGACCAGTTTTCACAAAAACCTAATGTACAGATAGCCTGGCAACTTTTGCTAGTTCTATATCCTTCTCTTCCCCACCCCCACCCAAGTTCTCTATAAAAATAGGACCATTAGCAGCATTCTCCACCCTCATCTTCCCAAATTGTTCTACAAGATGACTCATAATCACAGTATTTTTATAATCTGAACAGCTTGATCCCTCCATGAATGGGTTTGCGACAGAAGAGCATACAAAACAAATGATAGTCATAATTAAATACACAAGCCACACAATCAAAAGAGGAGGGAATAGACTAAGCATTTATTAGGCACCAACTGTGTTAGGCAGGGCAGTTAGTTGGCACAGTGGATAGAGTACAGGGCCTGGAGTCAGGAAGACTCATCTTCCTGAGTTCAAATCTGCTCTCAAACACTTATTAGCTGTGTGACTCAGGACAAGTCACTTACCCTGTTTGCCTCAGTTTCCTCATCTGTAAAATGAGCTGGAGAAGGAAATGGTAAAGCACTCCAGTAAATGGCAGTATCTTCGTCAATAAAACCCCAGATGAGGTCACGAAGACTAGGATGTCACACCAACAATGTATCAGGCACTGTACTAAGACCTTAACAAATGCTATTCCATTTGATCTGGACGATAATGCCTGTGAGGTAGGTGCTATTATGATCCTATTTTACAGTTGAGGAAAATGAGGAAGACAGAACTTTTAAATGTCTAAGGCTACATTTAACTCAGGCCCAGAGTTCTATCCATTTTGCCACCTAGTTGCAGCCATGGACTGTGAGCCCTGGAGACTTTTGACTACTGGTTCTGAAAAGCCCTAGAAAAGTTGACTAGTTCTCTAGAAAGGGTGACTTCCCCACGCCCTCCCCATCCATTCCTTTAAATACATACCCATTGCCTATAGGCACCACCCACAAAGAAATCCAAGAACATCACCAAATGGTACATGAGATCTGTTTCCCACTTCTACTATCTTCCTGTTTCAACTTTTGTCTTCATCTCTGTGCCATGAATCACACCAAACTCCTTTGTGGAGGTTGAGAGAAGCTAGTCATTTGTTTCTGCAAGCATTCTTTAGGGTTTTAATAGACCTTCCATTCTCATGTAGAGATGGTTTTATCAAGGTTAGCCTTTATAGTGTACACGGGGAAGGAGGCAGGTAGCTTGAGGGAGTGAGGAATCCTCTAGTACGTTCAGGCCTGTGGGAAGTTAGAATCTCTCAAGTCAGAATCTTTGAGGAAAATTCCCTTGTCATCACAAGCCAGAGTAAATGAATGAAGTAGTCTAACATTCAACTATCCAAGTATAAATCACCCCCCTCCTTAAAGAAATCCTTCTTCTGTAACAATCTGCAGATTCTTAACAGGTAACTCATATTTATCGCTATTGAAATGGTCCTTTTCTCTTTGCAAACCAAAGAAAAACATTCCCCCCACCCAAGAAGCCATTCTCATCCATCAGAAGGAAGACAGCAACACTAAATCACAGACATCCTTGTGAAGGTCTCATGGTACTCTAGTGCCTTTAGAATCCTAGAAACTTGTAAAATTCCAGCGACTTCTCAGCCCACACCCCACAAGCAGTCTTCCCATTCTGTCCACCACATACAGAAATCATTGCTAACAATACCCTATCCCTCAATCTTTGCCTTTTAGCATTCTTGCCTATAGATATTAAATTGTTTGACAAGCAATGCTCTCAAAACTGAAAATCTTCTCTGGGAGCGGGGGTGGGGTGTGGAGATTCATTTTCCTGAATTTATTTAAATTTCCAAGCAAGGCCCCTGGCTCTCCCAAGGCAAGTGGTAAAGGTTTACCAAATCAGAGAAACTGCAGATTGGTAACTAGAGAGGGAGAATAGCACCAGGAGATGAACCCATTATGATTCAGAAAGACAACTGTGATGGCTAAAGAAACAGGGATCAGAAGTCAGTTTGTTGGGTGTTTCCTATCTATAGGCCTTTGAAATACCTGTGTCCCAGACTTGAAATGTACTTTCTTGATCACCTCTACCTTGGAGAATCCCAAGTTTCCTTTTAGATCCAGCTCAAAGGACCATTTTCTACTGGAAGACTTTTCTGATTTCCCAGTCTTCTAGCACCTTTTCCTTCGAATTATCTCATCTTGATTTTCTATGAATCTACTGTTTCCCCTTGCAGAGGATGTAGTGGACACAATTCTGACAGGCTGAAAAGCCAAATGTTAAATTTTTAATATGATCATTTATACCTCAGAAATTGGCAAACACTACAAACCAGAGCTTGCTTTACTGTTTTATTGATTGTCTAGACTAGACTTAAGAAAATGATGGATAAAATATTAACAATTCAAATTAAAAGCGTATTATAGGTATGTGTATGTGTGTATAAAAGCTGGTTGTTAAATATTTGGCCACCCACCCCTGAATGTAATAAACCCCTCAAAGGTAGGAATTGTTTAACTTCTGTCTTTGTATGTCTTGCACAGTGCTGAGCATAAAGTAGGTGCTTAATGAATGCTGGTTAATTGATCGATGGCTCCATCTTTGCATCTAATAATTCTGTGATGGTAGGCAAGTCCCTTTACCTCTCTGGGCACCCTCTTTTCCAGTGCTTTAGGATTTGTACCATTTAAAGACACAGTGACCACACACAATTTATTGATTTACTTTGACAAAAGCCATCTGGTTTTGTTTTAATTGCAAATATTACATTATGAACTGTGATAAAAGGTGACATTGTAGACAGCCTATAGAATTCAGTACTCTCAGATTTTTTACTCTCTAGGTAGCACCTAGCCTTTCACAATGATCCTGCTCAGCAGAGCTCTGACAAAGTTGCCATTGCCTTCCTATAAAGAAAGGTTAGGATGGGGACAGGAGGTGTGAGAATTACAGGGTTAGCAGATTAAAGGAGTGACAATTAGAGAAGTTCTCTAATAAAGTTAATCCTGAAGTTAAATTCTGCCTTTTCATTTTCAATCCAAGGCAGAAGGAAAGAAAGACAAAACAAACCTGTTAATTACTGTTAGTTTTAATGATACTTCATATACACATGGAGCCTTTCTTCTTCCAAGCTCCCAGTAATTTGCAAACATTATCTCATTACCCCTAATAGCACCTTTTTCAGGCAGGCAATTGACAAGTAAAATTATCTCCATTTGTAGATGGAAGACAATGCAATACAGAAAAGTCAGAAGGATATAGGTACAAATTTAGTACAATGTATACACTCTAGATGTCATAACCCCCAAGATGGTCTTCTCCCACTGTATTTGTATATTGTATAGGATTCCTTATATGGACAGAAGGAGAGGAGGGAGGCCAGCCTTACTCAGTCATTGTTTGGATTCTGATGGCTCCGAGTGAGTATAAATAGCAATTGTTTCTGTTTTGTCCAGAAACCCTGAGAGTCTTCCCCTCTCAGATTGATTTTTTTTTAAGCTAGGTAAAAAAGGCCATTCTTTGCCTCTTTTCTTACCTAACCTTAACCACTAAATGGGTTGCTGCTGAGACCTGAGTTTAAAAAGGCCAAGGTCTCCCCGCTGCACCCGGGGGCCATCTCCGGTCATCCTGATCTATATTTTGCCACTGGACCCAGATGGTTCTGGAGAAGAAAGTGAGGCTGGTGACTACGCATAGCCCTCCCTCACTCAAATCCAATTCACTTGCAAGTCATGGCATCGCCTTCCTCATGTCATTGGTCCTCTTAAAGAATGACAGACAAACCACACGTATTGTGTATATCTGTATGTAAATGCCCCATACCTAGGGCAGAAAAACTGAGGCTTGGTACCAGGGAGCTAATATTCAGGGCATGTAGTTCTTCGCTGTTTGTTTCATGCCTCTTGGTCTTTTGCTGGCCCCCCATCATGCCTAAGAATCCTACTTATCAGCTGGGGAATGCTTTACTCAACCCTCTCTCCCTTCCACAACACCTTTACTTGCCTCCCCCGGGGGTTAGGGGTTGTCAGCTACGAGGCAGAGTTTGGGGGCCTCAGGTCCCCTGGGCATACCTTACCTCCCCAAACTGAATTTACCCTAAACTAGGTCATAAACACTTTGACCTTGATCTGAGAAAGGATCATGGATTTTGGAGCTGGAAGAGACCTTAGTGATTATCTAGTTCAAGCCCCCTCATTTTGCAAATGAGAGAACTGAGGTCCCAAAGTACCTGCCACGATTACCTAAGTTGTAAGCAGCAGAGACAGAATTTGAACTCAGGTCCTCTGATGCCAAACAAGTATTATTTCAGTTATACTGTGTTGCCTCCATGGCTCAGGGGTCTTATATATCATATGAGAGGAGTGGAGCAAACCCTGTCATCCATTCTCTCAATCTCACAGCACCACCAGTACTTAATTCAATTCATAACAACCACTAGCTGTTCTGCTTGGATGCACCATACCTGAGATAAGGGGACAGCTAGATGGTGCCGTGGATAGAGTGCTGGGCCTTCAGTCAGGAAGACTCAGCTTGATGAGTTCAAATCTGTCTTTCAGACACTTACTAGCTGTGTGACCCTGAGCAAGTCACCTAACCCTGTTTGCTTTACTTCTTCATCTGTAAAATGAGCTGGAGAAGGAAATGGCAAATCCCTCCAGTATCTCTTATCCTAAATGGGGTCATGAAGAGTTGAACCCAACTGAAAAATGACTGAATGAATCTGAGATAAAGCTAAGTCTACATAAATGTTAATGAAAATGGACACAGTGATCAAAGCCGCAAACTAAGATCAGGTTGCAATTTATTTGCCACAGCAGGAGTGCAAGGCTTATGAAGCTGGGAAGCAATAAAAAAAAATGAAAATCTGTCAGGATCAACCAGAATTTTTCTTTTGTCTTTTTCTCATATGCTAGCTAAACTTAAATGGAGTAGCATGACTGACTGGTTCCTGCCTAGGCTAGGGGTGGGGAAAGGAAAGGTGTCTTAAAAGACATTCGAAATAAACAACCCATAGTCAGACTCCAAAACTGGACATAAAAACAACTTATTAAACCATTTCATGCTCACAAGCCTAGGTTACAGGTCATTTTCCTGGTTCTAATTCCTGAAAGCTAGAATCCCTGAGGGTTTTGGCTTTACACAAAAAATAAAATTTACATATTGCTTACTACTACCAAGCACTATGCTAAGAAGCACTTATAATTATTTTGATGTTATATTGATTATTATTTGGTTTTATTTTGATCCTTACAAAAACCCAGGGTGGTGGTGGTGGTAGGTACTATTATTTTCTCCCTTTTACAGATGAGGAAACTGAGGCAAATAAGTTAAGTGACTTGCCCAGAGTGAAATGTTTGTGGCTCCATTTGAACTCAGGTCATCCTGACTCCATGACCAGTACTCTATCCACAGGGGCACCCAGCTTATTCCAGATTCAATATTAGAGAACAATGTTATGTGCCATAAAGTTTCTGTTATCAACACTTAACTTCTTATACCAAGGGTTAAGTGTACAGGTGGAGAAGACACAAAGAAGAGAAAAATGAATTTGCTTTTGTATAAAGTGATTATAATATCATTCTGGGATACATATGTATCTCACGTTTAATATTTAGAAGAGGAAAATATGCCTAGTATCAAATATTTCCTCAGATGACCAAACTCTAAACACATTATGAGGATCACCAAGGTTTGGGAAACTTTGTTCTAAAGAAAGTAGTTTATTAGCATTTGAGAAATTTGACAGGCAGCAGGGTGTAAGGGACAGGCATCTGACTTGTAGTTAGGAATCTGGGTTTGAATCTTGCCTCTCATATTTACTGTGTGACCATGGACAAGTCACTTAACCTATCTGAAGCATCAAGATCCTCATCAAAAAAAAAAAAAAGATTAACAAGGATTGCTGTGAATTTAAAATGATGCAGTGTAATTTTGCCTAATTTGAAGGACCACACAGGGTGTCACAAAACTCTATTAAATATTAAAAGATTTTTGAGACATGCTGTATATAAATTGCTTTTGTTATTCCCATTCAAATTTCATATTTAATAGAGTTCAGATAGAAAACAATCTCAGGACAAGTTGACAGTCTACTAATGAACTTAACGTTCAGGGCAGTATTGCACAGTATACAAAATGATTGCCTTTTGTAATTGATTTCTGTGTATGATCACTGAAAGCATCTACAACTCTAGAAGCAGAGAAGATGACGGAGATAATATAGATTTCATCCTGTTTACACTTGGTTTTGGTTTCTTCATTTGGGTCTCTATTTGGGAGTTTTCATTCCATATAATTTGGACCTGCTACATATTATGGCAACAACTATTTTAAAAGTTTCTCCAGGTCTTGTGGGCCAATGTGATATCTGGGCAATTGTGGGCAAGGGATCAAGGTACAGTTTCAATATGGTTTATATGTTGCCTTCCCAAGGATATTTTGGGGTTTATAGTTATTTGCTATTTGTTAGTTTATGAAGGACAGTGAGCTGCTGGTATACATTTCTGGCCATTTGATCATGCCTTTCCAGGCATTCCGTAAATGGAAAAAAAAAAACCATTGCAACTTTTGTATTTCGCCATCCACTTTTCTTTTCCTTTATATAAAATCTGTATTGATCAGCAGGAAACTGAGTCAGACATGTTAAGTGATTTGCCCAAGGTTACATAGCTAACAAGTGTCTAAGGTAGGATTTGAACTCTTTTTGACTTCAGGGCCAGCACTCTATCTACTGTGCTACCTATCTGCCTTAGTTAATTAATTCTTATTGCAATTATTATTTCTGGAATACCAATAAGAGATGGGGAAGCGTTATAAGCCAACATTTCCTGCTGAATGAAATTATCGTCCATATTATTTCTCTGAAGCTGTTGGGGGTTTTTGCCAGGTTTTATGCACTTGAAAATATGAATTCTCTTTAAAATATTGAATTTTTATTTTCTGGATCACAGGAAGGAAAAAAAACCTTTTAGCTATGCTTTTTCCTGCCATCCTTTGGAGGTGGTGGTTATTTGTCATGCATAAGTCATGAGTAACTCACCTCCATCAATAAACAAATTCAAAACTACCAGTGTTATTTACTTTGCTGAGATAAATAACTCCCTTTGATTATGTAGACAGCAGGATCAAACAAGTCTGCCATTCAAAAACGAGTTATTAGATAACTACAGAGGAGCCTGGGGGAGTGGGGAGTTTTATTTCTAACCCATTAAAAGAAATGGCTTCCAAATTATTTTGAATGAAAGAAGTAATGGCGAAAGATCATTCACCCTTTAGCTGGAGTTAAAAATGAACTGTGTATATTTCACCAGCCTGGGGCCTAATTATTCTTAAGAATTCTTTGCCTCAAAACATATTAAAAGAGTGCATTTAAAATGATTTTGCGTCTCAAAGCCACTGAATACTCTTTCCTGCCTTGAATGTGCTACACCCACATTTACAAATAGCATAAGGGCTTGAGATGGGCTTCCTCTCTTAAATACTCTGTTTTGCAAGAAGCTCCTACTCCTTCCTTGCAGTTTTTTGGAATCCCAAATCAAGACAGTGAAGAGACAGGAAACTTTTCTTGCTCTCTAAAAGTTATAGTGGTTCTCAAAGAGATAGCAAAGATGGCACAGACCAGACAAACCCTCCAATCTCTCACAAACCTTCTGACCCATAGAATTACTATAAAAGAGGTAGAGGAAATAACTAGATGTGTTTGCCGTTCTCGGTCTTGGTGAGCTCCCCATTATGGTTGTGGGGGCAGGTTCTCTGACAAATACTGAACCACTAAGACCCCCCACCATGCATGTCTTTTGTTCTTCAAAGCCCTCTACCAGAAAAGCTCTCTGCACTTAGGCCACCCCTTTGACCTTGGTGACAAAATTGTGTTTACACATCTCCTAGTCCCAGAGGGCCCATGGGCAGCATCACAGGAGCTAGTTGGACTGAAGTGTTGGCACATCGGTTTCTTCATGCTGGGACCTGCCCGGATTTCAATATGAAAGGAATGTGGGGTCCTCCCCCAAACCCCAACATACACACTAACCAAGGAGAGCCTGGCTGGTATGAAGGCAAGCATTTAGCCAGTATGGACTTAATAAAACTTCACAGCCAGTTTCTACAAATAAGTTGTCTGTCATTAGCTAAGAACTCCTCCATCTGTTCCTCCCTCCACTTTTTACCTCAGGAAAAGCAATTCCTTCCTAAGGCAAAAACCAAACCATTGAAAAAATGCCCCGCTGTGATGAATCTGCCTAAATGTCAATCCTCCGGGAAATGCCAAACGATGTCCACCTCAGGTGATTAAGTCACAGAGAGACAAACTGAAAATGGTGAACTAAGCAGAAGAGATAAGCCGTGCTTTGGACAAACCACTATACTACCCTCCATCGCCCTCTGCCCCAACCCCACGCTCCCGGAATACTCCCCCCTCCCTCCCAACTCCAATTCCAAGATTCTTGGAATCACCTGCTTGCATCATTAAGCATTAATCATTAAGAGCTGCCTCCTCCAGGAGCGCTTTCCTGGGCATCTCTCCCCCTCCCATTGACATCCCATCAGCTTCCACCTACTCTGTAATTTTATTCTACATACTGAATTATCTAGGTTGTCTCATCAATTTAAATTTAGGTTCCTTGAAGGCAGAGACTGGGTTTGCTTTTTCTTTAAACGTTTGGTGATCGATCAGTTGGCAATTCAGGTTACCTTACCGCAGATTCAATAATTGAAATACTCTTTTAATTTTGAGTCACTCAATAGGGCCCAGGTGACTACTGGTGATGGGAGTGTAAATAACAGGTTTCAAGGATAGTTAGGTAACACCCTCTCTCCCTTCTGCCTCTTATGAACACTGGGGTGATAGAGTACACCTCACTTGGGCAACAGGAACGGCAATGCAAACTAACGAATCATTCAGGGCAACCAGCAGAGCAGTAATTTAGGAGCTAACTACTCTAGGTTTCCCCATAGCAAGGAAGCCTCAGAAATGAAATGTTCTTTTGGAATCCAGGAAGCAACAACAGCTCCGGACACATTTGCAATTCCCAAGACACCTCCCCATCCCCTGGCATCCTATGAAGGTTTCTAACCATCCAGGAACTGACCACCTCCCCCAGAATTTTATCTCAGAAGAATGGCACTTCTTACTGATATATCCCATTAGAGCTGCTTTGTTGTTCTTGTTCCGATAGTGGTAACCCTCTGTGCTATACTAATCCATTTTAACAGGAGTTTTAAAAAAAATTCCAAGAAGTTGATTGACCCTGGTATCATTGCCCCATGAGATAGAGACACATTTATTTTTAGAACACTATTCAAAGCTAAAATATACTTCCCAAAATATAAGCAACACAACAGAGACCACTCAATACCTCCTTTCCCCATAAAGTCCAAGTGACTCCTTTTTGTTTCTTAGGCTGTGTACAGCCAGTGGGGCCCTGCCCCCAAAGGGTCTTGAGGAGGCTGTGTGGGGTAGAGAAGGCCCATTCCAGTTTAGCTCCAACAGCTTGATTGTTGTGATTCAGCCTGAATTTAGGTGACATGACTGTGATTACCCAAGAAGATGATTGCAACTGAAAGAGCAATGACCTCTGGGTTAGCAGACCCAAGCTCAAGTCCTAGGTATGAGGCTTACTAGCTTTTTGACTATGGGCAAGTCACTGAACTTTTCTATGCCTCAATTTCCCCATTTATAAACTGTAGATAATAATACTGGACTGACTTACCTCATAAGATTATTGTGTGGAAAGGGCTCTGAAAACTTTGAAGTCCTCTATTGTTTGTTTTTGTTTTTTGGAGGGGGGAAGGCAGGGCAATTGGGGTTAAGTGACTTGCCCAAGGTCACACAGCTAGTACACGTGTCAAGTGTCTGCAGCCAAATTTGAACTCAGGTCCTCCTGACTCCAGGGCCAGTGCTCTATTCACTGAGCCAACCTAGCTGCTTGAAGTCCTCTATTAATGCAGGCTATCGTGATTATCAGAAAAGTTAATTCAACAAATATTTATGGATTACCAACCTTCTGCATTTGGATTTCCACCACATTCAAATGTAAGTCCTAATTAAATGAAGAATAAAATCAGATGCTCTTTTTTTTCTTCAAGGCAGATTTTCCTGAAGTCTAATACTGGGATTTTTCTCGGTTCCTTCAGTTCCTCTTTAAGTAGGCACACCACTGAGATTGTGGCAGTTCAAGCATCTAGAGATAAGGGCTAATTCTTTAGAACTAAAAACCTGAAATTCTGAACTATAGTTCACAACCTCCAGGGTTCCTGGCAACCAATCATGGCTCAGAATGTAGAGTGGCTGCAGGTGGGTTGGGAGCAGATAGAGGTGGGAGGAATTGTAAACGAATCACCCCAAACTAATGAACTCTAGGGTGGGTGTTATGTAACCTGGCTGTCCTAGAAATAGGAATGAATACTAGACAGGATGTCGACTAGAGAGTTCAAATTGGGTCCATGTCTAACACTTGAAAGGCCATATTTGGATCTAAAGCCAAACTTAGGTACCTAATGAGAACCATTAGTGAACAGACTTACTCAGACAAACTCAGGGTTAATTTTCATCAAATCAACTTTTCAGATCATGTCATCCTTCCTTTTTTTTTTTTTTCCACTTCTTTCTACAGTCTTATTCAGATTCTATGTATGGTATGAGGAAGGGGAAAAGAATTAAAGTCATTCACCCATTACAGGATAGAGTACACTCATGACTTATACATGCACAGTATCTTTAGGGCAGTATGCCAGGAGAGGGAAATTCTTTAATTTTCAAGTCATTTACTTCTTCAATGCTTTATGGACCTATGATTTCATCAGTGTGGGTGGTAAGCAGTGCCTCCACTAATACAAACTTCTTCTGCAACTCACTAGCAGATAGTATGATCAAAGATATATAACTAGAGAGTCCTCAAAAGCTACTTAGTCCCAACCTTTCTTTTTACAGATGAGGAAACTGAGGTACAGGTAGGTCGAGTTGCTCATAGTTGCATAGGTAGTGTCAGAGGAGAAATGATCCTTTTAAGTTAGTATGGCCGAAAAGTTCATCACCAACCTGTTGATGGGCATCCTTAAGCTGATCAAGGCTGGTTCTAAAATGGTACGGATATACAATCCATCAAGACCTCCATCCTTCTAACTTAGTAAGACTTACAACAGACTTAGTAGTAGAGCTTAGCCTCTTCTACAATAGCCTTTGGGAACCATCTCCATGCCGTGGTGAGGCATATGGCATAGGGCTAAAGTCCTAAGGGAAGAATTAAGGAAGGTTTTTAAGTAAAAAATATTTAGAGAGTGTTAAAGGCATCCTTTGGCTTCAGGAAGAAGCCCTCTTTAAAACATGTGTTTAAATGGAAGCAAGTGACGTGCTGCAAGACAAAAAAATGTCTCTATAGATCGGTGACCAAAAGACTTCAGAGAAGAAAAAGAATGTTCTGTATTAGCAAACTCTTTACTTTCTTCAATATAATTGAACATAAGGACAATTTTATTTGCATGCTTAAAGGATATGGCTGGACTGGGATTTAAGCCAATCAAGCCATTCAGAACAGTACAGCACAAGGCAACCTCAGCAGTAACTGTGCTCAAATTTTCCCTCAGAGACAACATTTAAAAGGCTAACCACCACCCTGTCTCCAGGGCTGCCTCTTCCAAGTTAAACTTCCTGCTGCTGTTCACATTTAAAGCCCTCATCATTCCCATGGATCTGTGGGGAAGGAAAAGTATACCAGGATGACGGGAAAGGGGAAAGAGCTGCACCCTCGTCATCCACTCCCACCCTCTAACCCTCCCCCTCCACCCCAATTTGGCTCCAACAGCTGGACTGTTGTGATCCAGCCTGTATTTACATGACAGGACAGCGGTTACCCAAGAAGACGACTGTAATTGAAACAACTGAAAATAACCATTGGCAAGGAACCCCCGTATTTAGAGCAGACCACCTTCAGCAGTTCTCATGGACAAGATTCAACAGTGCAAGCTCAGCCAACCCACCAGAAAGAAAGGATGGCTTCCCCCCACCCCCAACCTTTCTTTGAAAAACAACAACAAAACACACAAAAAACGCAAACAAAAACGGAATGAAGGCATCCAAGGAGTTTCCAACGAGGGTCCTGCAGAGTCACCCACCGAGAAGTGGCACCGAGTCACTTTTAGAGCTTCACGATGATAGAGTTGTCAGCAGCAAGCCTCAGAACCTATTCTTCTTCCCCACAAGGCGAACTAATCTCTATTGCTTTTCTTATTAGCTGAGTCAAGGAAAACTCAAGCTGAAGGGTTATTACAAACTGCATCCAAGGACAGAGGCCAGCAGCACCGGTCACTGGATCTCACAGTGAGCAACAAGAAAAATGTCAAAGGGGAAAATTCTCATGGGAATATTGCTTTTTTTTTTCCAAGGCCAAACAGAAGGCCACTAACTACATAGCTGCTTTCAAGTACACATTGCTAACATAGGTTCTCTTTTAGTACCAAATGACAGAGGTTCCTGAGGCTCATTACAAATTCTTAATCCCTTTCCACATATTGGAGTTAGACTTTTTTGCAACTGGTAGTGAATGACGAATGGTAGGGCAGCTAGGTGTTCTCAGTGGATAGAGGCACCAGGCCTGGAGTCAGGAAGACTCATTTTTCTGAGTTCAATTTTGGCATCAGACACTTACTAGCTGTGTGACCCTGGGCAAGTCATTTAATTCCGTTTGTCTGTTTCCTCATCTGTAAAATGAGCTGGAGAAAGAATGGCACACTACTCCAATATCTCTGCCAAGGAAACCACAAACAGGGTCGGGAAGAGTTGGATATAATCAAAACCACTGAAGAATAACAAAAATGAATGATAGGGACAGCTAGATGGCTCAGTGGATAGAATACTGGGCCTGGAGTTGAGAAGATATGAGTTCCAATCCAGCCTCAGACACTTACTAGCTGTATGACCCTGGCCAAGTTACTTAATGTCTGTTTGCCTTAATTCACTGGAGGAGGAAATAGCAAAGCACTTCAGTATCTTTGCCAAGATAATCCCATGGACAATATGGTCTACAGGTTGTGGGACATAAATGAGCAACAACGTGAATAATAACATTAAGATAGGCACTTCACCTTGGCAAAGTCCTTTGCCCAGCCTATAGCATGTACACTTATAGTAGCTGTTCTGAATCTGGGACACACACACACTTCCAAGGGCTCCACAAGGAGATGTCAGGTCTGTGAACTTGGATAAGAAAAAAAAAAATTACATCTTTATTTCCACTACCCTCTAACTGAAATTTATCATTCCTTTCCACTATGAATGTCCCCCACAAAATATTATTTGAAGAATGGGCTCAAAGGCTTCACCAGACTGCCAAAGAAAGGGTCCACAACCCCAAAGTCATTTAGTCAGCCAATAAACATCTATTAAGCACCTACCATGGGCTGAGCACTGTGCAAAGCATAGTGCATACAAAGAGAGGAAAAAGACAGTCCCTGCTTTCAGTAAACTCAGTTTTTAATAAGGAGATAATAGAGAAAACAATGTTAGATCGATAGACAGACAGATAGATAGAAGAATCTGGAGATAATCAATACAGGGAAGGTACTAGCATTAAGAGGGAGCAGGAAAGCCTTCCTGTGAGATTTCAGCTGAAACTTAAAAGAAGCCAAGGATGACAGGAAGCAGAGAGATGAAGGATAGATTCCAGGCTGGGGTCTCTATCCAAAAGAGGGAGGGACTCATTCCTGGATACAGACTAGTTTTAGATGATTAGGGACTCAGACCAAACGAAAGATTGGCTTAAAGAATATTTTGGTTTTTAAGTTAATTTTTAAGAATAAGTAGGACTACTACTAGTACTGGTTCAAATTCGACCATTTCTGGGACAAATTCTGGCAAGTTTCTCACCAGAACTCTGGTTCAATTTGAAGAAAAAAAATCCCTGGTGGAAGTAGGGACTCCCTCCAATAACACTGATTTTAACTCTTTAATTTACTATAGAATTATAGGATCTTGGATCTCCTTCATTTTGCAGATGAGGAAAGTAAGGCATAGGCAGGTCAATAGATTTGCTCACAGTCACACTGGTAGTTCATTGGTTTCCCTGCAGGATTCAGCCAAGTTAGCTGCCCAGTCTGGTTTGAGGTCCCGTTTCTGGTTCTGTTTAAATCCCTACTGATGCTATCATCAGTGTTAAGTATATTGCAGTGGAGTGGAAGCTACATGGAAGTTGGATTCAGGGGGTCCAGGTTCAAATCCCACAACTGGGCAATTTGCTTTCTTTCTTGGGGCCTTAGTTTCATTACCTCTAAAAATGAAGTGGTTGGATCTAATAAACTCTAATTAAAATGATAACTGATATTTATATAGTGCTTTAAGGTATGCAAAGACACCTTGTAGACATTGTCTCATTTTAGCCTTACAACTATTCAATGAAGCAAGTTCTACAGGAATTTTTATCCATATTTTACAGAGAAAAAACCTGAAGCTAAGGAAGGTCAAACAACCTGCCCATGGTTATAATCCCAAATGATTAGAGGAACTCCGAAGTAAATTAGTAGGTCAGTGGCCTTAACTTTAGCTCCCTCAATTACCAAAAGGAAGCTAAGTGCTATACGAGGTTATACAACAAGGCGCTTACTTAAGCTAGCAATGGGAATGTTTTCATTGAAGGCTAGTGACTCATAGAAACTAATCAATTGAGTAAATTTACTATGCACATATACAAATATTACTATACAAGTAAAAAAGTTACAGGAGACATTAAGACTTTTTTTAGGCCAAGAAACATTCAGCTGAACCACTTTAAACAATAGGAAACATTTTATCAAAAAATAACAACAAAAGATAGAAAATATATATATATTTCAGTGTAATATTATAGCCAGTTAAAGAAGAGAGAGACAAGAATAACAATGAAAGGCCATGGAGACAATTTTCCTCAGGCTCTGCCAGTCCCCTAACTACCTGCAGCCTCCTCCACTTCTGAGTCCATTCATATATGAATAGTCATGAGGAACTGTAGGGGTTATAATCTATAGCTCAGATTCCCAGATATCTATCTATCCCTCTGAATTACCTAAATCCCAGATATCAGGTTTGTCAAACAGGGTGAGAAACAGTCTTAAATCTCAACAGGTCCCTTTTCTACCAGGTCCACCACATGCACCTATGTCCTTCCCAGCTAAAAGCTGGCCAGAATGCCATGAATCAGAGCCAGCCAGCATCAGTGCACCACCTCCTGATATGTGTAAAGCCCTTCCAGATTCATACGATGCTTTCCAGTACATTTCTTTTATTTGGTCCTCGCAACAACCCATTGATACAGGCAGGAGAGAAGTTTTGCCCAAGGTTATACGAGGTAGGTATCAGCAGAGCAAATATTACAACCCAAATCATAAATTATTACCCAGGCCAAGATTACAGCCCAAATCAAGGCTAGAAGTGGCCTAAGGGGCCTTCTTGGCCAATTCTCTCCTTTTTTGTTGTTCAGTCGTTTCTCAGTCCGTGTCCTGCTCTTCGTGACTGCATTTGGGGTTTTCTTGGCAAAGACACTAGAATGGTTTGCCATCTGTAGATGAGGAAATTGAGGCAAACGAGGTTAGGTGACTTGCCCAGGATCACACTGCTACTGAGTGTCTGAAGCCAAATTTGAACTCAGGTCTTCCCGACTCCAGGCCCAATGGTCTGGTCACTACTCCACCTGGGAATTAGGGCCAGTGAGGTTCGGTACCTTCTAAAAAATTATTCAGGGCTGTAACAGATTCAGAGGTAGGGTCCTTTCTATTCCCCCACACTGCCTCCTCTGATTCCTAATCCAGTGCCTCAAGCTGCCTCTCCCAAGGCATTACCCAGGAGATTCTCAGCCTCCAAGCAGCATGGGCCTCATCCTGGGGCCACAAAGCTCTGGCCCTAGCCCACATTCAAAGCCAGCTGCTGTGAATGTACTCTGGCGATTGCCCCAATGCCTTCTCCTTTGTTTCTGTAAATGCTATCTCAGAGTGGGGCACTGAGTGAGATGAGGAAAACCCTCTGTGAGGCATGGGGGCCTAGCGCTCGCCGTTGGAATAACTGACATGTGGAAGCATTTGCTGATCACAGAAGTGGCCCTGCCACTTACTTGATGTGTGACTATTAGCAAGTGGCTTAACCGTTGTGAGCCTCAGCTTCCTCGTCTATAAAGTGGGGATAATGACAGCAACGTGCACTTATGTAACCCTTTAAGGCTTGCAAAGTGCTTGACAAAACACATTAGCTCATAGGATCCTCACAACAACTCTGGGAAAAGAACCAGAGGATTTAATGTGTACCCTTTAAGCCAGGGTGGAGAATCTCTGGCCCACAGGCCTGATGCAGGAAGCTTTCTTTATTATTGCTGTTGCCGTTATTATATAAAAGCATCTCCCATATTTAGCATTTATCAGACAGCCACCTGTGAGGTAAGCAGTACAAATAATAACATCCTTTACGTGCAGCGCTGTAGCTGAGATCCGTTATGATTATCCCAATAAAAATGAGAAAGTACTAATAATTAACATCATCATAATAGCAGACGGTTACATAGTACTTTAAGACTTGCAAGGCACTTTACAAATATCATCTTATTTGATCCTCACAAACCTGGGAGGCAGATGGTATTTTTATTCCTGCTTTACAGATGAGGAAACTGAGGCAGACAGTAAAGCGACTTGCCCGGGGTCACGTGGTTAATAAGTGTCTGGATTTGAACTCAGTCTTCCTGATTCCAGACCCAGTGCTCTTGCCACCTAGATATCTCACCTCTGACCCAAAGGACACCCAGATTTCTGCTAGTTCTTTTCCCTCCACCTCTCAAGCACTGTCAGAAAATGGTTCAGATAAAAGTCCCCCATGCAGTTCTTGGGGCTCTATGGCCAAGAGCATCTTGCTAAATAGGACAGTCTCCAGTTTCTAATCTGTCAAGTTGATGTTCTGCAATCCACAAAAATGCCAAGAAATAAATGGAATCATGATTTCGGAGGGAGACGTTTTATTAAGAGCACACTCTAAGGCAACCTACTGCCTCACTTTCATTCTGCTCCGCTTCTAAAACGGAAGGGAAGGGAAAAAAAACCCCAAAGTAAGTAGCAGAGCAGAAAAGATCACCCTCTGCACACCTACGGCACCCTCGCATCAGCCAAAAGACCCTCTAGATAAAAGATGATCTCTGAAATTGACCCGACAAAAAAGTTATCAACTCCATTTCATTAATGGCAAGGTATGAAAGGAGTCAGAGCAACAGCTTACCTATCTCCCAGAGGTAAGAGACTCTTCACTGTCCAGAGACTTCTGATTGGAACCCCCATACCTGGAGACTGACTGCATGTTTTTTCAGCAAGGGGAATGAATGAGAAGTTAAGCCCACCACCTTTTATAAGAAGCATGAGGGTGTACGGTATGCTTACTATAGCCCAAGCTGGCGTGAACTTCCTCCAAGAGACTGAGAAACTTGGAACTGATAGCAGATGTCCTATAGGGTCCCACAAAACTGTATGGATCTGAGAAACTCCATTAATCCTTATAGTACCTACCAGGTCTTCCTAACAAGAGGTTAGCAAATTAGTTTAAGATAATATTGATATAGAGTTTTAAAGTTTGCGAAATGCTTCGTACAAATTAACTCCTTTAACAATTATAGCTGTGTACCATCTTGGGGAAGGGGGAGGAGGAAGGGAGGGAGAAAAAAATTTGGAACTCAAAATGTTGAAAACTATCTTTACATGTAATTGGAAAAAATAAAATACTTTTACGTGGTGGGGGGTGGGGAGAGAAGCAATTATAGCTGTCCCAAAGTAGAATGTGCTCAGAAGTTCGTAGGTTCCAGCTCCCTGTTCCCTCTCATCCCCTCCCCACTCCCACTATTGAAGTCTTCAAAAAAAAGTAGGTATGTGGCAAAGGGAATTATTTTTCAGGTATAGATTAGACTCAGTGGCCACTGAGAAACCCTCCAACACTGGTATTCATTCCTTTCATTTATACTAGGTGTGCTGAAGACAGTTTCTTTTATAATGTACCATTAAAAAAAAAAAGAACTTTTAAAAAATGGTACATTATAAACTCAAAACCAGTCAACAATACAGTCAATTAAAGTTGACTTGCAATTATTTATAAATGAATGAATTTCAGGGCACAAGCTTTTATAACTTCTTTTCCTGTTACCCCTTCTAAGACTTGATTGGGACTCTCTTTATCCATTCATTCACATTCACTTTTTCTTTTATGGTCATAATTAGTAAGTGCTCTGTTCTTCTGGTTCTGATTTTTTCATTTTGCATCATTTCATAAAAGGCCTTTCCAGAGTTCTTTATATTTTTAATGCTTGTTGATGATAACTAAATTACAACCTTCCATTAAATATTCTGCAGTTTATTCTCCTATTTTTGGGCAGTTAGATGGCTTCCAGACTTTTTTTGTTTTGTTCACTTATGAATGATGCTGCCATAAAAGTCTTTTTGTTGTTTTTACTAACATTCTCAGGGTATATTCCAAGCAATGGAATTAATTACTGGGGCAATGGGTATGATTATTTTGTGTAACTTTTACTGTATACTGACAGACAAATTTGCTAGAGATGGCTTCTGGATTCCCTTCCTCAGCATGGAGGAACCACGTCATTGGCATCAGTTTTCAGTCTACCTGAATAATCTGATGAAACCACCCACACTTATGAGGTGTAGCTCTAATACGACCCATAATACCATGATGTGTACAGGAAATGCATGACTAGATCCCCAGCCAAGATTTGCAAAGCACACATATAGTCATGTACATATACTCCTAACCCAATCCTCTCCACTCCCAGGAAATTATCTATTGCTCTCCACAGTCACCCTGGGAAACTTCCGCTCTGGAGCCCATCTCACCTCACTGGTAACTCCCCTCCTGGGATTGCCATTTTAGGTAGGACCCCAGCCATACTAGACTTTATTCTCCCCTTGACTGTGTCAGGCTTCTACTCACCAGCTACACTGCCCATGGGAAGTTACCTTCCTCTCCCCCTCTCCACCACCCTTTCCTCCCATTAGAATGTAAGCTCCTTGCAGGGTAGGGGTTGTCTTGCTTTACTTTTATTTGTATCCCCAGTACTTGGCAAAACAAGTACTAGCACAAAGTAAACATTTAATAAATGTTCTATTTGTCCATCTAGCTAGCTAGGTTTGCTTCTTAGAACCCCAGAGTGTGTCTGTGTATATCTTTCTCACATTCACTCTGCCTCTGAGGTGGAAGATCTGGGTCAATAATGACAGATAGGTGAAAAGAAAAATTGAGAAGCAACAGTAAAGAATTCAATTTACTTCAAAAGCATTAGAGACTGTAGTTCACTAAGCAATGCCAGTATAATTAAGAGCCATGTAAGCACTATGCGGCACTTAGGGAAACTAACAAAACACCAGCAAAGATGCTCCATTGGGGCCAAACTTTTGTGTATAACTTGCCAAGGAGTACCAGAAGCAATACCTAGATGTTCCTGGGAACTTTTAAGAATTTCCCAAAAGGGGCTCAAAAAGGCAGAAGACAATGCCTGCTAAAGAGAAAGGAAACTTTGAAGAGAAGTCCAAAGTTGATAAGCTTTGTGGAAGGAAATTCAAGAATCTCAGCGCACCAAAGAGGCTCCCCTGGGCTTTTCTTTCTTTGTCTGTTCTGAGTACTTTCCAAAAACCTAAGGGGGAATATCCTGACCTTCCTACAGGAGTTGTGACCAAAAGAATCAGAACTGGGGAATGATGCTGGCCCTGCTGCTGAGAACAAGGACCTTCACCAAAAGAAGCCCGCTAAATTGAAAGAAAAATATGGAAAGGACATTGCTACAGAATGCGTTGAAGGAGAACTTAATGGGGGAGGGGTGTCAAATCTAAGAAGAACAAGAAAAGGAAGAAGATGAGAGGGATGATAGAGACTTTTTTTGGTTACACTCAGCTTGCACATATTAAACGCTTAATAAACGCTAATGACTGACTGCCTTGTCTATAAAACAAATATTTAACCCACCTCCCTATGCACAATTCACTCCTTTTAAAGAAACAGTAAATTGTAAGGCTAGGTTTTCTTTTTTAACTGTATAATGTCTTTTGGGGGCGGCAGCAGGATAGTTAACATGCTATCCTGCATGTATTAAGATAGCCTTGTCCTTCAGTGGCATTGTCAATAGTCAATAACTCTGCTTGATACACCATGGGCCTTGTAATTTGGCCTGGAAACTGAAAGCAGATTAATGTCCGTACACAGTACAAATTGGTTATATGTAGGGATGCAATTTATTTTTGTCTTGGTCTTTGATGCAGAATACAAAATAGCTGTTCAGTTAACTGAACACCGGTTTGTTGCCTGCAAAAGCATTTGAGAATGCAGTCACAACAGGTTGTATGGTCTAGGAAGGCCCATATGGAAATTGCATTATTCTCAGTTGCCTGTGGCCCTGTGTCTTATGCCTTGATCATTACCTTATGTGTGTGTATAAATTTTATGCACTGAGATGTATATGTGTCATCTCTCTGAAGAAAGTGCATGTGAAAAATTTTTGTTGCCTCATTAATCAGTCATAGGATTTTGAGCTAGAAGGGACCTTGGAGATTATCTATTCTGGTTCAACCCTATCATTTTACGAGGAAGAGATTAAGATCCATGGTGGTATGAGAAAAGTCTAGTGAGGGCCAATGAACTAGACGAACAATTGCTCCACATTCAATAGACGGGCTCTTTAGCAAGTATGGAACAAAACCATGAAGCACCAACAGGTCACCACCTGGCCACTTCCCACCTGCTGCAGAGCTATGTAAGCCAACACCTCCCCCAGGAGTCTTTCCTACAACAAACATTCATCCAAGCACTCACAAACAAGAGAGTGGTTGACTCCTCTCAGCTACCACAAGCAGAAAGTTTCTTTTACAAACAATGTTGGATTTGGACAGCCAAATGGTTTTCTTTCCTTAGTATTTGCTGCTGAAAGCACTTTCGCTGTGCCCCAGTCCTCCAACACATGATCTCAAAACAACTGTGCAAATTGGTTTCCCTCCTCCCAGTCCTCCAACACATGATCCCAAAACAACTGTGCAAATTAGTTTCCCTCCTCTCTTTTCCCTCCTCTGTCTCTTCCCCCTAAAAAAGCCACAGTACCAAAGGCTGGAAGAAGCTTCCCTTTCATGCAAAACCATTCACACCATGGATATTACAGTGCTGACTTCGAAAATGCTTACTTAGGAGGTCTTCTCAGGTTCTCTGCTCCTTCCCCTCCCCACCCAGTTTTGTTCTTTGGGCTGCTGTGACCTAGAGGAAGCCTTTTCAGTGACCTGGGGGCAATGGGAAAGGACTCATTGCTCAAAACATACCCAATGCCAACAACAGCAGCTTGACAGATTGAGAACCCCCATCTGTTTCCCCGGAGCATTTTAGTAAAAACACATTAATTCTATGCCACGGAACTGCAGTCCTTTACTCAGGCTGTGTGGAGTTTGAATTTGTGAGGTCCCTCTAAACCCATCCGCTCCACATAAATGGGCTTGACACACACTTCCTTTGAAACAAGATATTTGTCCTAACAACAAAACTACAGCAATAATACAATTTTAAAAATTTCATCTTTCAGGCTACAGCAAAACCAAGTTAATAGAGAATAAACTCATTGCCATTGATTTAAACATACATTTTAGAGCAGCGTAGAAGAGGCATTTCTCCACACAATTGTTTGAGTCAAATTACCTTGCACAAAGATATATGGGTTTTGTCTATAGTGCTGACAAAAAGTCAATTCCTAAACCTCAGGACCTAAAATATGTCTACATGCACAGTATGCATTCAAACTTGCTAATCAATCACTTTGAACATTGCTGTTCAAAGTCACTGCTAACCAAATAAATTATTAAGTTACTGTTAACGAATTATTGAAGTTCAATCCTAACCCCAAAATATAAACAGGGAGTTCTCAAAGCCACTGGAAGAAGTCAGTAAAGCTCAACTGAGAACTAGGAGGCTGAGGCTGACTCATGCTCTAGAGTGCTGGATTTAGAAAAATCAGAGGATGAGAGTTCAAGTCCCGCTTTACCACTTAGCACCTGTGTGACTCTAGGCAAATCCCTCCATTTTCTCAACTGTAAATTGAGGGGGCCACACGAGAAGACCTCTACCATTCCTTACAGCTCTAAACAATGACATACTTGTATGACAAAGAAATGATGTCCTCATTTCTAGATGGCCTGATGTCCCTTCTGGCTCTGTATCGATGATCACCAAAGCCTTGAACTCTCTACCTAGGCCTCCTCTCCCTGAATGTGTTCGATGTCAAAGAATCAATCCTGTTTCATAGGCTTGGAGGTGAACAACCCATTCGTGTCAGTGTGCAGGGTTTATTTTTAATTATCATTAGAACGATAGTCAAAGATTTTTAAAATTAAATTTTAAATTAAAATTTTGAAAAATAATTCCCTGAATGTTTACATTATTATCGATTAGACTGTTCAGCAACGTTCAAAGACCTGTCAACGTAGATCCGTACTGAGAAGTACATTCCACTTGAAAGATGTGATTGATGAGTCTAAAATATTTCCATCAATTATCTCATACTTGACTCTAGCATGCTGTCAACAGAGTACTTCCATAGATTATCAACTATGGAACTATAGGGAAGGACTATGGGAGCATGACCTTTTAGGTCTGATGAGATGAAGTGGCACAAAGATTCCATTGCTTGCCTGTCGGTGGTTTGTTGTTCTTGGTGTTGTTGGTAAGGGGAGGCTCAGAGATAAAGGAGGAAAGGTATAGGAAGAAGAAAGATGGGTTGTGTGTGAGTTAAAGGATCCATATGTATAAATTATTTATGCTCTTTGTATTTCAAATAACTGAAAACAATGTAGGTGTCCATCAATGGAATGATTAAACCAGTAACAGTAATATAAATGTAATAGAGCATTACTGTGCTATAAAAAATTGGTGAAAGGCATAGATTCAGAGGAACCTGGGAAGATTCGTATGAACTGATGCAGAGTGAAGTGAGCAGAATCAAAACAATTTATATGATGACGATGATGTAAAGAAAAATAATCTTTCAAAGAATCTAACCAGTGATGGTCACCAGAATACCACAAGACATGAGGAAGCCTGCTTCCCAACTCTTGCCAGAGAGATGATGGACTAGGGTGCAGAATGAGACCTACATTGTCAGAAACTCTCAATATGTACATATGTTTGACTTGGCTGTACTTCTTTGTTATAAAGAATGGCTTCTATTTAGGGAGGGAGAGAAAGAAGAAGGGGAGTGGGTGGATAATGATGGGGGAGAATCAATGAAACATTTAAAAATACACAGAAAAGAGCAGAAGTTCAGAAGAGGATAAAGACAAGCAAAAAAAGTGTGTATGTGTGTGTTTTCACTAATGTGGTCAATTGAATGCACATTCAAAACTGGTACATAATAAAGCTCACAATTCATAAACAATGCTATTTTTTCTTTGCATATTTCCCTTTCTTCTTTGTATACTGAAATATTCATATTGAAGTTCCTTTTTTTAAAGTATTATAAAGATGTGTTGTAAGGGGACAAACTTTATTTTTCTGGAGCTATTTTTAAAGCTTTTAGTAACTTTTTCTCCTGTAGTATTATTATCAAACTTGTGCCCAAAGCTATTTTGGTTGTCACTTACAGAATTATCAAATCTTAGAGCTTCTCACCCATAATAAGAACCCCCTTCAAATACATCTCTGAAGATGACCATTAAAACCTCTGTTTAAAACAGACGCCCTCATTTCAGAGGGCTAACCCCCTCCTAAAAATACTCTTTATGGAACTCAGAAAGAACAGTAATCTATGCAGATCACTTGACGGTGACGGATGATCTCCCTGAGTCACTGCTGAAAAGACGCCCGAACATGTTCTCAATGGGCACCGAGCTTCTGGGAGGTGCTTTTTTCCGAAGACATTTAACTTGAACATTCTCACCACTTTGTAATCAAAATATCTGGAGGAGTGTCTTTCCAAATGCCGAAGGTGGCTTTTACATTGGTGCTAAATGCCAAGAAAGATAATTGCTTAACTACTCCTCTAATTTGAGTGGCCTAAGTGTGCTATTTCTTATTGAATACACTGGCGAATGATTAATTCCTATCATTTCTATTGGTCTGGGGCATGCGGTTGGGGAGAAGTATAGCCTACCACGTACCAGGCACCGTGCTAAATGCTTTTTTACTAATATTTTAAAATTTGATCCTCATAACAACTGATTTATTCCCATTTAATAGTTGAAGAAACTGAGGCAAACAAAGGTTAAGTGATTTACCCAGAGTCATCCAGCCAATAAGTACCTGGGACTGAATTTGAACTCAGTACTTAGATTCTAACGCAGGACTCTATCTACTTTATCGCCAGCTGCTTTCAGAGTAGAGAACTGTGTAGGGAGGGGGGGGGGGGGGGAGGGAAGCAGTATTGAATAACACAGGATGGAACAATTGCCCAAAGATGGCTGCAAGGTACCTGGTTAATACAAGCACACCCAGCTCTAGTTATGAAGGTATAGAAGGAAAACATAGGCACCAAAATAATAAGTATCATTAGCCAGTTTTGCCCAACAACTTGATTTTAGACATGCAATATGTGTGCTCATGGGTAAATAATTAACTTTTTTTATTTTTTTTTATAATTAACTTTTTAATAAGCGTTTTTAGTTGAACTTCTCAACAAGCACTCAGAAGTAAAATACTCCAAATTCAAGTTCGGTTCATCTGCCCTAATTTCCTCCCCACCTCTGGGTCAACAACCACCAGGAGAGAGAGGCTACGGGTTTATGAGGACCCCTGGGATCCATTGGAATGTGCCACAGATGATGTCAGATGTGCTTTATTATGACCTCCATGCTGTGTCATTTTCTATCAGCTGAGAATGGAAACTACAGAAATGTAGATCAGAAACAGGAAAAAATCTAGTATAGAGGGGGGAAAATCAATATCTTGTTTATGTTTCTAGCGAAGGGGAAAAACATTTCAGGGTGGAAATTTCCCTGATTTAGGGCTTCAATTTAGTTCAGGCAAATCACTTTCCAGACTAACCTTCTCTCTGTAATCAATACTCCCTTCAGCACCAAGCCAAACCTTCCCTCCACGTATTTTTCTAATGCCCAGAGTGCCAGGGAATGTGGTATGGGCTCTACATTTCAGCCTCTTTAACAATGATCTGCATGAAAAGCCAGGGCATGCTTGTCAGCTCTGCTGATGAGCTGGAGCTGGGAAGGGTGGCTAATAACCATGGCTAACAAAAACAGTATTCCCAAAGATTCTGAAGAGCTGGGAAAATGGGATGACTCTAACCAAATGAAACATGATCGTGGAAGATATTTTGCCTCTTCATATTTGAGCAGTTTGGTTGTTGAGTGTGCCACACAAACAGATGGGAATCTGTTTAAAGTTTGAAATTGGGCCAAGAAAAAAAAAACAATTATAAAATAGGGGAGATATGGCTGGTCAACAAGCATTTAGTATGAACCTACTAAGTGCCAGGCTTTGCACTAAGTGTAGGGGATACAAATGGAAAAAAAAAATTAAAAGAACAGTTCCTGCTCTCAAGAAACTCAGAGTAAAATGGCAGAAGGGGGAATGTTACACAAACAACTACGTGCAAACAAGACACATAGAGGTCAAATTGGAGATCATCTCAGAAGGAAAGTACCAGTATTAAAGGGAATTGGGAAAGTTTTCTTACAGAAGGTGAGATTTTAGTTGGGACTTGAAAGAAGCCAGGGCACAGAGACAGGGTAAGACAGGGTTAGGAGAGAGTTCCACTCTTGGGAGACAGCTGGGAAAATACCAATGGTCAATAGTGTCACGTTTGAGGAACTATAAGGCGGCCAGTGTCACCAGATCAAGGGAGTAAGGTGCAAGAAGACAGGGGGCACATTATGAAACTCAAGAGAGGATTTTATATTTGATATTACAAATAATAAGATAATAGATAATGAGGAGCCACTAGAGTTTATCAAATGGAGGGATGGGGTAAGAAAAAGGACAACATGGTCCATGTTGTTGTTGAGTCATTTTTCAGTCATGTCCAACTCTTCGTGATTTGGTTTTCTGGGCAAAGATATTGGAGTGGTTTGCCATTTCCTTCTCCAGCTCATTTTACAGATTTTACAGAAATGAGGCAAACAGGGTTAAGTGACTTGCCCAAGGTCACACAGCAAGGAAGTGTCTGAGGCCAGATTTGAACTCAGGAAGATGAGTCTTCCTGATTCCAGACCCGGCACTCTATCCACTGTACCACCTGGCTTGCTTTAGGAAGATTAACTTGACAGTTCAGTGGAGGATAGACTGGAGTGAAGAGAGATTTGAGGAAGGGAGACCAACCATAAGGTACTACAACAAGGTTAGATGGATAGCAGGTCATGTGAAAAATGTTTAGGGAGTTCAGTGGACTCTAAGTCCAATGAAAATCAACAGTATAATGCAGCAATTAGAGGGGCTAATAGCATTTTTTTTAAAATGTCTAGGACAAAAGGCACCCACTGTTTGCTCTGGTCAGCATACACTTGGGGTATCGTGTTCTTTTCTGGGTACCACAATGGCCAACTGGCACTTGCCCAGACCAGGGTGACCAGAGTGGTTGGGTATCTTGGAAATATCTCATGCAAGGAACAGTTGAAGAAACATGGAGTGACTACCAGGGGTGGGGAACCTGCGGCCTTGCGGCCACATGTGGCCCTCTAGGTCCTCAAGTGTGGTCCTTTGACTGAATCCAAACTTCACAGAACAAAATCTATTCAGTCAAAAGGCTGCACTTGAAGACCTAAAGGGCCATATGTGGCCTCGAGGCTAAAGGTTCCCCACCCCTGTGACCTAGACTATTCACCTAGCCATCTTGCAACCTTGCCCACCTGCTATGTATGTGTCCCTCCCTACCCACCAGCTTCCTACTTCTTTCTCTAGGAACCATAAACAAATTAATACTAATCCTGCTTCTGGACAGAGTATGAAAACCCACTGCCTTATGGCACCAACTGCCATCCTGAGAGTGCCCTGGCTTCCCTGGACACTTCTATCATATATGTGTTTTTTTCCCCTATTAGATGCTAGCCCCTTCCCCAACTCCCTCCAAGTATTTTCTCACTTTTGTATTTAGATGCTTTGCACTTAACAGTTTTTGGAATGTCTAAGCACTTTATTATACACAACTGATTCAATCTCTGGCTGGGAGATTATAGCAGATAAACTACAATAAGCAATCTTTGGACTTTGGGATTCTATGATTCTATAGTGCCAGTGCAACATGAAACAATAATTGTCATTTTTCAATTGTGTCCCACTCTCTGTGACCCCTTGTGGAGTTTTCTTGGCAAAGGTACTGCAGTAGTTTGCCATTTCCTTCTCCAGCTCATTTTACAGATGAAGAAACTAAGGCAAACAGGGTTAATGACTTGCCCAAGGTCACATAGCTAGTTAGTTAGCTAAGGCCAGATTTGAACTTAGGAAGATGAGTCTTTCTGACTCGAGGCCCCAGCACTCTATGTGACATTTAATTTGTGCCTGTTGGGTTAGATTTCCAATAAAAAAATCTTTATTTATCTAGTTCCTTAAGATTACACTTCTTAATTTTAGCAAGGCCTTGGGTTGGTGATGGAGGAATACAAATTCTAGATTTAGTTTGGATATGGGGAGCCAGAGGAGTTCTGGAGTGGGGGAGTAATCTGTAATTGAACATGATTATTCTAACAGTAGAGTATAGGTTGGCCAGAGACAGAGAGGATGCAGCTCCTTGAATAATTCAGGAGTGAAATTCTGAAGGTTGGGCAGAAAGTGGAGTGGTAGCCATGGAAACAAAACTGAAGTAGCAAATCCAAGAGCTAGTTTAGAGGATGAACAAATACTTGAAGAATGACCAGATTTGGGGTGGGAGGCTGATGAAGGAAGGAATTTTTTTAAAACCCTTGAGATTGTAGGGGAAACTCAAGGATAGTCCATATCAGGGGCTAGCAAATTATGGCCCACAAGTGGCATGGCCTCCGGGTTAAGAATGATTTTTACATTTTTCAAAAAAATAAAGTTTAATGGAACACAGTCACACTCATATGGCCACTTTTGCACAAGGGCAGAATTGAGTAGCTGTGACATAAACTATTATACACTGCTTCACACTACTGTTTGACATACTACCAAATCTCAGTGAAGCAGTGATTACTTAACAGTGTTGAGTGCCATGTGTATTTTTATTCTTGGTTGGCAAAGCCTAAGTATTTATTATCTGGCCCTTTACAGAAAAGGCTTGCTGAACCTTTGGAGAGAAAGAAAAGAGAGAGGGGGAGAGAGGGGAAGAAAGGGAGAGATGGAGAGGGAGGGAGGGAAGGAAGGAGAGAAAGAGAGGGGTAGGTTGGGTTTTTAGTTTTGAGCGCCAACTGTATTGTCATGATATAAGGGTACAACATCACTAGCTGAGTCTCTAAGTAACTAATTTAAAGTATAGTCATTAAAGTCAGAAAAAAAATAAAACATTAACTCCCTGATTATAACCAGGCACTAGGATCTAACTTGGCCTAGTCCTCAGAGGTTAGTTCTATAGTTCAATTCAACACACATTTGCAAATGTTCTAAGCTAAAGGTAAACCAGTGATTTTGTATCATAGCCACTGCCCTGTCTCAGATAAACACAAATATGGTTGTTCATTGTTAGCCTGGTCTTTTGTGGAAAGAAAGGTTAGAAACAATGAGGTGTCTTTCCACTTCTAGTCTATATCACTTCTATCACATTTATTTAAAAAATGATGAGGAGAGGGAAGGGTCCTGCATCAGATTCCGTGAATTTCAAAAATAATAAGGGTAATGTTGAGATACTTAAAAGCTTGAGTTCCACCTTGGTCATCTACAGGAAGGAGGAAGGAGAAAACCTTTTACAACTCAGACAGCTAAGGTCTACAGAAGAAACCTGGCTTTGCTTGACCTCTGTCATGAAACTGTACATTCAGGATTGAGGTCTCTATAGAACACATGCCATTCCAGTCACTGTAGCCTAGTTCTGTATTATGGGGAAAGGATATGACCAGGGCCCACAGAACCTTTAGTACAGATATGAAAAGGAAGGATCAGGGGGTAGGAAGGGAGGGGTGTTTTGCTTTGAAGAGAATTCCCATATAGTCACTGCAAAACTGTATAGTTGGCTGCAAAATGACTGAGCACCTCATCTTGTAAAGGGATCCCACTGATGATTAATATAAGCAAGCGATATGCCCCTACTGACTTGCTCAACCACTAGAGGTTAGGTGGTTAAGGTGAAGTCTAGACCATATCAACATGAAGTGTCCTTATGCATGTGGAAATCAATTTCACAAAGGTTAAGTGCCTACTGTGAACATTAAGGAAAGACATGGATATGCTGTGGAATACTCAGAGGAGAATAAGAAGGATTGTGAAGGACCTTGAGATTGTGTCATAGGAGGATCAGTTGGAGGAAACAAGGGATGACTAGAGCCCAGAGAAGAGAGGACTAGGGGGAGAGGGAGAGGTGGGCAAGGACATCATAGGTCTTTTTCAATATTTGAAATGGCATATAGGCAGATAAATGGATAGAGCATTGAGAAATAAATAAAAATTTAAAAATACAATATGTAATTAAAAAAATTTAATTATAGTTTCTCCTTTTGCAAATGTACTTTAAAGATAATTAGGATGTCATACTTTTAATTTGAAATACTTTCATCTTATTAAAAAAAAAGAAAAACTAAGTTCAAATGCAGTCTCAGACACTAGCTGTAAGATGAAGTCACTTAACCTATTTGTCTCAGTTCCCTCATCTGTAAAATAGAGATGATAGCACCCATCTCCCAGAGTTGTCATAAGGATCAAAAGAAATAATATTTGTTTTTTTTTCTTTTTTCTGAAGGGTTTTTTAAAGTTTATATTTTAAAATGTTTTTTAAATTTAATTTTTACTTGTTTTGGTTACTTTTAAAATCCTGAATTATCTCCCTCCCTCTCCATCCTGCACTAAAGAAGGCCCCCATTTGATACGTGTGTGTGTGTGTGTGTGTGTGTGTGTGTGTGTGTGTGTGTGTGTGTAAAACTGTATTTTGAATAGTTCTGTTTATCAGTTCTTTCTCTGGAGGTAGATAGCATCTTCCTTCACAGGTCCTTTGTAGTTTATCTGAGCATTTAGAATACTCAGAATAACTTAGCTGTTCTATGAACGATATTGCTATTACTATATACAACATTCTCTTGGTTCTGCTCATTTCCCTCTCCATTATTTCATCTAAGTCTTTTCATGTCTTTCTAAAATTGACCTGCTCTTCATTTCTTACAGCACAGTGGTATTCTAGAAATAACTTTGTAAAAGCACTTTGCAAAGCTGAAAGTGCTACAAAAATGCTAGTGTGCTCACAGAAAAGTGAGAGGAATCCATTCAAAATAAGAGAAGGGCTAGATAGCCTTTTCATCTAGGGCAACCAGAAGGGCTTCCTGAACAAGCAGATCCTGGGCTGAGTCTTACTGAAGGGAATGATACAGTTGGAAGCCATATGAAGGGAGTGTCTCTTAGAGAGACCCTTAGAAAGGGATCTCCATGAGCAATTTGGAACTATACCCAAAGAGTAATCAAACTGTACATACCCTTTGACCTAGCAATACCACTTCTAGGTCTGTATCCCAAAGAGATCATAAAAAAGGGAAAAGGACCCACGCATACAAAAATATTTATAGCAGCTTTTTTTGTGATGGCAAAAGAATTGGAAATCGAGGGGATGCCCATCAATCGGGGAATGACTGAATGAGTTGTGGTATATAGGCAGATATCAGAAAAACCTGCAAAGGCTTACATAAACTGATGCAAAGTAAAGTGAGCAGAACCAGGAGGACACTGTACATAGTAACAGCAACATTGTGCAATGACCAACTATGATCGACTTAGCTCTTCTCAACAACACAATGATCCAAGACACTTCCAAAGGATTCATGAGGAAAAACACTATCCATATACAGTGAAAAAACTGATAGACTCTTAATGCAAATTGAAACATACTATTTTTACTTTGTGTGTGTGTGTGTGTTTTTTCCTTTCAGTCCATTTCTTCTTTCACAACTGACTAATATGGACATATGTTTTGCATGATTGTACATATATAACCTGTATCATTACCCTTTGGGGAAGAAAGGAGGGAAGGGAAGGAGGAAAATTGCCAAAGGTAAGGAGTTTTATTCAGACAGATGAATTATAAAGAGGAACCTCTCCAGCCCTAGTATTGCAGACTGCCTGTTGTGGAAAAGCAGACCTGGGCACTTAAGACCCTTAAACAAACGGAACGCTATCAAGAAAGTTGTCTACACATTCCTTCTGTCAGTCAGCAAGCACTGATTAACCGCTCACGTCTACCAGGCACATGCTGCGCAGTACACAGAGAGGCAAAAAACAACCCCCTACCCTAAAGGAGTATAAAGGAGGAGACAACATGTAAATGACTTAGACCAGAGAAAATATATACCAAGTACATGAAGGCAAAAGCAACAATCCCTGGAGCAGCCAAATATGCACGCGTGGCTAGCCAAGCCATCAACCACATAGCCCAGGAAGACGTCTCTCAAACTAAAGAGTCTCTAAGAAGGTTTGTCCTCTAGGAGGAAAAGAAATCATTCAACAGACAATCCATGCCACCTGGGCAGACCAGCTAGGTCCTGCTCCTCTTCATTAGAGCATTAAAATACCAGTAATGCTCTGCTGAAGGAAGCCTGGCAGCTTGTTCCTCCGAATCATGCACATTCCAAATGGTAAAACCATCCCCACACAGGGATGGGTGTAGTGTTTACAGGAACAGGGCTATTCCAGATTGCTGAAGAATCTTTGGTTGGGCAAGAACCCTCTCTCTGTTGAAAAGAAGGCCAATTATGCTTAATCTACCACCCACCCTGGGAATTTAGAAATATAGCTCTGTCTCACTATCTGAAAAGGGAGCTCTCTTTTTGTTTAAAAAAGATTTTGTTTCAAAGACAAGTCCTGCAGAGCAGAGGCTCCCTGACAAATGATCACTGTGGCTGGGGATTATCTGCTTAGACATAAAAGTGAAAACACAAAAAAACAGGCCTCAGTGCTTGGCCATCAGGTCTGGGCTTCTTTGCCATTACCTTTCGAAGGCTATAAATTCAAAAGATTAGCCCACTGCAAAAAGGACTTCAAAGTAAAAAAAAAACAAACTGGATAGTCAATTTTACCTCATTGAAAAAAATTTCTCTGCTGTACAATACTTTGGTTAGCAGTGAATAAAGATTATTGGGAGGGGAGGGGTCCCAGTAATAATCTGTAGTGGATATAATTTAGTCTTACTCAGATCTGTAGGTAAGAGGTCAAGGTCTCAGAGGAGGAGCCTCTCACTGAATTGTAGTCTTGTGATTTTCAGTAGACACTTAGACAAGATACTGAGTGTGACAAATCAGTTGGATCAGCTTGAAATTCCTGTTTAAGCCAGCAAATGGCTCTCAGGTTGACTTTCAAGCCAAAACTATTTTTTTTTAAAAATAAATTTATATTGATCTTTGGTTTCGATACCACCTACATTTCTGAATGTATCCTTCCCCACTCACCTTCCCCTTCTCCCAGGGACCAATCCTACATAAGAAAAGAGAAAAGAGTGGGGAAAAAAGCAAAACTAATCAACGCATTGAAAAGCTTTAACATTGTCTGCAAAGGAGAGAGAGATGCGCCTCCCCATGTCTCTTCTCGGGGGGGCAAACCTGGCTGTTAAAATTTCACAGCATGCAGTTTTGATTAAATGCTATCATCCTTCCCATTTACATTGTGGTAGGCACCGTCTATATTGTTTTTGTGGTTCTGCTTCCTTCACTTTGCATCCGTTCATATGTCTTCTCATACTTCCCTGCCTTACAGCACAGCAATATACAATTATGTTAACGTACAAGACTCGGTTAGCCATTCCTTAGTTGATATGCATCTACTTTGTTTCAGTTCTTTGCTACCACAAAAGATGCAGCTGTAAATATTTTGATGAATATTGGACCATTCTATTATCGAATAACCTCATTGAGATATATGCCTAGAAGTGGAATCTTTAGTTCAAAGGGCACGGACATTTATTTTGGTCACTTTCTTTGTATAATTCCAAATCGCTTTCCAGCCATTCACAGCTCCATCGACAGCACATTAACATGCCCATCTTTCCAAAGTCCCTCCAACATTACGATTTCCATCTTTTGTTATCTTTACCAGTTAGTTGGGTGTGAGGTGAAACCTCAAGACTATTTTGATATGCCTTTCTTTTACTGGTGTTTTAGAACAGTCTTTCATTCCATTAATGATTTACAATTCTTTTAAAGAATTGTTCACTGATATCCTTTGATCACTTATTGGTTGGGGCCAAAATTATGTATTTTCAGAATTGAGAGATGGCCACAAAGAGCACAATTAAAGAACACTTCCTTTTTGTTTGTTGATTTAAGAATAACAATATAGATTAAGTCATTTAAAAAGGGTAAATTCAAGGCTCATTTTTTTTTCTGTACTGAGACTCCTCTTCAAAAGCTGTGTCTATACACAGAGTGTCCCAAAAGGCTTAAAACTGCACTAACACTTTTAGAATAGTGTGTGTGTGTGTGTGTGTGTGTGTGTGTGTGTGTGTGTGTGTGTTCTAAATTAAAAACCCTGCCTCTAAAGAGATACCTATGAGAGAGACACCTTAATGAGCATACCCTTTTGGACTAATCTCCCTAAAAAACCCGGAGAGGGCCTTTGAAAGCAGCTTCTGGGGATCTGACAGGCTGTTTCTTTGTTGTTCTTAAGTTCTGTTGAACTAGATCTGCATATTCTCTCTCTCCTTATCCTCCCACCGGCTCCAGCTCCTGTTCCCACTCCAGGGGCGATCTCGGCTCAGAGCATTTTGTTCTATTCTCCAAGTTCCCACGGTACAACATGAAGCAGTGGTTGTTTTTTTTAATTCTTTAAAAAAAAAACCCATAAAAACAGCACAGAACAAACATACTCCCCACCAAAACACATACATACATATGTGCAAACACACAATTTCCAGGATTGTGTGGCAATTAAAGAAACAATGTTCTAGGACAAAGACTCTAACCTGGATGACAGTTTTCAAAACATCCTAGGCTTAGAGCTAGGCGAGGTGTCAAACATGTAAGCCATAGAGGGTGGGTCCCAATGAGAATAAATTATAACTGGGAAATGTTTAGCAAAACAAATATTTTTGTTTTTCAGTCCTTTTCGTCATGTCTGACTCTTTGTGATCCCATTTAGGGTTTTCTTGGCAAAGACACTGGAGTGGTTTGCCATGTCCTCCTCAAGCTCATTTTAAAGATAAGGAACTAAAGCAAACAGGGTTAAGTGACTTGCCCAGGGTCACAGAGCTAGTTAAGTATCTGAGCCCATGTTTGAACTCTGGTCTTCGTGACTATCCATTAAGCTACCTAGCTGCTCTAATATTACATTAAAAAAAAAGTCAATATGAGGTCTGCAGCATCTTTATGTGTAGCTTAGTGGTCCTTGATGCTATTTGAGTCTGATATCACTTGTCTGGTCCAACAAACTTTTTTTCAAAAAGGAAGAAAATGAAGCCAAGAAAGGTGGAAAAGATACTGTTGAAAGTCATCCAGGGTCCTTGGCCCTGCAAGACAATCCAGTATTGTCTTGACCAAACCATGTTGCTTTCTCCTGGCATTCCAAGTTTGCTCTTTCAAGTAATCCAAAGAGACTATGTGTGATATGCATAGATGAGGGGTGTCCAGCCTCCTCCCACTCTTCTTTGTCTCTCTCTTCCTCCTCACTCAAATTCAGCTTAAGGAAGAAGGAATCAACAATGATCAAAGCTAGCTAAAGGGGGAGACAGAAAGGGGGGAAGCCTGGCATGATGGAGGTAGTGCTGGACTGGGGTTAGAACCTTGGCTTAGGCTCTTTCTAGCTGTGATTATGGGCAAGGTCCTCAAACCCTAAGTGTCCTCATTTGTAAAATAGGGATAATAATACTTGTACTATCTAGATCACAGCATCCTAAGAGGCAAGGATTTGTAAACCTTAAAATGCTATATAAATGTGAGTTATTATCATTATTATTACAGAAACCTCCAGGGAGGTCTTCATCCTCTCTTAACAAATACAACTATTATGTCAACATGGTACAAGATTACAGAAAAATAAGCAGATAATAAAGGCAAAGAAAGGGGAGGAATAAAGACAGATAGGAAAGAAGCTGGGAGTAGGAGGGAAATCTATTTTCTCTCAGCACTTTAAAATGAGCTATCTGTGAAGAAATGAAGAATATAACCATGCTCCACATCTTGGTTCTGAGAAGAAATGATAAAACACACTTGCCTCCTACTGGTAGAGAGATAGGGAACTACAGTTTTAGAGGTGTGTGTGTGTGTGTGTGTGTGTGTGTGTGTGTGTGTGTGTGTGTGTGTCCTTTTTATCAATTGGTTTTTAACTGTTTTTCTTTGTTATAAGGTAGAGTTCAAAGGAGAAAGGAATTGGGAAAAGACTGGGGTATATAAAATAACTTTGAAAAAGTAACTTTTCAAAAAGTAAAGGGACTTAGACATAGGCAGGGTTTTAAACATCAAATGCATCAAAATTCCACCTTTCAGACCAAATTCTAGATAAAATGATAAAATCTTATGCATTAGAGAATTCTGAAATCTCTTCCTTTTATCCAAGAAGTCACTAAACTGAGTCAGAAGTGAGTTTCCTCTAAGGCCACAGGGAATGTAGAATGCAGGCTTCTCAAGGGCTTTTCCTTGTCTTTGTATCCTCAAGGCCCAGCCCTGCACAAACCCATGGAGTAGATTACTAAATGTTTCAATTAAAAAGAAGGACAAAGTTGGAGTCAGAAGGAACCTAGGTTGGAATCCTCCCTCGGGGACCAGAAGAATCATAATTTTTCTGAGTTTGCTCATCTGCAAATAGCACCTACTTCACAGAATTGTTGTAAAGATCAAGTGAGAAAATGTATGTATAGCACTTTGCAAACCTTAAATTGCTACATAGTTGTTGATGGTGGTGGTGGTAGTGGCAGTGGCCATGATGATAGGCTGACTAAATTGTGGAAATGAATGATGGCTCCTTCCATATCCAGGCTTGAGGTTACGGAACCCGAAGAATGTCAAAATACCAAGAATAATTAACAACTAAATATGTGCATGCGCCTTGTAAAAGAAAAAAAAATGAGTTCCCACTAGACTGAAAGTTATTCAGTACAACTAAGTATCCATCACAGTCTCAAGAGAAGGACGATGTTCATTGGATAGACCTGGAAAGGTTAGTGCTCTAAGCCAGTTAGCCAAAGAGAGCTCATTCTCTGCTCTACTTCTTAGCCAGGGATTGACTAGCAGAGGAAAATGCCTCATTGCTTCATAATTAAACTCTGTGGTCTTACATCTGTACTGTTTTTTGGCATATGGAGTATTTATTGGGTAGAGAAAATAAATGTGGAATGTGTTTGTTCTTCCTGTTTACTGTGCTAAAAATGGAAAGAGTTGATAAATATCTTTCACAATGACTAGTCTCAGTCCTTCTTTCTCCTGAAGGAGGGGCCAGAGGAAAAGTCTGGGATTTTACAATCCAAGTAAGGTACTATTGTAGATTCTCTCATTTTTGGGGTAATGACTGCCTGTCAGTTCAAACTTGCATTGCAAAGAAGTAAAGGAAAAGCAAAACACAGCACTAGTTATTTATGCTACCCAAGAACAAGGTTAAGTGACAAAAAGGGAACCAAAATCAAGCTTCTAAATAGAGGCAGGAATGATGAGGCAAGGGAAGCATCTTTGCTTTCTTTTATGTTAGATTTCTAATGGAAATTTAACACCAAATTGACAAATATCCTAATGACAGCATCTTCAACCAGAGATTCATATCTCAAGGGTTATAAATCAGGTTCCTCAAAAAGCCAGGACAGTAAACCCAGCAGGTGAAAGCCAGATGCCCTCAAATAAGGTGGTGCCCCAAATGCTATTGTAAGTCATGTAGGGTCACCCCCAGATTCCACGAATCTACAGACCCAAGCACTATGCCTTGCCAACCAGCTGTAAGGAGCTAACAGGTGAAGGGAAGACTGAGGATAACAGTGGGGAAGGAAAGGAGTGATGTCACCATTCTGGCTTCATGTCAGAAATAGAAGGGATGAAAAGTTCTAACCCCTAAATGTACAATTTATTTTGGGGGTGGGGGTAAATAGAAAAAAAAATAGAGTTCAAAACTTCCGTGTAAATGTTTTAGAAAAAGGATGACTAAAAACAACAATATGTTCCTAATCCAAAACTAATACATTCCCAATTACAAACACAGACCCAAAGCTTCCTGTCTTCACTTCCGCTTCGGTAAAAATGAAAACAGGCTGCTAGGAATTCAGGCTGGGCCAGGTCTCTTTAAAGAGGCGAAAAGAGGTTCTCTGTCAATACAATAAAAGTTCCTTCTCCAGAATCTAGTATGTACAATATTGTGGATTGTGTGTGTGTGTGTGTGTGTGTGTGTGTGTGTGTGTGTAAGTGATATAGTTCAGACCTGTGATTTCATCTGTAAGTTCTTCTCCAGAATCTAGTATACACAATATAGTGGGACTATGTGCGTGTCTGTGTGTGTGTAACATAGTTCAGAACTGTGATTTCATTTGTAAGTTCCTTCTGAATCTAGTATACACAATATAGTGGGAGAGTGGGAGTGTGTGTGTAATATAGTTCAGACCTGCAATTTCATCTGTATAAGGACACTCTGGTGTAGAACCTCCCTTGGCCAGTGTAGATAGTCAAGCTACCATGTGTAATTTAGGGTCTTAGAGTTGGCTGACACACTGAGAGGTTAAGTGATTTGTCCAGGGTCATAGGGCAAGTTTATTTCTATGGCAGTATTTGAATCCAGGTTCTTCCTGACTATCAGGCTAGCTTTCTGTACGCCATGGCATGACGCATACGTCTTTTTAATTTTATTTTTGAATTTTATTTATTTATTTTTGGTTTTTGACATTCGCTTCCATAAAATTTTGAGTTCCAAATTTTCTCCCCCTCCCTTCTCTCTCCCCATGATGCATATTTCTTAAAAAGCTTATATATGATTGCCCCAGTTCCCCTTCTTGTCATTAAAACTGTAGTGATACACATGTAACCTATGTCAAATTTCTTGCCATCTCAATAAGGGGAGGAGGGGAGGGAGGGAGAGGACCTGGAACTCAAAATTTGGGGGAAAAAAAGAATTGTTTTTACAAGTAACTGGGAAAAAATAAAATATTAAATAAAAAAATGAAGTGATAACTCAAATATGACATTAAGATATGTGTCATTTGGGGATGGGGCAAGAGAAATCCAGAGCTTCCATAATTTACTAAAAATTATAGAGATGAGAAACACTGATGTGTTTTAAACTTGCCATTTTCCATACATTAAGCAGTTCCAGGAAAATTCAGACAAAAAAATCCTTAGTATCCTGTTTTTCATGCCTTTGGTATGTCTTTAGCAGAGCTAAAGTTTGGAATCCTAGGCCTTGTACATAACCCAGTCTTCTCATCCCCACTCATCCTTCAGTCACTACTGATCATGAGACAGTTAGGTAACCCAGAGTGACGCGGAATCAGGAAGCCCTGAAGTCCAAATCTGGCCTCAGACACTTACTTGTTCTGTGGCTGTGGGCCAAGTCATTTCACCTCTCTCAGCCTCAGTTTCCTTGTCTGTAGAACGGGAACAGTAATAGCACCGACGACTTCTCAGGGTCGTTTTGACGTTCAAATGAGTTAATATATGTAGAGTACTTTGCAAATCTTAAAGCACTATAGAAACGCCAGCTATTAGTATCATGAAGTTAACATTCCCACCTGCAACTGTTACTCACTGGGGTGATCTTAGGAGCCTGACACGAAGCCAGTATTCTGTTATCCAGCGCTCCTGCTAATTCCTGCTTTTGGCTGTTTTATTGCTCATTAACACCTGCACTGCAGGGCAGGGCAGGAAGAGGAGAGGACATACCAAATCTGCTGATTCGTAGCTATGGCAGCAGGCGAGGTTAAAATAACAGTTAAAAAGAGAACCACGAGGATCCTCTGTAGATTCCTGTTTATCTGTGCTCTTGTTGTCCGGGGAGGATTGAGAACGAAGCTGCCAAGCGTGAGCAGGGATCAGGAGACCTGAATTCAAATCCCAGCTCAGCCGCTCGACTCTGAACAAGTTAGTTAAGATCAGGTTCGGAATTTAGCACCTTGGACAACATCTAGTACAAGGCCCTCACTTTACGGGTGAAGAAAGTCATCCACAGAGTGAGGCCCAGAGAAATTAGGCTTTTTACCTACAGTTATACAGGTAGTAAGCCAAAGAGTTGGGATCTGAACCCAGGACCTCTGACTACAAACCAAGCATGCCCATTTCTATTGTGCCACATTGACAGTTTCACTTTGTCCGAGTCTCAGTTCCCACTGGACTAAATGCCCACTGAGATTCCTTCCAACTTTGAGATTCTATAATTCTTTACTTGTTAGCAGAATATTTAAACTCATCATGAGCAAGAGGTCTGTGACATCAGAGAACCTATCTTAAATGAATTAGTCATAGCCGAGGCAAGAATAAGACTTATTATTCCACCCAGCAATCATGGGAAACATCAAAGCCTTCCTCACATCGATTCTATGAGGAAGGTAGGACAATTATTGTTACCCCATTTTATAGTTGAGAAAACCTAACCTTCCTCCTGGGACTTGCCCCCAGTCACATAAATAAGATACAGCAAAGTCAGACCTCCTCTATTCACAGAATGGCAGAATTTTAACATGGGACAGGACCTCCATGCCCATCCGGTTCCTTACTTGGAAAGAAATCCTAACTATAACATCATCGATAAGTAGTCATCAAGCTTCTGCTGGAAGATCTCCAATGAGGAAGCCACCACTTCCCAAGGCAGTCCATTCCACTTAGGAATAACTTTAATTTTTAGGGAAGGGGCACCTAGGTGGTGTGGTAGATAGAGGGCCAGGCCTGGAGTCAGCAAGACTCATCTTCATGAGTTCAAATCTGGCCTCGAATAGTTACTGTGTGACACTAGGCAAGTGACTTAACCCTGTTTGCCTCAGTTCCTCATCTGTAAAATGAGTAAGAGAAGTAAAGGGTATCTTTGTATCTTTGCCAAGAAAATCTAGAAAACCCCAAGTGGAGACATGAAACAACTAAATAAGAAAAATTTTTTTAGGAAGTTTTCTCTGATATCGCGGCTGGTCCCGATGACTCCATGAAACTCTCTGCAACTACATAGGTCCAAGTTTGGAGTCTGGAATAGTAACCGCATACATTATTCATAGGATTTGCTTGACATCCAACACAATCCCTCATTCCAACGTATGCCTCATGAAAAGCAGACTTCAAACTTGACATGAGATAGATAGGCCTGGTCACATTCAGAGAGGTATGGAGCATCACAGAACAACATTTCGCTTATTAAGAGGCCATATGTGGCCACTTCAGCTGTTTCTGGGACATAGCCCAGCCAAGCAAGATGCAAAAAAAGGCCTCTGAAAAAGCAACGTGGATGTGACAACGATATACTTCAGAGTTGATGTATTCTACTTAGGGCCTCATTTGAAACCTACTTATTGTTACTTTATGCTGAATTCTAACAAAGTGAGGATCTCCTAGCCCATAGAAAGAAGAGCAAATTAAAAGATGATCGAATTGCTGCTGGAAGCAGACAGATCTACTGCTGACAGCCTCAAAATGAAGGAGACTAAACTCTATAACATCGGACAAAAGAATTGAAAAAGCAAGTTTCAGGCCATTTGGTGAAGGAACAAACAGACCACATGTCGACAGCTCCAATGGATGTCACTGTATTCTAGGACAGTCCAACGCTGTTCATAATAGAGATCTGAGTCACAAAAAGGCTAAATTGCAGCAGCTTAACATAGTGCGGTGGTTCTCAAAGTATGGTCTGAGGACCCCTGGGGTCCATGAGGTCAAAACTATTTTCATAATAAGACATTTTAACGTCTAATACAGTAAATAGGGATAGATCTAAAAGAGAAATAAAAGCTCTTAGGGCAAACGTGACTCAGTAATTTAAGAGTACAAAGGGGGCCTGGGACCAAAAAGTTTGACAACTGCTGGCCCACTGGACAGAGAACTATCCTTGAAGCCAGGAAAACCTGGGTTCAAGTGATATTTCTGATGAATACAGGCAATAGAAGCCTTGGTAACTCTTGGTGCTCTAGCCCTATGGTTTCTAAGTCAAAATGGGCAGCTAGATGGCTTAGTGGATACAGTGCAGGCCTGGGGTCAGGAAGACTTATCTTCCAGAGTTCAAATCTGGCCTCAGACATTTACTAGCTGTGTGATCCTGAGCAAGTCACTTAATCTTTTTTGCCTCAGTTTCCTTATCTGTAAAATGAGCTGGAGAAGGAAATGGTTAAGCACTCCAGTATCTTTTCCAAGAAAACCTTAAATAGGGATGGACATGATAGTTGAATAGATAGAATGCAGCTGAACGCAGCAAACTCAAAACAGAAACAGAGACGACTAAGCTATACACATGCATCCCTGGAGGCTGCATGTTGACTTAGAAAACCACACGCGTTTAATGTATTTCTTTTTGTATTAATATATCAACACATTAACATCAGATGAGAACTTCATTTCAATCTGGTTCAGGCCCCACACTGTAGGCTGTGTACTTGACACTTCTATCGCAGACAACTTTCTAAGCATTTAAGTAGCAGAAAAGGTACTGATCTACATTGGTAAAGGGAATGGGTTACCTTATGGATGTTCCCCACACCAATGGAATCACAAGTCCATTCCTGATCTCTGACCATCCCCCCTGTACTCTGTTTAAAGGCAGGGAAGTTTATAACCTACTTTAGACAGAATCCCATCCAAAATGATTTTTTTAAAAAGAATTAGCTGCATTTACTTGGAAATGAATTAGAAATAACACTTCATTTCTCAAAGATGCTATGTAAATGAGGCATTAACATACTTGCTTCTTACTAAGATGCCAAACACAGGGTTAAGATCAAATTTTTCTCAGAGGGCAGTTCTTCGGCAGGAATATTATTTTGGTAGAAAGAGATAATTTCCAGTTCACAAAAGGGAAAAATCCAAGTATGCTACCAAGAAGTGACTAGCAAAAGGCCCAAGATGAGTCAATTGTAGGGCATGCAGGAATATCAACCTCTTTTTAGCCACTAAACCTCCATTAATAATTATTTTAAGTATAATGGTATTATGTTGTTACTTCTAACCATGCTGGGCTTCAGTTCAAAATTAACCAAAGTTATAATTTAGAGCTAACATTTTTTTCCCAACTCTAAAAAAAAAAAAGGATGGAAAATATACGCTACTGTTCTTCAGTTACATTTTTAAGGTGCTGACTGGTGCCTTTTCTTTACTGAATTCATTTGCTTCCAATTAAATACTAAAAAATATCATTATTATATTTCTCTCCCCAGGAACTTAGAACTCTTCTCCAAAACTCAGAAATTACAATTCTACTTGAAACAGACTCCTTTTCAAGTCCTCTATCAAACTAATTAAGTGTTGTATCACATGACCTTAACTTCTACAGTTAACAGTTTTTACAAACTATAACAGAACAGAAAAGGCAACATGAAACCTTGAGAAAGTAGAGAAAACAGAAGCCACAATATGAGAGTGAAGAATTTAGGATACCTTGTCTCTGAATGAAGACTCTGAGCAGAGGATTTGCACTCGAGACAGCCTTGTAGAAGTTGTCATCGTTATTGATAGGCAGCAGGTCACCGTGCACATCGGCATACCCGATCATCACGTCCATGTTCGAGATGTGATGGATGTGAAGGATGAGCTTGTAGAAGTCTTCAAACTTCCCAGGTTTGTAACGGTCCAAAGAAAATCTTCGAAACTCAGCCCCGAACTACAATGAAAAAGAGGAGCCCGTAAGTAGGCAGCGAGTGAGTGGACATGTGAAAGGAACGGAATAAGCATTTATGCAGCCCCTACTATGGGCCAGGAACCGTGTTAACCTCTTTACAAATATTATCGCACTTGATCTTCACAACTCGGTAAGGTAGGTGCTGTTATACTCCCCATTTTACAGTTGGGGAAATTGGGTTGGACAGAGGTTAGGTGATTTGACCAAGGTCTCACAGCTTGTGGGTATCTGAGGTCATATCTGAACTCAGGTCTTCCTGACTCCACGAGCAGCACCGTATCTACTGTACCACTCAGTAGCCATCTGGTTTGTGCTTGCTATTATCCTCTGTTTTTCAGAGGTACAGAAAAGCATGGAGACAATCCATGTTCTTAGAGCACAGCCATCTATGCAAGAGAGATAGTACATTACTAACGTGCACTTAAAAGCAAGTTTAATGACATTGGCATAGTAGTAATTTGCTATAAAAAATGCTAGTCTTTCCCTTCCTAATTAGGTTGACCTAGCAGATGCCACTGGAAGACCCCTATTGGCATACACTGACCCCAGAACATCCTTTTGGTTGGGCTGATGTTGACTGACACAGATGCTGGATTCCCTTGGATGACATCCAATTATTACAGCACCAAGGAGTGCCCCAGTCAGTGCCATACTTCAAGGATACGGCCACCAGGCAGTACAGGTCTAACGCTGGAATTAGGAAGATCTGAGCTCCAAACCCTGCCTTAAGCAACTTTCTAGCTGGTAACCCTAGACAAGTTACTTAACCTCTCCCAGACTCAGTTTCCTCACCTGTAAAATGGAGATAATAGCACTTACTTCCCAGAGTTGTAAGGATCTCATGAGATGACATTTGTAAAGTGCTCTATAAATGCTAGCTATGTTATTATTGTGGTTACTGTTACAGGACTTCCATGGGTATACTCCCTCTATCAACAGGGATCACAATTTCTCTAGGATGCAGGCGATGGTCCAGAGACCACCTTTTTCTGCCACATGGTAGTGAACTTCTCCAACTTAGCTAGCCTATTGTCATTCCTCCCACATAGCCAAAGTGCTAGATAAATGCTTGCTGATGGATGGATTGATCCTGAGAACATACACACAGCCATGGGACCCATCCAAGAAGGCTTTTCAGCTTGGCTAGAAATGCTTTTCAGAAACCAGGGTCTCCTTTCTTTGCGAAGATAGGGGATCTGGGATATCAAAGATTGCATACATTGTCACAATCAGATTTTGTATTGGTTCGTTTTTGCTAAAGTGGGTTTTTAAACTTTGTTTTTTTTTTTTAAATAAGGGCACACTGAATGGTAAGCGCACATGGGAAGGCCACATTCAGAAATGAAAGTGATATAAAGAGGAAAGATTTTTTTGTAAGAAGCCAGGATCACCTCCCTACCAAGATAAGCATAAGAGCAGGCTTTCATTTGATTGCATAATAGTAAAATCTTGCATCTGTATAATAATGCATTGCAAAACACGCTCATATACATATAAAAGACTCAAGGAATGTCCCCTCCTTTTACAAATGAGGAAACTGATTCCCATTATGTTCAGACAAAGGAGATGCATCCATAATGAGGTCTAGGGTTCACATGGAGATATGCATTACTGTCTGTGGTCCAGGTTGTCTAAAGGTAATTTAACTGGTTCAAAATCTGTCTTATTTAGCCCTTGACTCTCCACAATCCTTCGCCTACCTGCTAACCTAAAGGGAGCTGTCCTACTTGAATGAGGCAACAGGAAGTCTTTAGGCAAACTCTAGCACTGATAAAACTCATCTTAGAAAAAGTTTTCAACAACATAGCAGATGTTGTTACTGTTGGCTGCCTTATGTCTAGGAAATGCCCCCCACCCAAGAAATCAAGGAAACAGGCAGCTGCATCAGCAGGTTCAAGTGTTGGAATTATTTAAGGGCAGTCTCTGGCGTAAACCATCTAGAATCAGAAATGTATCAGGGTCACAAAGAGGAGCTGATCAAGCTGGAAAAGCAACAAGGAACAATTGCTGGTCAATCTAACTCTTTTTCTGATTCCTGCTAACAAGACATTTCAGAAAACTATGTACCAAATGTTCCATATAATGTGGTGATGGTTTTTCCAAAATCTAAATGATTGTTTTGTTTTGTCTTGTTTTAGTAAATAGTTAAGCTTATAGTAGGAAAAAATCCCACTTCCTTTAAAAATAGCACACCAACATGTCAAAGGTACTGTTGACAGAGCGATCCCCTCAAGAGGCAGGGAGAGAAAAAGCGTGCTAGGTGCTTATGTGAAGGACTTTACCTTCTGATTGCACAGCAAGAGACTGCTGTTTTCCAGAAACAGTCAACCCTAAGATACAGTATAGTATAGTGGATGGAGTGCAGGAATTGGAGTTGGGAAGAAGTTGATTCAAATTTGGCTTCTGGCACAGACTAACTGTGTGATCCTGAGCAAGTCACTGCTCAGAGCTTCCAGACAACTCATGAAACTATAAAGGTAAGGAACTGCAGTTCTGCATCAGCAAAGGAAATTTCCACACCAGGAAGGTGTTGCTCAGTCATGTCCAACTTTTTTTTTATTATTTTTTTTTATTTTTTATTTTTTTTATGTCCAACTTTTTTTTGACCCTGTGAACTGTTTATGGAGTTTACTTAGCAAAGATACTGGAGTGGTTTGCCATGTCCTTGTCTAGTAGGTAAAAGCAAACAGAAGTTAAGAGACTTGCCCAAGGTCACACAGCTAGGAAGTATCTAAGGCTGGTCACACAGCAAGGTGGCAAAGTGGGTCGAGCCCTAGGTTTGGAATCAGGAAAACTCTTAAGACGCTTACAGCTATGACTCTGGGCAAGTCACTTCACCCTATTTGCCTCAGTTTCCTCATCTGTAAAATGAACTGGAAAAGAAAATGACAAACCACTCAATTATCTTTTCCAAGAAAACCCCAAAATGGGATCATGAAAAATCAGATAGGACTGAAAAAGGGATTGAACGACCTGCTGCTTCCAGGCCTATGGCTCTATCCACTGAGCCATCTAGCTGCCTCTAAATTATTATTATTAAGGATAATAATAATAAAACTAAAAGTTTATCAAGTGCTTCACCTGTTATCTCATTTGATGCCTACACTAGCAAAATCATAGGTCTGTGTAAAAAAAGTCATCACAATAATGATACTTGGAAAGCAGTGAGAATCTGAGAATCCAGTAGAATATAAACTCCTTGAGGGTTGAACTATTTAGTTGGTTTTTTTTAAAATAGAGTGTTGCCAGTGCCTTGCACACAGTAAGCACTTAATAAATGTTTATCCACTTGGACAACACAGAATGGTATGAGCATGGAGGTGGGTAGAAGGTACTCTTTTGTAAAATAACTGGGGAGACCGCAGTTCAGCTTTCCATAAATGCCAAAAATGTCACAGAAGAAGAAGGAAAAACCACGGGGAATCACAAAGCAGTAGCCATGGCTATTTCTCACTAGCCAGCAAATTGGGATAAAGAATGGAGGCTATGAGGAAGCTTCTTTCTCAGTCTAATTCCTCCAGAGAAAACACAGGATATGACACCTCAACCGATCTAACAGGTGGAGCAAGCTTTTCTGGCCCCTGGTTTGTCCTCCAGTGTTTGTGGGATAATTGGTAAGGAAGGCAGAGGGCAGGCACTCCTGAACAGGGCGGAACTTGTACTCGCACCCTTTCTACATTCTCCCTGATCCCTCACTTCTGTCTGTTCTTCCCGTCCTCCTTCCACTCCCGCCCCCAATCGAACCATTTTAGCTTAAAAGACTATTCCTTCCTCACTGCCACCCAAAATAATGCTGCCCTTTTGAATGTCAGGCACAGCAGATATTCTACTTCCTCTCCTCCACCTCTGTCTGCTTCCAAAGAAAGTTATTTATGTGAACCCAACTCTAATTTAGCAATCACCTCATTAACCTAGAAAGAAATCTTTTCCATCAATAAGAGAATATCGTTATTCCATATTTTCATCTCAAACATTATAAAGCATATATTTTTGAATGCTTCCTTCTCCAAGTCCTAACTTGTTTCTCTAAAAATGGCAGGGACTCTATTTAAACTTACCATCGTATGAATCTGCCCTGTGGGGAATCTCAACAACTCCTATTCCAGGCCTCTGTGGCTCTAGCAACTAGAAATTCTTTTAATAGAATCATACTGTGGCAGAACTTGAAGACATACTTGAGACTACCTAGTCCAAACACTCCATTTGATAAATCAAGAATCGGGTCCAACGTGTCACACACTATTAATGGCAGGACCTAAACTAGAACCCAGCAGAGTGCCATTGCAGAGTCTTTTCCATGATTTAATCTGCCTTTCTTTCCTTTAAAAAAAAAGGGTTGTTGAAACATTTTTTTTAAGTACAGAGAAGAGAACAGAAGGAAACGAGACAAGCAGGACAGTTTTTAAAGTATGTTGAATTTTTATAAATATAAATATTTAAAGAAGTTATACTTATTGGACATTTGTGGTTTCATATATAAACCTTTGTTCTGTTGTACTTTGCATATGAAAATTTTTTGGTGCTTAATTTCAGAATGAAACAAATAAAATTTAAAAGGAAAAAAATAGTACACGTTAAGAATCATCAGTAAAATGAAAGTGTTGGGCCACAGACAGGATTATAGAGTGAAAACAGAATGCTGAAAGTATAGTGGGTGCAAATTTCAGCTTGGGACCTTGTTTGCTCATCTATAAAATGAGGGAGACTGGATTCAATAACTTCTAAGGTACCATCTAGTTCTAAATCTATAATCCTATGATTAGGTCTCCTTTAAGGTCTTTCTGCTCTAAATCTGTAATCCTATCATCCAAAATCATCCCAGACTAACTAAGCAAGGTGTTCTGGGATGGGAATTGGTAAATTCAGCAACTATTCCCCTTGACACACCCCTAGCCAGTCCCCCTAGAACTTGGCATTTTTATCTACTCCCAGAGTTTATCAGCACCAGGCAGATGATTCCCACACTGTTATCTCTAACGTAGACCTGAGTCTTAGTCTCAAATTTCCAGACATCTCCTAAATTCTTCCCTCTGGTTGTACACACCTCAAACTTGAAACTGAGCTCATAATCTGAAACTCTCCCTTTCTTTATTACTATTATTTTAATACTATTATTTTACCAGGGACCAAAGGCTCCGAACCTTAGAATAATTTTTGCCTCTTCTTTCTCCTCCCACAACTAGTCACCAAATCCTGTTGATACCACCTCTCCATCTCCACCATCTGTTCTGTGTGCTCAGTTCCCACTGGCACCACCCTGGTTTAGGCCCTCATTATCACCTGCCTAAACTATTATAATAACATCCTAACATCTTCCTGCCTTCACTCCAGTGGCCTCCCCCATATCTTTTATACCACTGCCAGATTTTTTTTTTGTTATGCCTTTTTTTCATGTTATGCCTTTACTTAAAAAAAAAAACAAACCTACAGATAATAGTCAAGTAAAGTCAGACTTCTCTGCTTAGCTTTCAATGCTCCCTATCATCTTGTCCCACTCTACCTTCCTAGTCTTAGTTCATATTGCTCCTACCCATTCACTTTGGCTCTAGCCAAACTGGTCTGAACTATCCCCACCCCTCTCTAATATATCATATGCTTCCTTCCCTCTATGCTTTTGCTCAAGTTGTTCCTGTGCCTGGAATGTTCTATCTCTCCTCTCCACCTACTTGGAAAACCCTTGTGGCTCCCTATTATTTTTAGGATCAGTTAGTCAACAAATATTTATTAAGTAGTTATGTGTCACAAACTGTGCTAAGCACTGGGAACACGAAGAGAAGCAAATGGCCGTCCCTCCCTCCGTGGAGTTCACAATTTAATGGAGGAGACCACAAGCATACAAATGTACAGTTACCCCTTCCACATCTCTACTTTCTCCATTGTGGTTTCAATATATCGAGGGTCAGCATATGAAATTAAATTGAGATTTGGGGGGAGTTTTGTGGAAGCCACAGACAACATGTGAAGACCAGCAGATGACACAACAAAAAAGGTTTGGAAACTCAGAAATACATAAAATATATGTATAGCATTACATAATATTAACCCAAATTTTACAATAAACTGTACTGTAAATACCCCATGATAGAAAAAGAAAAAATTCAGGATTCTTCTTTGGCACAAAGAGAGAGCCAAAAAATTTTACATGGATTCTCTAGATCGTTGGGTACCACTAACTCTCCTAATGTGGAAGGGATAACTGTGTATAAATAAGCTAAATACAGAATAAATAGCAAATACTGTAACTGGTTGTGGGAGGAGAGAAAACACAAGTGTTTCCAACAGGAGAAGGCATTAGAATTAAGATTAACGATGAAGCATGCTCTCTTTGGCACTTAAAGCTCTACACAACTTGCTCCATTCCTATTCACTGTCTGTGCTATTTGCTGTTCCTTGAATACAGTACCCCATCTTCTGTCTCCATTTACACTGGCTGGCCCCCACGTTGCAATGCTCTCTCCCTTCTCACATCCACATCTCAGCTTCCCTGGCTTCTCTGGAGACTTTAGCTCAAACCCCACCTTTTACAGGAAATCTTTCCTTTTCCCCATTGGAGAGATGAGGAAACCAAAGCTGGGAGAGGTTACATGATTTGTCTGGGGTCATCATGCCAGGAAATTGTGTGAGGATGGATCTGAACTCATGTCTTCTTGACTTCAGATCCAGTGTCTATCCAGGGAACCACCTCTTCTCTTTATAGTTTACTATCTAAAAATTGCTGACTTTTATAGAGCTTTTAACATTTAGAAATTTCATTACCTCTTCTGATCCTCACAGCTCTGTGAGGTAGAGAAGACAGGTATTATCCACCTTTTACAAACAAGGAAACTGAGATTCAGAAAGGTTAGGTGAATTGCCAGTAGTCACAGAAGCACAGACATTCTCCAACCAGAAGCATAATTTAGACACTATAATGCAAAGGTTTATTAACTAACTCGCCTGTTTAAAAACATTCACTGAAGCCCCATTGATGACAGGATACAATATTTCATCTTTTCCTCTTCTATCTCAATATATTTGCTCATGAGCTTCCATATTTAGAAAAGACTCCCTCAATATTTCTTTTTCCCCCTCAATTTCTACATGTTGAAATTCAAGACTCTCTTCCCTCCTATCTCTGCAGTCTCTCCCTAGGTTTTGCTTTGCCTTTAGAATAAAATGTAAGGTTCTCTGGAATGTAAAGCCCTTCACAATCTGTCTCTAGTTTATCTTTCCAGATTTATTACATTTTGTATGTAATTTGTCATGTATGTAACTTGTCAGTACAAAATGTTTGTTGATAGAAAATGCATCAAAAGTGTGATCGAACTTGCTATGTTTCATTTCAGACAGGATATTACAGTTCCTCATTTCCAGGCTTTTTGCCCAAACTGTTCTCTCCCCCGCATTTGAAATGTACTCCTTTGTCACCTCTACTAGAATCTCTAGACTGCTTCAAGAGCTCACCTCAAATTCCCTTGACCACAGAGGGTCTCATCCTGCCCTGCCCCCCCCATAAGCACTTTAATTGACTTTTACACACTTTGTATTTACTTATATGCAGGTCACCTCCTTTTGTCTTTGCAGTTCCAGGGCCTAGCACAAAGCCCAGCCTAAGGTACTTTCCAAATGTTTAACCTCAGAGTTCAAATCTATGAGGAGTGACTCCTAAATCTTTCTTTAACCTTCATCCTTCTCCTCAACTTTAATCTCCAGATGGACTTCATCCCCATCTCAAAACTCAAATAATCCAAAATGGAACTTCTTACATTTCCCACAGATTCATTCCTCCTCCACATGCCTCCATTTCTGTGGGTGATATAACAATCCTTCCAGGCATTCAGGTGTAAAACCAAAGGAGTCACCCTTAATTCTTTTACATCCCTCAAGCCTGATATCCAACCAGCTGCTACGTCTTATAGAACTTAATTCCACAACACTTCTGGAATCTCTCACCTTCAGCTTTAACACAGTCACTATCTGATTCATACATCACGTCATCTGCTGGCCTACCTCTGATAACTTCTTAATTGGTTTCTCTGTCTCTTCTCTCTCCAATCAATCCTCCACAGAAATTTGAGGTAGATATTCCCAAAATACAGAATTGACCTTATTACCTTCCCATCCCCAAAAAATCTTCAATTGATCTCTATTGCCCCTAGGATAAAATTCAAGAAAGATCCTCAGCCTGGAATTTAAAGCTCTTCACAGTGTGGTTCCCACCTACCCTCCCTTTCAGTCTTATTCATAATTCTTCTTTCCACCCCCCCTTTTCACAGTCAAACTGTTCTCTATAAATGGCATAATATCTGCCACCTTTGTATGTAAATGTCCTACACATGTAATTTTTCAGATATGAAATGAACTCCTTCCTCACTGTTTCTAGAATATCTCTTTGTTGTTGTTCAGTCATTTGATGTTTGACTATGTGACTCTATAGACTTTTGTCCATGGGGTTTTCTTGGCAAAGATACTAGAGTGATTTGCCATTTCCTTTACCATGTCCCCATTTTACTAATGTGGAACTGAGGCAAATAGGGGTTAAGTGACTTGCCCAGCATCACACAGCTAGTAAGTGTCTGAGGCTGGATTTGAACTCTGATCTTCCTGGCTCCAAGCCTGGTGCTCTATCCACTGCACCACCTAGCTGCCCTCTAAAATACCCAGCTTCCTTCAAATTACAGCTTAGGTACCATGTCTTACATGAAGTTTTTCCTGATCTTCCCAGTAATTAGCACTTTCCTTCCTGAAATTTCTTGACATTTCAACTTCATTTTACAGGTGAAAAAACTGAGAACAAGAGAACTGACTTTTTATATAGATAGCATTTTCATATTTTTTAAAGTGCTTTTATCTCATCTCATTTGATCCTCACAACAACCCTATGAGAAAGGTAATAAGATTTTACAGATGAGAATATTGAGACACAAAGAAATTGAATGACTTCCCCATGGCCACATGAATGAGCACTCTAGAATCAGGAGTACAAAGCTTTGGGTCATTTTTTACCTTAGTGTCCTTAGCATCCTGAATAGTGCCTTGCACACTTTTAGGATGTTTCTTGAATTTACTCAAAATGTTTCCATCTTACATATTCTTCCCACCTCAGCTCAAACTGTATGCTCTGTCTATGTATCTATCAGTTTTTAGTGGCACTTACATTTATGGGGTGCTGTTATTCTCCTCTGATGGAAAAGCCCCTGGTTTCTACAATTTCCTCCCTTTCCCCAAGAAAAAACTTACCAGCTTTTATCTTACACTCAAATCATAATGACTATTAAAACTTTCACACCTGTATGTTTAGACCACATATTTTATACTGTTTATATGTTCAACCTGAGCTATATCATTCTAGAGACTAGTAACCATTACTTAACTTCATCTGGTTAAAAAGCAACATTACTTATATTAGTGACTTATTTATTTTCTCCTTCCCCTACACTGTCATCAACTCCTTAAGATTCAATTCAGGTTTTTCCTTCTCTCAGACATTGGCTAATCAATTTAGTTAATGAAGCTCAAATTATTTTCTTCAAGGGCTAGAGAGAGAATTCATAAACATTTTTTTGTGTCACCTTGCTTACTTAATCTGTGCCCTCTGTTAGTTAAAGAAACCATGGCTGACATAAAGCTTAACATTGTCTCAAAGAAATTTCTGTAGCTAATACCATCCAAAAAAGGGATGTGGACAATGAAAAGGTATTATTTTTTATCATTATTTACAGCCAAGAGAAAATAAAAACCTTTCAGGTAGAAGAATTCAACTTTGGCATTTTAGGTAGGCCTCTACTGCTAATCTCAAGTCTTTTCCTGGTTTTAAAACTACATGGTGAATATAATCGAAGGAAGTGATCTTCATCCCCCAAATTACAGAAGGGTTCATCTTCCCCCATCTCTGGCAACACTACCAAATTTCATTCTGAGAAATAACAGAATAGAAATAACTAGAACAAAAAAATGCCCATCACCACACTCTGTGTCATAGAGTTGCAGCGGTAGGGGTAGAGGGGCCACCTGTTGGAGGATACCCTCCTTCACATCCCCAGCTGGCTCTGAGGCTAGGTCAGAGGTGTGACTCTAAAGTGGAATTATCCTCCAGTTAAAGGATCCTTAAGAGACTTCTACTTGGCTGCCGCAGAATTAGGAGAGGATTTAGGGAAGGCAGCCTGGAAGAGGATGCCAAGTAATATTCTTTCCCTCGAAGCTTGTCTGATTGGATGGTATCTGCTGGTTTGTGGTAGGACTCCAAAGCCAGGGCCGATGGGGTTTGGCAGCTACAGAGGAGTCAGGAGCAGATGGCCTTCTACAGCCAAACTCTACTCCAGCAGCAAAGTGGTTTCTAAGACTACCTGTGGTCATCTTTCAGTTTGGTCATAAAGTTAACATTCCAGCAAAATAAACAGAACAGAAAACTAGCACAGAACCTCAGTGCTTCTGAACAAATGCTACATGGTCCTCAAAAAGAATTCTACAACAGATTACATGGGTGCGGGGAGAAGCAAGGAAGGTGGGCAGAGGTAGGCAGGGCAGAAGTGTACAGGGAGGAGAGAGAAGAGGAGAAACTGTGAGAATGGGGGCGGTGGGGGGGGGGGGACGGACACTACAGGGCAGAGACACAGAAAGGGATAGAGACAGAGAGACACACAAAGATAGAGAGACAAACACGGATAAACTGAGACATTGATGTAAGCAAGGCAAGTACAGAGTTATAAGAATAACTCCAGAAGCCACAAAAAACAACTCCTTATTTACTTATTAGCCACAGACAAACTGGAACAAAATGTCAAGCCATGTGGTCGGTGTATAAATTAGCTTCACGCACAATGAATCAGTGTCTAGCACATAGTAGGCACTCAAAGAATATTTGTAAACAACTGTGGTTTAAAAGTTGGGTGAGGCAGAATGTCTTTTACACTTACAGCCATCTCTTTCCCCTCAGCCAAGGAGGGACAAAGCCTTAGAATTTACATGCACAAAGGCTGAATCTTTTTTAGATTAAATTGTTAAATGACAATCTCCTAATTAAAAAAAAAAGACAAAAGCTGATGTGGTCTTAACCACAACATAGTAAACACTAGAACGGATTGGGCTCTCCAGCAGAACTTCCCCTCATTATAAACAAAAGGGCTGCATTTAGACCTGCTGACTCAACCAGGAGGTGAAGCAAATGAAGCTTACCTACTAATCGAATTCTGATTGAATGGAGGGAGGGGAGATTATCAGCACTGGTGTGGAGGGAACAAAAAACGATCAGGTCTTTTGTTCTAATGACTAAAGAATTAATCGCAATGATGCTTTTCAGACAATTTGGACTATTCCTTTCATTTTTTTATTATGGACTTAAACATTTTAAAAAACAAGGCTTTTAATTAAATAGCAATGTAACTAAAGAACAGAACATTTTCCCCATAAACTCTGAGCTCAATCCCCTATGAATATTATACAGGGTGTTCCTAAAGTCTGGACACATAGGCAAAAATGCATATTTTCAAGAAATGAAATGAATGAAATTTTCAACATTTTATTTAATTGGAATATTAACAAAAAACATCTTCAAGATGATTTCCATCATTTGTGATGCAAAGATTGATGCACTTTGCAAGATTCACGTGAACTTGATGCAATAACTCCACATTTCCTGTGTATCCAGACTTTAGAATAAACACCCTGTACACTCACTGATGAGAGGGAGCCTTCTTAGGAAACGTGTGGCCTACCAACACATGGGGCAGCTAGGTGGCAGAGTGGGTAGAGTGCTGGGCCTTAATGTTTAACCTGTTTTCCTCAGTTTCCTCATCTGTAAAATGAGCTGGAGAAGGAAATGGCAAACCACTCCAGTCTCTTTGCCAAGAAAACCCAAATGGGGTCATGGAGAGCCTGACACAACTGAAATGTCTGAACAACAAGAAATAATTAATAAATCTAAATAAACACTCCAACATACAGAAGAGGATTGTGTGTAAAACTGTACTTCTGTTACGTGGAAATTCTGTTGTTTTTTAAAGCATATGTTAAATTTAACAAGACAGTAACAAAAACTGCCCTGCTTATGTGTGCACCCTTTTGAAATCCTCCACATTTTTTAAGTTTCGCCGATGCTCTCTCTTTCCTTTCTTTTTATACTACCCCCCACCCCACTCAAATAGAAGCCCACACTTGTTAATCAAAAGTATATTCTATCCAAGAGACTTAAAGCAGGAGTCTAATTTTTGGGGTCTGTCATTCCATTCCATTCTCCATCTTTGGCTGGTTTCAATTCCACAATGCCTCTCCCAGGATCAACCAATCACTTCTAATCTCATCAGACATTTACTAGCTGTGACTCTGGACAAGTCACTTAACTCTGTTTGCCTTAGTTTCTCCATCTGTAAAATGAGCTAGAGAAGGAAATGGCAAACCACTCCTATATCTTTTCCAAGAAAATCCCAAATGGAGTCAAACAACTAAACAACAACAAAAGAGGGCAGAAATCCAACCTCCAGGCCACTCCACTCTTCATCAGCAGCTCTGCCTGGTTTTCAGCTTCAAAGGACAAGATTCCCCTGAGCCAGGGGAATGTAACTCTTTTATCTGTACAGAACATGACATCACCTCCACAGCTTGTTCCCCAGGCTTGAAATAATGTTTTCCCTCCACATTTTGGAACCCCTATCTGCCTCTTACAAGAAGTCTTTCCTGATTCCTCCAGGGTCCTCTCCCATGGCCTTTTTTTTAATCTTTACATTTGTGTATATATTTTACATTTAGTCATCTATGTGCATGTTGTTTTTGCTGCTGTTTAGTCATTTCAGTCATGTCAGACTCTCCATGACCCTATTTGGGGTTTTCTTAGCAAAAATACTGGAGTAGTTTGCCATTTCCTTCTCCAGCTCATTTTATATGAGGGAAGTAAAGCAAACAGGGTTAGAAGGCTTGCCCTGGGTCACAGGGTCATAGTAAATATCCAAGGCTGTATTTGAACTCAGGTCCTCCTGTTTTCAGGGCTGGCACTATTCACTGCACCACCTAGCTGCCCCAGTGCCTGGCATAGTAAGTGCTTAATAAATGCCTTGACTGAATTCTCCTGTCTCTTAAGCATAGGTGACCCCAAAAATAATCTCCTTGGTTCTCTCTCTCTCTCTCTTTCTCTTCATATATATATTTTCTCCTTTAAAAATCTCATCCTCTCCCATGGTTACAAATTGTGAATACATGAAGATGACTCCACAATCTCTATCTAGCCCCAATCTCTCCCTTGAGCTCTGGTTCAAAACCCAACCTAAGTGTTTGGATATCTCCATCTAGCCATCCCACCAGTACCACAAAGTAACATCTGAAGTGGAATTAACCATGTTTCCTGCTAACCTTCACCTCCAAACTTTTGAGAGCATCAAATGACAAATGTCAAATGACAAACATTTGACATCAACCCAGTTATCCAGAATTCTGGTCCTCTTTGACTCCTCCTCACCCTCGCTTTCCACATCCATTACCAAGTTCTGTTACTCCTGCTACAATCTGTCAAACCTGTCCCCTCATCTCCACTCAAATTACCATGACCCTAAGTTTTGTAAGAGCCTCCTCCCAGGCCTTCCTACCTCCTACCTCCAATGTCTCCTCTCTAACACAGCCTTCACACAGCTGCCAAAGAAATCTTCCCCACATAAGGGGCTGACCATGTTATTCCTCAGACAAAAAACTTCAGTGGTTCCCTGTTGCCTATAGGAAAAGGCAGCATTTAATAAGAAGCATTTATTAAACCCTATGTGCCAGGCAGCTAGGTGGCACAGTGGATTAGAGTGCTAGGCCTAACGTCAAGAGCACCTGAATTGAAATCCAGGCTCAGACACCAGCTATGTGACCCTGCGCAACTCACTTAACCTTGTTTGACTTTGCTTCCTCTTCCGGAAAATAAGCTGGGGGAAAAAATGGCAAACCACTCCAGCATCTTTGTCAAGAAAATCCCAATTGGGGTTATGAAGAGTAGGACATGAGTGAAACAATTGAATATATAATTTAGAAATAAGTAAATATACACATTATGGGGGTCAAAAAAATCTTGTAGCAATAGGGCTAAATGATCAAAAAAGTTGTAAACCACTCTTCTAAATCACTTCTTCAAATAATATTTGCTGATTAACTAACATATGCAGGGTACTGGGATAAGGAGTCAGATGACATAGTACCTGTTCCTAAGGAGTTTATAATATAGTAGAAGTTAAGATACTATAAGTGGCACAAAAGTGTCATTGGAGTCCAGAGGGAAGAGAGAATGAGGGAAAGTATTATGGCGGAGGGAATGTTTAATAATCAGGGCTTTGAAGGATAGAGGGAATTTGAAGACAGGAAGATGGCAAGGTAAGGCCAAAAACAGTATAAACAAAAGGGCATGGAGACAAGAAAGTATGATTCATGTCGGTAGAATAGCACGTACTCTAAATTGGTTGACTTCTTGTAGATAAGTAATAGGTGAGGAGGCCAGGCTAAAGAGGCTGGATTTTATTCGTGGGATAATGGGAAGCTATTGAAGGTTTTTAAACCAAAGAAATGATATGACATTTTTAAAACTTGTACAATCTCTTTGGGCAGTTGGTAGCACAGTGGTTAGGATTCTGGACCTGGAATCAGGAAGCCTAAGTTCAAATCTTACCTTGAAACATCGTAGCTGTGTGACCCTGGGCAAGTCATAGCCTCTGTTTGCTTCAGTTTTATCAACTGTATAATGGGGATGAAAAATGATAACATCTACCTGACAGGGTTGTTGGATCAAATGAAAATAATTGTTTTAAAAATGGGGAAGGGCTTAGCACAGAGCAGGCACTATATAAATACTTATTCTCTTCACACTTCTCCTCCCTTTCTCCAGGGCCATCTGTAAAATGAATAGTTTGGACCTGATCTCTAAGGTTCCTTCTGTCTTTCAAAGTTATGATCCCATGATAAATCAGTCAGTGTTATGAAGGGCAGATTTTTTTTTTTTGGAGGGGATAACAAGGGGAGGAAGACCAAATCTAGTGAAACCAAAGAGGAGTGCATTTTGAAACTTCAGGCAGAAGATGACAGAAATCTAAATTAGCACAGTGGCTCACAGTGTGAATACTAAGGAAACGATAGATATTTCTAAGGAGATAAAAAAACAGACACATTCTAGAAGCAACAAGAAGGAAGATACAGAAGAGCAAAATTTCTAAAACTCTTCTTGAATAGTGCACTCTCCTCTTCTTTTAATATTTCCGAAGCAAATTCTTAAATATTTAGTTTGAAAACTTTTAAAGTGAAGAATTCAGAATTACAGTGCTGCTTCACTATTTAAAATGTTTTAAAACATATCTAAAGGAATATTTGGTAACAAATATAATTTATACGAATCACTTGCTTTTAGTTTTTAAAAAAATCAGAAGAAAAGTGTGTTTTCAAATCTATGCTATAGACTACTGAGGTTACGATTGCAATTCAAAAGGCCCCTTTTAAAACCTGCAAGTTAGAGTATATGTTTGTGGAGGGGTTAAAATAAACTGACATAATAAGACCAGAGTGATAACCAACAGGTTTTTATATGCAACCTATAAAAACAAAAACAACCCTAAATAGCCAGCTCACTTTTTTTTCTACATAACTCTTTTACAGCAATGAAAACTGTGGACATCTGAATTCACTTTTACTTTGGCCTGTCTCCAATTTACTCATTGATTTCAAACCATACCATGAGAGGAAATACAAAGAAATCGCTCTACAAACCACTGTGTGTGTGTGTGTGTGTGCGCGCGCGCACGTACACAAGCATGCCACAAACTACCAGAGACAAAAGGTAGAAAATTCATACTTTGGAGCTATGGAGAACTCAGGATACCAAGGTGAGGCCTCTACGTAGATTTGGAGGATATCTAGACTTAGTTCACCACCTGGTAGCTTCCTATTTCAACTAATTAATTACTCTTGCTATCTTAATATGCTAAGCTCCACTGTTTCTATGATGCTGAAATATTTCCAAGTGCTGTCAACACAGCCCTCAAAATTTGGTGCCTTGGAGCAAAACCTTGGCTGCTCTACCTTAGTTACAGGCTCTTTCCTTAAGAGCAGTTAATCCAACACCTTCCTTTACAGAGGAGGAAACATGTTCAGAGATGTGAAGGGACTTGTCCATGGACACACAGGTGGTAAGTAATGGTCAGGTGTAGTATGAAGAATAGATTCTCACTCCGCCCCACCCCAATTCCTTGGTCGAGGCTCCCTGCTCTAAATCAAAACTATGACACCTTAAATTTTGATACACCACAGGACTTGGGAAGTCTGACAGAGAATAGTGGCAAGATATCAGTGTATCAGTGGCAAGATACATGGTTGCTCCCTCAGCTACATGTCTGCTTGGCATATGGTGTTGGTTAGTTATTGTCCTTCCTTCTCAGAGAGGACTGAAATGACATCACTATGTTAGAGTCAAGTTACAGTGTTCCCAACTGTGGCTGATCAGATGGATATGAGCTCGGAATGCTCTACCACAGGTCGGGCACAAATACTCCTTGTGAACATTTGGGGAAGATTCTCTAAATTTGTGCGTCTCATTGTTTCTTTTGAGCTACTTCAATTCTGCTTTGCTCAGAGAACACAGCACCTTCTCTGATGTGGGCACGCCATGCTGGGGTGTACTGTCTCAGTGTCTCCCATGTGACACAATCAATTCCAAAGTTCTTCAGAAAGACCTTGAGAGCTTCTTGTGACCACCATGTTAGCGCCTGCCTTGTGTGATTTCTCTATAAAGCTAAGCTTGATAAATGTTTGTTGACTGATTGGTCTCTCTCTACTTCTTAATCATTTAATGTCACCTCCTAATTCCCTAGTCAACTCTGCTTACACTTGTGATATTGCTGAGAAAGGAGAGGTTTGGGAGCAAAAACCACAGTAGAGAGCAAGGCATATCAGTGGTAACAGGCTCCAGACACTTAGAATAGGATACCTAGTGAGAGAAGAAAAGCTTTATAATCTGTTGCCCCTTCTTCCCCTCACTCCCCACACCACACATTCAGACTGATTTTTGTTTATCTCCGGGCCATATATATGAGAAGAGCCCATCAAACTTTGGCTCAAGCAAACTAACCCTAAGGGTTCAAAGTTCAAAGATCTCATGGGGCAGTCTCCCAAAGATCTCCTGGGATGAGGAGCTATGTGAGACTTCACTGGTCTGACCGGAACTTTGACTCCTCTAGCTTAAGAGGAATTGGACCTAGAAATAATGGACCTAGAAATGATTTGTTAAATACTCGACCACAACACGATTTTTGCTGCATTTTCTCAGTCTCTATTATGCCCTTTAGCACAAAGAGCTGAGGGAATTGATTTTAGATCATAAAAATCTTACTTCATGGGGGGGGGGGCGTTGAATCAAATGACTTTACAATCCAAATGAGTCCTATTTTCCTTACAACAATACTATGTATAGCTTGGCTATAATTAATACCTACTTAGGAATGTCCAAGGGGCTGCTGTGACCTTCCACACTAATCACTTCTAAAGCTATATTTTTTTTTAAAAAAAGGAATAAAATGGAGAAACAAAAAAGTACTAAATAAATTATTCTGGCTACCACTGCCTTCCAAGCTTGACTCAATTCAATTGTCAGGACTAAATCCCTTGATTAAGAGACTTAGGGCGCACAGTGCCATACACTTACCCCTAAGTCTCCCCAAAATAGTTTTCTGATACTCAGAGGAAGCAATGCTGGTTTCTCCTGTTCCCTAGGTTTCTCTTAATCCATTTCCACCTACTGAATTCCAATGTCCCTTCCAGCTCTGGGTCTTCAATCTCATGGTACAACCCATATCCTCTGACACACAGATAAAATGCCTCCTTTTCCACAAGCCTCTAATTATCCTCATTGGCAAAGAAATTTCTCTCCCCTCTTACCCTTTCTGATCAGCTCACAAAACATTTTGCTTGTATCAATCTCTATGATTTCAGGTGACAGTTGTGAACATAGCATGACTTTCTAGTAGACTGTAAGCTCCATGAGGAGCTTAGGGTAGGGTCATACCCATTCAGCATCTAACAGAGTTCTACACATAATAGTAGGTGCTTAATCAATAATAGTTGAAGTGACCTAGTTAGTTCCTATGTGTTTAATCGTTGAGCACTGTCCTTGGTGCTGTGGAGGTATTGAAAAATATAACACAAGGAAAACCTTACTCCTTCCCACATGAGGTTAGTAGGGGACTTTTTTTTTGGGGGGGGGGGAGAGAAGAAGAGCACACACACCCTTAACAAGAGAATAACATTGGCAAGGCAAAGCATGAGCAAATAAGTACAATTTAATCGAGTGCTACAAATGGAGCTCCCTAGAGACACTAAAGTCAAGGAGATGGAGTTTAGCTTACAATGGAAAATGGTCAGGAAGCCAAGACAAAATCTGACCTACACTTGTATTTACTACTACTTCTCCTCATGTACTTTTTTTTAAATGAAAAGAATGTGTTTTCTCCCTCCTCTTTTCTTTCTCCAAACCCACAAAGTACTCATGCTAAAGCCCTTATCCAGACATAAAAGGAGCAGAAAGAGCCAAATGTCCAAAGGATGCCGGCTGCCAGCTTGGACTGAGGAGTCATAAGGGGACTAAAGATCAAGGATTTAAAGGTGGGAAGAGTCTTAGAGGTCATTTGGTCCAACTGCATTTTAGAGATGAGGAAACAGGCTAGAGAGGTTAAAGGATTTGCCTTTGCAGGTAGTTGAGTGGCAGAGCCAGGATTCAAACAGTTCCTCTGACCAAAACCAGCAGACTATCCTCCATACCACCTGGCTTGGTAGATGGCAGATTGCCAAAGTTAGGAAGGGGGAAGTGGCGGGGACAATGGCACAGGATGAGATGACATAGATGTCTGCGCTGTCGGAGAGAGCGTGGATGTGTGTGAATTTTGTTGACATAATAACTCATAATAATAGCAGCTAACATTTATCTAGCACTTTTAAAACACTCTGTTTTCTTATTTGATCACAGATCCTTTCAAGTATAAATGCCTGTGCATGTGTCATATCCTCTGATTTGTCAACAATTTCTGCAGGGGACCCAGTCTTATCTAAACTTGGCATGTCATTCTTCCCATAGCAAAGAGCTCTATCTTCCAAGAGGACTTAAATGTTTCTTGTATTACTTGAGGTTGGTTGTATTGACCATTTCTGCCAAAGCCTTGGTCTAAGAAGAAACAAATTGTCTTTAATCCTAACTCTTCCCCAGTGAGTAAGTCAGAGGCAGGCCAAGCTAGTGATTGATACTGTCTCGTGTAAGTAAGAGAATGCAGTGACACAAATACTGCTAAGAAAGAAATATAATCTAAAGAGCAAACCGTCCCTGCTGCCAGTTTATTTTTAGTTACGCAGTCCCTATCCCATCTCATGGATCCTGGAGACATGACTTCTACCAAGGTTGTGAGTCAATGGTCAATGGGGTAGAGGCATAAGTTTGGTTTCTTGCCCATTTCCACACCTCCGGCCTCCACCCCTTCAGATGTTTCTGAAAGAGTCTGTCACCAAGATGGAACCTGTGCAATCCACCACAAGATTGGGATTCACATAGATTCCACCTGTATGAATCCTGTGTGTCTTGCACAGAATGTCATTACCCATCTGGCCACCTGATCATCCCTTTTACCCACACAAAGCACTGTGCTAGGACCTAAAGGAGATGCAGATTGAATACATCCCTAGCCTCAAGAAGCTTATGTTCTAGTAAGACATCTTCGATCAAGGGACAGACCACTCCCTTCAGATTGAGAAGATCAGGGAATGTTTTACAGAGGAGGTGGTATTTTCTCAGGGCCACAGAGGATGGACAGGTTTCCCAGAGATGGCAGATGGAGAAAGCAAGCAGGCGTCCCCAGCAAACAAATAGAACGAGCAAAGGCTTTCGGGTAGCAAAGTGCAAGTGTTGCTCAGAAAACACCAAACAGACCAATTTGGCTGAACTAAGGGAGATATGAATGGAAAGAAATCAGGATGTAAATCCCGCCTGAGCCACTACCTTTGGGACTCTACACAAATCACTGCCCTCTCAGAGCTTCAGTTTCTTAATCTGGAAAATGGGGGAAATAATACTTATACTACCTACACCTCACTGGGCTGTTCTGATGAAAGTGTTATGCAAACCTTGGATCTCCATATAAAGTTGCAACCGTTATCCTTGTTGTTATTAAAACTGGAGGGTTATTAAAGACTGGAGGGTCAGCTAGGTGGTGCAGTGAGTAGAGCACCAGGCCTTGGAGTCAGGAGGACCTGAGTTCAAATCAGGCCTCAGACACTTGACATACTTACTAGCTGTGTGACCTTGGGCAAGTCACTTAACCCCAATTACCCTGCCTTCCTCCCTCCAAAAAAAATTAAAAAAAAAAAAGTAGACTGGAGTCAGAATATGAAAGGCTTTAAATGCCAGGCTAAGGATAGATCTCTAGCATGAATGAATTAAAAACCATGTATTAAGTACCTATGTTGTACCAGGCACTGTTCTAAGTGCAGAGAATACAACAAGCATTAAAGTGCGACAGTCCCTCCCTTCAAAGAACTTATGTGTTCTCGGAGGGACATCTTCACAGATAAGTAAATAAGAGAGAGAGGATAGGGACTAGACCTGGCATTTAACAGGCATAGAAGACTTCTAGATAAGGAAACACCTGCTTTCAATACAAGTTGGCACCCTCTCTGCAACTTTGAGTCTTAAAGGAGGAATGAAAGGTTAGGCGACCTTCCAATCGTCATACAGTCAGGATGGGGTCAGAGGTCATCCTTGCATATAAGTCCTCTTGGCTCCAAGTTCAGCTCCCTATCCACTAGGCCAGTAAATACAAAATAAACAGCAAGGTGATTAGGGAGGCACCGAGGAGTGGGAGAATTAGGAAGGGCCTCTTAAAGCAGGTGCACTTGAGATCACTCTTCTGGGGACAGAGAAATTCCAAAAAACCAAATGTAAGGAGAGGTTTCCAAATGTGGTGAACCACCTGGTCAAAGGTATGGAGTCTGAGGTGAAATGTCTTGCTGGAATGTGGAATAACGTGGAATGAGCCTGGAAGGGTAGGCCAGAGACTGATTGTGAAGGGTTTTAAATGCTTAGCAGGAGTTTGTACATTATCTTAGAGGCAATAATAAACCACTGAAGCTTTTTGAGCAAGGGACTGACACGGCCAGGCTTTAGGAAGTGGTAGCAATTGACAGGCCCTTTTCCAGGAAAAAAACACAACTTGAAGGAAAGCCTGGGAATTCGAGCCTTAAAAATGCAGAGGTCTAGGGGCTTAATCTCATCTAACTGAATCATATTCTAATCTTGAATCCTCTAAAAGAACAAAACCACAGTTTCCCCAACTCAGGTATTCTCCATGGGAGTCTCTCTCTTTTAAAAGTGAAAGATGGAATAATTAACTGGATAGTCAAAAACATACTCTCTCCACCAAATGGCAAAGCCAAGGGGACCCACCCAAGACAGTGTTCAAGAAATAGTCTTGTAGGAAGGCTGACTGGGGAATGGGGCAATCAGAATATGTGCCATCTTGGAGTGGGGGGAAGGGTAGAAATGGGGAAAAAATCTGTAACTCAAAATCTTGTGGAAATCAGTGTTGAAAACTAAAATATTAAGTAAAATATATATAGAGGAAAAAAAGAAAGAAAGTCTTGTAGACAACCCATCCCTTTGTGGCATGCACACATATCACTCTGGGACGGATCACAGTGGGAATGAGTTGGGAATTCTCTCATTTTTGAAGGGAAAAATCACAGCTATTTCTTGCATTCTGCCCATGTGTATTAAAAATATTTATTCAAGGCTTTAAATTTTATAAAGCACTTTCTTTATATCATTCCCATTTAATGGATGAGGAAAATGAGGATCAGAAGTTAAATGATATGTCCTTAGTCACTGCTACTAAGTTTGACAGGCAGCATCTATATCCAGATCTCCCAGTCCTGTGTTTGCTCCATTCCACTGCCTCTCATTTAAAGGCTTTTAGGAACATATCTCAATCCTGCCCATCTTAAAAATGAGTAGATTTACCACGAGACTTTCTTCTCTCAAGTTCTCAGGCTTGAAGCAAGGGAAAATATTCTAATAGTGAAAATTGTCCAAAAAGTGGAAAGGACTGCCTAAGGAAGTACTACTTCCTTAGTGAGTTCATTATCCCTTAAAGTCTTTAACAGCTGCTGTGTTAGGAAAAGTGGAACAGATTCCTGTTCAAACATGAGTCAAGCTTAGATGATCTTTGAGGTCCTTTCCAACTCTGAAATTCTATAAGTACATTCTTTTAGGCTAATGACCCAAGTGACCCAGATCTGGCAATCAGATCTTCATCAGATATTACATCCTCCATCTTCAACATCTCCCCCTCCATCGTCTGTCATATAAACCTCTTCAAACCTTCCTCTTTACCAGTGAAAACTCTTCTGCAGATCCAGATATTCTCACAAGCTATCGTCCTCCCTCTAGTCTTGCCTTCACCAGTAAGTTTCTGGAAAGAGTAGTTTAAATATCATTGCTATCCATTTGTCACAATAAACCTTTGTACTCAGAGGACCACGAATACAGAACTGGAAAGAAGCCAACAATTCCAACTCCTTCATTTTTTCAGATGATGAAATTGAGGCCCAAAGTTAAGTGACTTGTCCAGGGTCATGATGGCTGTAAATGTCAAAAGCTAGATTTGAATCTAATCCTTGGAACTGAATCAATGCTTCTCTCTCTCTCTGTGTATATATATATACACACACACACATATGTATGTGCATATGTACATGCATTGTGTTACATATTATATCTATGCCCCCATAAACACACCTACACACATATATACATACATAGGTACACACACACACACACACACAAAAGATATGAAAAGATTTCACAAAAGGAATTGCAAGCTCCGTAACCTACGAAAGAATGTTTACAATCACTAATAAGAAAATGGGAAGTTGACACAACTATGAGATTTCAACTTCCATCTCACCCCTAGCACTAAGATGGTAAAAGACAAAAATGATGCATGTTGGAAGGGCTATCAAAAGACAGGTACACTAATTCACTGTTGATAGGGCTGTGAATTGGTCCACCCACCATGGAAAACAGTTTAGAATTACCCTGTACTAAAAAAGGTTGCTAAACTTTACATAATCTCTGACCCAATAATAATACTATGAGTCACAAACCCTAAGAAGGTCAAAGGCAGATGAGAAAGTTCCCATAAATACAAAAATATTTATAGCAGCACTTTTTTTGTAATGTCAAATAACTGGAAGGAAAATGGGTGCCCATCAATTGGGAAATGGCTGAACAAACTGTGGTAGGTGGATGCAATGGACTATTATTACAACCTAAGAAAAGATAATACAAGGAATTCAGAAGGTTGAAAACATATGGAAACTGAGGCAGAGCAAAGGAGGTAGAATAATTTACACAACTATAGTGTAATAAGGCAGTGGATAGAATGCTAAACCTAGAATCAGGCAGACTCATCTTGAATTCAAATCTAGCCTCAGACACTTACTAGCTACATGGCCCTGGATAAGTCACTTATCCCCATTTGCCTCAGTTTCCTCATCTATAAAAATGAGCTGGGAGAAGAAAAAGGCAAACCACTCCAGTATCTGTGCAAGGAAACCCCACAAAGACTTGGACACAACTGAAACAACTCATTAATATAGTGTAATACTGATGTAAAGGAAAGCAACATTGAGAGGCTTCAGAATTTAAATCCCTGCAGTGGTCAATCTTTGTTCAGAAGACTTGATGAAAGCATGTTTCCTGTCTGTCAACAGAGAGGTGGTGGACAATGGGTGGAATGATTCTTTAAAAGAGTATCAATAAAACATTTTTAAAAAATGGAATGCCCTTTTCTACCACATTAACTCAATGAAATCCTACCCAACATTTAAGGCCCAGCTCAAATGCCACCCTTTCCATGACACCCTCCTTATTCCCCAACTAGAAATGATACCTCTGTACTTCTCATTGCACCTTCAGATTCTAACCCATGTGGTAGTTCCCCTACTAGACCATAGGTAAGTTTACACACACACACACACGCATGTATATGTACATGTATAGATGGTATTGTATTCATGTCTTGACATCCTGTAGTAGGAACTACAGGATGTCACTTTACATGTGGTCACTGCCCAGTAAGCATCTTTGGAATGAATGGGAGGATCCTGTCAGAGTCAGGATCTACATGGGAAGAACCTCAACAACGTCACTGTGGAACTATAAGCATCTCTTCCCTGTACACTAGGAAATGGCTCAACTCAGGAAGATTCTAGGTTCTTGGTTATATCTTGAGTCTTTGAGGATAGTGGAAGGGGTTCCCTTCTGAAGCTTTGAGACACCAGAGTTTGAGGTTTATTACGCCTCAGTGGTCTGCCCTCTTGTCACTAACAGTCCTTGACTAGGCATTCAGTGACTTGAGAATATGCATTCTGGGACCACATTCCCTTGTTTTTGGTCCACCATCAGCAGCCAAAAGATACAAGCTTTGTGTGCATGACACCTTCTAGCTACACCAAACACTTATGGTAATTGCCAGCATTGCCCAGGTCAGGCAATGTCCTTTAATTACTGACCTTCCTCTGTACTTGTCATACGGCTTGCACCTTGCCCTCACACCTATCAATTAATTATGTGACACAATCCCAAGGAAGAATTTTAGCCATCATCTCATCAGAGAAATATTCATATAATTCCTTTAGAGAGAATTTAAGTTATTTAGGCAATAAAGGTGGGACATTCCATTCTTCACCATAGCTAAACTGATATCCCATGTATTAAGGAAGGTGGAAAGGGGCCAAAGAAAGTTTTGTGGAGGTCAGGTCAGAATGAAGTAGGATAAAAAACTAAAATACAAAAAGAGCTCTCCCTACCTCTGAGGTGAAACGCCCATTCCAATTCCTCAGAGAGCTCACCAGCAAATCTGCTTCTGTAATAGAGTTTCTTTGCCTTGCTCGACGGCCCAATGGGACACTTTCCAATATATCATAGGCAATAGGATGTATTGGGTTTAAAGGATAATTTCAGGGAGCTTGAACACAATTTAGTAGATACATTAAGTGATGGTCAGTTCTCATGGAATCCATACTATTTCAGAGGTAGAAGGAATTCTTAAGATTCTCCTCACAAACCATAGAATCAGAATTGGAAAGGTACTTAAGGACTCCCTCCTTTGAGGAACCCAAGGCCCAGGGTAATAAAGTGACTTGTAGAAAGAGTCATGTAACGGGCAAGATCACACACAAAGTGGTCAATTTCCCCATAACTCTTAACCTAAAACCCTAACAAAAATGGAGATACGCAACAACTATACAGCAATGAAAGCTGAATCACAAGGTAAGAGATAAACATTGCATGGGCTTCATGGTATGACATCAGAGAACATAAATACTTAAGAACTTCTATTAACCTTTCCCAGCTCACCAGACACAGTCAGAGCAAATAACTTCATAGGCTTGTGTTTCAAGATTTGACTGGAAACAGTATACTGTGTGGTTCCCCCATAACAGTGACTTACTGTGAAAACCCCTCCCCGTTCCCCAACCCCAGAGGGTTGAAGGAGAGTTGAAGGATGCTGAAATCTGTTCTGCCCAGTCATACAAAGGATCACAACCTTTGGGGGTTACGGTGGGGTGAGTGGGAGGGAAACTATCACAGAACTTGCTAAAAGCAAAATGTCTTCCTTGCAAATAGAAAGGGAACTAGAAAACCTAACCTGGTTTCCAAACAGAGTTTGTTCTGGACAGGTCAATGGGACCCTCGAACTTAGTAAGGGAACTACCACACAGGTCAGGGATCCAAGCAGGGAGAAAGGTGTCTGACAAAGCAAGGAAAGGGGCAGAGGCCAACGAATGAGGAGAGAAATTATTGAGAATTCAAGACAGCCCAAAAGGCAAAAATGCTCCATAAAGAACAGCTGTCTACAAGCTTAACTCCCAAGTAGAAAAATTAATAGTAAGACAAGAGAAGGGAGGGAGGGAGGGAAGGAAGGGAAGAAGGGAGGAAAGAAAGAAGGGAGGAAAGAGGGAAGGAGGAAAGGAGGAGGAAGAAAGGAAGGAAGGAAGGAAGGAAAGGAAAGAAATTACTAAAAATCTTTAAAGGGGCAGCTAGGTGGCGCAATGAGTACAGCACTGGCTCTGGAGTCAGGAGGACCTGAGTTCGAATGTGACCTCAGACACTTGACATACTTACTAGCTGTGTGACCTTGGGCAAGTCACTTAACTCCAATTGCCCTGCCTTCCCCCCTCCATACCCCCCCCAAAAAAAAGGAAGAAAAGAAAAAGAAGGGACTTAATAAAGATCTGTGGCTTTTAGTTGAATTAATTCAACAGAAAGAAATAAATATAAAAGAATAAATAAAAATCTTTAAAAAGGTCATAACATAGTGAACAAGTATTAAACTATGAGAGAAAATAAACCAAAAAATCCCAAAGAAAGAGACAGTTGTGTGGACTCTCCATTGATGATGGAATGGGTCAAAAGAGAAATAAACCTAAAAAAAACCATATATTAGGATAGAAATTAGGTCAGAAATCAGAAAGCTCAAAGCAGAATTAATGAAGACAATCAGCACAGTAGAAAACTTAGCAAATATGAAAGGGGATTTCTCCAAAGTAGAAGAGTCTGAGGTAAGGGGGAAAAATGGCAGACTTAAAAATTAAAAATACATACATTAAAGAAAATTTGGCAGAAGAAAAAACAAATTTTTGAAAGAACACATCAATTATACACACCCTAAATAAGTCTATCTTGAAGACAGTATATAAAGATAATAGATCTCCCAGAAAAAAAAAATTTTAATTGAATGTCAGGAGTCAGGAAGTCCCAAGTTCAAATCCAACCTCAGACACTTACTAACTGTGTGACCCTGGGCAAGTCACTTAACCTCTTTGCCTCAGTTTCCTCAAATATAAAATGGAGGTAATAACAGCACCTACCTCGAAGGGTTGTTGTGAGGCTATTACAATTGAGAGTTAAAGAGGATCTGGATTAGTGTCAAGGCAGTGGAAATGGAAAAGATGGAACCATTTGGAGAGAGGCTGTGGAAGTAAAATAGATGGAGCGCACTGTATGTGCAAGGTGAAGGGTAGTGAAGTTGACATTGAGATTTCAAATCTGGGTAACTAGGAGAATGGTGGTCCCATTAACAGACACAGGGAATTAAGAAAGAGCTACAGGTTTAAGTAGAAAGATAAAAAAGTTTGGTTTGGGACATTTTGAGCTTAAGATGCCACTCAATCATCCAGAGTGAAAAGTTGGAAGGAACTTCAAAGGCCAGCTAGTATGACCTGCACCTGAACAAGAGCCTATCCCCTTTGCAGTGTATCTGACAAGTGGTCATCCAGAATTTTTTAAAGACATCGATTGATGGGGACCCCACTACCTCTGAAAGCAACCTAGTCTATCTTTGGGTACCTCTAGTCATTATCACGCCTAAATTTGCATCTTCCTAGTTCTGTTCTTTAGGACGGGCAGAAGAAACCTAATCCCTCTTCCGTCCAACGGCCCTCCAATTACTGGAACACAATTCTCATGCCTCCTCTCCCCCACTCTTCTCTTTTCCAGGCTAAAGGTACCCAGTTCCTTCCCCAATTCCATCTGGAATTCCAGAGAGAGATGAGGGCTAAAGATATGGATTTGGGAGACAACACTGTAATAGTGATAAAGTGGTGAGGAGGAAATAAGGATGAAAAGTGTGAGAGATGAAGGGAAAGAAAAGATCTAAAGACAGAACCTTAAGGGAAGACAACATTAAAGAAACAGAAAGACAAAGAAGAAACAACGAAGGAAAAAGATAAAGAACCATTCCTAAAAAAGAGTCCTTCTCACTCAATGTGGCACCCAGGGTGAAGGAATTATCTGGCTGGTTTATAATGTTACTTTCAATTAACAAATGCTTTAATGTAAAAAAATAAGGCTGAATTTCAGGAAGAGAAGAAATGATAGTTCCTTAATACAGAATAATAGCATTTTAGACAAACATGGGTTATCTATATTCTTCTTTCAGGTCAGACACGTCCGACACATCCATAAAGATGTTAAAAGGTTTTACAGACAGTCCTGAAGGCTGCATGTAGGAACAATGTCTTGTGTTACTCCTCTTCTTCCAAAAACCAAGCTGGTAGCCAAGTGCTTACGGTAGCAGCCCATGCTGGTCCCTCGTGTAATTTGCATCATACACAGAGCTCATACAGCCCCACCTCAGTTCATCTGCTTGCATTCTTCACTTATTGATATTTTCAAAATGAGATTTATCCCAAGTCAAAGGTAATGGCTTGAGGGAGAGTTTATGTCTGAACTGAAGATGAAGAAAGGGCTCATGATATATATGAGTAAGCAAAGTATTTTAATAGGGGTAAGTCTGAAATCTCCATCTGTCCAACCACAAAAAATTAAGCATTTTATCTGGGGGATACCTGGAACATTTCTTGACTACAAAGGGAAGTGTTCTGGTTTAAGAGAATTGGGCTGAGTTCCATGAATTGCAGATTATTATTACCAGGGTCAAGTTCTCTAAAGTGAAATGAAACACAGACCCATCTCACTTTACAAAATAGTCATGCTCTTGAATGCCATAAACCAACATTTTTGTATATCAGGTTCACTGTTTCCTGACTTTATTTTTTTTAAATATTCAATGTTTCATTGATGTCTTTTGTCTTCATATCACGGAAACCTTGCCTAGCAATGTACGTATAATATTATGTTCTGGTAGCCCCTCATCTCTCTAACATGGGGAGGAAGTATGTTTCATTATCTTTTTTCCTGAATCTTCACTGTTTTTTCCAATATTCAATGTTCCACTTCCTTTTAGTGAATTCTGTTCATTTACATCATTGTAGTCGTACATTTTGTTCATTTGCTTCTGCTAATTTCACTGTGCCACAATTCATACTCATTTGTGCCATGTTTCTCTGAATTCCTTGTAATCATCATTTCTTACTAAACAATAAAATTATATTACACTCATATTTTTTTCAGCTATTCCCTAATTGATGGGCACTGTTTCCAATTCTTTGATACCACAAGGAGAACTATTCTGAATGTGCATGTGTGTGCATGTGTATTGGACCTCTATTTTTGTCTTTAACCTCCTTAGGAAATAAACCCCACAGTGCAATTTCTGGGTCAAAGGGTATGTATGGACAGTATAGTCTTTTTCCTTTCATAATTACAAAGTGAAACATGGAACAATTGGACTTCACAAATCTACTAAAAGAGAAGGCATCAGTTTCCCTGTCCAAACATGGAATGGAAGGGCAGCTAGGTGGCGCAGATAGTAGAGTACTCACCCAGGAGTCAGGAGGATCTGAGCTTAAATTCAGCCTTAGACACTTGACACACTTACTAGCTGTGTGACCTTGGGCAAATCACTTAACCCCAATTGCCCTGCCTTCCCCCCTCCAAAAAAAAAAAAAAAGACAAACGTATAATGGACTTTCTCAAAGTCCATTTCTTCCCTTCTTTTCTCATCTTTGCCAATTTGTAATGGAACAAGGTGAAGTTTCAAAGTTGTTTTTAGCTTGTATTCCTCTTACTGTTCATAATTTGCTGCACATCTTAAGTGTGATCACTTAGATTTATGATTTTTTTTAACTGTTCATAGCTTTTGAAAATTTATCTATTGGGGAATGGTTCTTGGTATTTTATGTGTGTATCAATACTATATATTGTGGATATTAAGACTTTCATCGGTGCTTTTTGTTGCAAATATTACCATTCTACCATTTCCTTTCCAATTCTGACTTAATTTTATTTATGTAGAATCTTTTAAGTTTTATATAATAAGAACTGCACATCTTTTATGATATTCCCTATTCTTTGTTTCATTTATAACTCTCATTCATTATTATGAAAGGTACCTGGTTTTATCTTCTAATTTTTATATTATTTTTATGTTTATTTCATAAAATCCATTGATTTTATTCTGATAGAGATGACTGAGAGAAGAAACAATGTTTAAGAATATCAATTACTTTTTATAGATAAAAATTATAATTTCCTGTTAAAATGTTTTTAAAATTAAAAATGAATTGCAAAATAAGAGTATCAAGTACCTAGGGTTGTTTTCATTTTGAAAATATATTGAATCTCTTCAAACCAACAACTGCAACCTTGCTTCTAGCAAATCTGCCCACCCATAATCCACAGCATAAGAATATGCAACTCTATTTGTTGCTCAGAACTGTGATGATTCACATTCTAGATAGTTCTTTGAGGAAGCAAAATGTTCCCTCTCACCAATTTACAGATTAGGAAGTTGAGGCTTTAAAAGATGAAGTAGCTTCAACTCAGTGGAACATTTATTAACCACGCATGTGTGCAGGAAGGCATTGGGAGCATAAGGACAAAAGTGATTTTCAGGAGGTATCATAGCCCAGTGAGAAAGCTATTAATTTTTGATTCAGGGGGCTTGGGTTTAAACTCTACATTTGATCTTTAACCAAGTATGTAAATGTTAGGTAAATCAACTAATCTCTCTAGGTGTCATTTATAAAATGAAAGGTTTAGATATTAGAGCCTGGCACCTAAGAGGTAATTAATAAATGCTCATTTACTTGGCTGAAAAGCATTTATTAAGTGCTTATAATTTTCCAGACACGGTGCATGACACTGAGAATACAAAGTGCGGGGAAAGGGAGAAGAGATGGTTCCTGACCTCAGGGAATTTACAATCTACCAGTGTTTTGTTTTGTTTTTTTACTATATCTTTTCCCAATTTCACAACATATTGGCATAGGTATTCAAAATGTTTACTAACAGAAAAGTGTTACTTCTCAAAATCAACTGTCTTGAATGGATTCCTCCTTCTCTTTGAGTCCTGTTCTTGACACAACAGGTTTTGGGCTCCCATATCCTTATAAGCGAGGAACCACTCTGTCCAAAAAGGAGACAGAGAGTGATGTAGTCCTCTAGAAAACAGTCTTGGGAAACCCTGGCTTAGGCCCCATATCCTAGCATTCTGTGAATGGTTCTGACTTTTAGAAATGGATAAGCTAACCTGGATCAGATGGAGAAGATGGAAATTTAACATCAAATGAAAATATACAATTTCCTAGAACACTCTTAAAGGAACTAGGAAATTCTGTCAATGAGTCTTTAGGTAATGTATATTAAGTTAGTTCCTTGAATTATAAGTCAATCAACCAACATTTTTTTTTTTTATGAGAGACTACAAAGTGTATTAGGTGGGGAGTCAGAAGACTGGAATTCTAATCCCGGTCTTACTAATAGATAGCCATGTGACTCTCTGCTAGTCATTTCTGGACTTCTTTAGGCTTCAGTAAAATGACAGGATTGGATGAGATAGTTTCTAAGACACTTTTTATCTTTAAATAATATGTTTCTAATAAATACTGAGTACCTACAATATGCAAGTCTCTACTTTAAATATGACGGGGAATACAAAGAAGCTATGAGCTGATATGTTCCCAGTCCTAGCTGGGATGAGACATATAACCAGGAAATTATTATAACTGAGTAAGGAAAAGATGCCAGATGAGTATGACCCATGTGTTATAAGAGTTTGGTAGAAGCCATCACTTTGGGTTTGGTTATTAGATATCTAGTCCAGGAGTCCTTAACCTGTTGCCCATGAACTTAAAAAAAATTTTGACAGCTATATTTCAATACAATTGGTTTTCTTTGTAAACTTTCTGTTATTTTCTGTATTTAAAATCATTCTGAGAAGGGGTCTAGGTTTCACAAGACTACCAAAGGGGTCCAGCAGAGATGATGGAATACTATTGTGCTGTAAGAAATGATGAGCAAGATGGTTTCAGAAAAACCTGGGAAGACTTATCCAAACTGATACAAAGTGAAGTGAACAGAACGAGGAGAACATTGTCCACAGTGACAGCAATACTGTACAATGATCAACTATATATGATTTAGCTATTCTCAGCAACACCACAATCCAAGACAATTTCAAAGGATTTATGATGAAAATGCTATCCACCTCCAGAGAAAGAACCAAGAGTCTGAATGCAGATCAAAGCATACTTTTTCTTGAAATTTTTTAAATTTTTCTTTTTTTCTTGTCTGTGTTCTCTTTGCAACGTAGCTAATATGGAAATGTGTTTTGTATGATTTCAGATGTACAATCTACATCAAAGTGCTTGCCTTCTCAAGGAAGGAAAGGGGAGTAAAGAAATTTGGAACTCAAAAATTATTTTTTAAAAAATGAATGTTGGGGCAGAGCCAAGATGGTGGCTGGAAAGCAGGGACTAGTGTGAGCTCCCTGCCAAGTCCCTCCAAAAACCTATAAAAATGGCTTTGAACCAATTGTAGAACTGCAGAACCCACAGTGTAGCAGAAGGAAGCAGGGCTCTAGCCCAGGACAGCCTGGATAGTCTCTGGGTAAGGTCTATCCCGCACAGAGCTGGGAACAGAGGGGAGTGGAGCTGAGCAGACTGGAGCTGAGCCCAGCGTGCGCTGCATGGACCAACGAGACCAATGCCCTAGTGCCCTGAATCAGTGAGCTGTGGCAGTTACCAGACTTCTCAAACCACAAACACCAAAGACAACAGAGTAGGTTAGTGGGAAAAGCTGCTGGGGACAGGGAGTTTGCTTTTTGGTCAAGGCCCCAGGGGTAGCGGAGGTGGGGCAGCTACAGAACTACAGCTGCAGTTGCTTCTGGCCCCAG
>CM053622.1:172941530-172971761 GCA_028646595.1 Phalanger gymnotis | reverse complement strand
AAATTTGTAATTCAAACTCTTGTGAAAATCAATGCTGAAAACTAAATATATTAAATAAAATTTATTTTAAAAAAAATGAATGTTAAGGGGTGGCTAAGTGGTGCAGTGAGTAGAGCACCAGCCCTGGAGTCAGGAAGACCTGAGTTCAAATACAGCCTCAGATACTTGACACACTTCCTAGCTGTGTGATCTTGGGCAAGTCAATTAACCCCAATTGCCCTGCCTTCCTCCCTCCAAAAAAAAAAATGACCGTTAAAAATTGTTTTCACATGCAATTGAGAAAAAATAAAATAAAAACCATTCTTTTCTTTTCTTTTTTTTTAAGTCAGTGGAGATGGAGTTTGAACTGAAAGTTGAAGGATATATGGGATTTCAACAGGCAAAGGGGGTGGAGGGTAGGGAAGGCATCTCAGGTGAGAAAATAGGGTGTGAAAGGACAATAATATTTAAAATTTATTCTAGAGAACAGAGATAGACCAACTTGACTGAAGAGAAGGGTTTATACAGGAAGAAAGCTGAAAAGTGAGGGTGGGACCAAGTTACGGAGGGCCTTGAATGCCAAACTAAGGAATTTGGACTTGATCCTCTAGACAGTGAAGATTTTTTGGTAGGGGAGTAACAGGAGGAAAGTAACACTCATGATGGATTGAAAAGTTGGCAGAGTAGGAGCTGGGAGGCCATTTAGGGAGATACTCCAATAGTCCAGAGGTGGTAACAGTGAATTATCTATCCTGCTCCAATGTCTCTGCTGACCTCCAGTTTCACATCTCCAAATGCCTTTTAGACATCTCAACCTGGATGTCCAGTACACATCTTAAACTAACCATGTCTTTCCTCCTAAACTGTCCCTCCCTCCCTTCCCAGTTACCGTAGAAGGCAACACCATCTTCCCAGGCCTTGGGGCTCACAGCCTAGGAGTCATGCTTGTCTCCTCACTTATCTGTCACCACACCCCATATCCAATCTGTTGTGAGATCTGTTGATTACACCTTCGCAACATCTCTCCAATACACCCTCCTCTCCTCAGATGTAGGCCCACATCACCTCACCTGTATAATGCTGCTATGTGATATCCTGCTGGTGGGTCTGCCAGTTTCAAGTCTCTCCCCACTCTAATTCATCCTCTATTCAGCCACCAAAGTGATTTTCCTAAAGCAGAGGTCTGACTATGTCACATACCTATTCAAAAATGCTAATAGCTCCCCAGTACCTCCAAGATAAAATACAAAATCCTGTTCGGGGGATTTAAAACTCTACAAACCTACTTCCTCCTGTCCTCTACCTTTCCAGTCTTCTTAAAGCTTATTCCTGACATGTACTCTTCCATCCAATGATATTGGCCTCCTGGCTGTTCCAGGGAACAAGACAATCCATCTTTCACCTCCAGGCATTTTCTCTGGTTGGACCAGCCTGCCCTCCTTCCTCAACTCCACCTACAGACTTCTCGGTCTCCCTTTAAGTACCAGCTAAAATCCTATCTTTTATAGCAAGCCTTTCCCAGTGCCTCTTAATTCTTGTGCCTTCACTATGTTAATTATTTCCTATTTATCCTGTGTATAGGTTGTCTGAATATTTGTTTACACGTTGTCTCCCCCAATTGGATAGTGAGCTCCTTGAGGGCAGGGACTGCCTTGTGACTATTTTTGTATTCTCAGCACTTAGCACACAGTAAATGTTTAATAAATGTTTAATGATTAATTGATAGTAGTGAAAGAGAGACTAATAGATGTGAAAGTACAAAGGAAGACTCTGTAAGGAAAAGCCTAGGTGAGATTTGGGTTACAAGAGGAATCAAAGCTAAATCATTAACAAATTTCCATATAACAAGGTATACAGATTTGCAGAAAGCCACAAGAGACAGTCTAGGTTACAGGACTTAGAGAAAGGGCCGTCTACAAATTCAATTAAGTTCACGAGCAAGGTTATGGAACAGCCAACCCTAATGATCTCTAAAAACAGGATAGACAACCTACAACCTGTTTGAGATGGCTTAGGTGTGCAATATGCCTGGAGGCAGTTGGCTGGCCCAGATGACCCCTAAGACCTGCGCTTCCTACAATTCTGCATTATGAGAAATTGGAGAATTCTATCAGAGCAACAGTAGTAGCCACGTTAGCAAGGATTAAAGAGACCATCTTATTTAAATTTCTCTAAAAATATTCTCAAAAGCTTCTCAACCAATTAACAAGCATTTATAAAATGCCTAAAATGTGACAGTTGTTATTTATTCTTCCTACTGAAAGCAGACGTTGTCCTTTAGGAGATCCGGAAGGGACCTCAGATATTATCTAGACTAGGACACCCTAATCTGGTGTCTTCAAGAAAAAGATTGATAACTATAACTGGTTTGCTTTGTAATCTTATGTATTCTATTTTATGCATTTAAAAACATTATTCTGAGGAGGACCGCCAAAAGGAGTCCAGGACACACAAAAAATTAAGAATCCCAGATCTAATCCAACCCTTTTATTTTACAATTGAAGAAAATCTTATGAATCTTGAAAATTGCAGGTGGTCAATAAAAGAGCCAGGATTCAAACTTAGGTCCACTGACTCCAAACTGCATGCCGTTGCCACTAAATTAAGTTGCCTCTCTAATCCTTAATTATTTCTGAATCTAAAAAAGGAGACCCCCCCAAAAATGGGGTGGGGGAGGGGAGAGGGCACTCAACAAAAGAAATGACTGTCGAGGAAATGAGGATAAGTAAATTAAAGTATTTGACCTTTCATGCAACTGAGTTTGATATCAGTTCCAAAATATCACAATAGGGTATTTCTGTTTAAGCTGATTGTCTCCCCCTTATTTTAAGCTAGTTACTTGACAAATTCTGTCTTTTTTTCTTCAAGAGGTGTTAAATCAGCTAGGGTGCAGAATTCTTTCTGCAATTTCTCTTTAAGAACTACTGCATTCCAGAGTGCAGGGAGCAGAACCAGAGCAATTTATACAATAACTACAACATTGTAAAGACAAACAACTTTGAAAGACTTAAGAGCTCTAATCAAGAAAGGATTGCAGAGGAACCAAGATGACGCATGCTATCCACCTTCTGACAGAGAGGGGATGGACTCAGGGTGCAGATTAAGACATGTCTTTCTTGGATATGGCTTGCCTATGCGTATTTGTTATAAAGGTTGTGGTCTTTTTTTCTTTTCCTATTTTTTTTTTTGAGTGTAGGAGATAAGGTGGAAGCATGAGAAAAATCGAATTTTGTTAATTAAAAAATTAAATTAAGATATCAAAATTCTGCATTCTTTACTGTCTCTGGTATTTTAGTACTTCTCTGTGCTTGTAGGGTGGACTAAACAGACGAGAGAGACAAACAGACATGAGGGAAGGGGAGGGAGAGAGGGAGGAAGAGAAGGGGGGGAGAGGGAAGGAGACGGGGAGAGAGAGGGAGAGAGAGAGAGAGACAGAGGGAGGGAAAGGGAGGGAGAGAGGAAGAGAGGGAGAGAGGGAGGGAGGGAGGGAGAGAGAGAGAGAGAGAGAGAGAGAGAGAATGAGAGAGAGAGAGAGAGAGAGAGAGAGAGAGAGAGAGAATATGGTCCTACTGGAGACTAGCTTCTGGAAACCATCTATGGTAAGGGCTTACCCAGAGGGGAAAAGATACTTTACCCTGCCACCAAATCAGCCTAAGAGAGAATCACCCATTCTGGATGCTAGAGACTAAATATGGGCAAGTAACTGATAGTGATGATGGTAGGTCTTACCAGATGCTTATACTCCCTGCTGGGGTCCGTGGCTCTAAATATATTCCCAATGGTGGATGGAAGATCTTTCAGTTGGAGACATAAGATTTCTCTCCCTCCCTTTGCACTGCAATCCCTGCCCTCCTGGCAATGTAGTAAGAGAGAAGACCTTAGAGCTAATTTAGCAGTGCAATAGGGTCATTTATAGAATTAGAAATCAAATTCTTATAAAACACTGGATTTAGAACTGGAGGCACCTCAGAGAAGATCTAGTTCAAACTATCCATTTTAAAGACGAAGAAAACTCCCAGTTGTGACCTCTCAACATGCCCATTTCTGTGAAAGTGAAGCTAAGACTAGCTGTCTATGGGCAGGCTTCTCACTTTTTTGTTGGTTTTAACTTGCTCCATTAGCTAAAAAATAACTAAATATTCAAATTGTCCCTCAACTCCCCTTTGGCACGGAGATACTCAGAATTCAGACAATGAGCTAAAAACTCAGGGAAAGGACTGGAGTTCGGAGAAGAGCTACAATATATCCAGTCTCTCTATGCTGTCCAGCAAGAATTCCCTATAGCAATGTCAAAAAAAAAAACAACAACTAGCAAACTCTTAAACTAGTAGGTGCAAAAAAACACTCATCTTCTCCCTCCAAAGACTGAACCAGCCATTCTCAATGACAAGATAACCTAAACATAACCCATCTTCTGCAGTCTCTCAAGAGACCCAGGTCCACAGAGACTGAGAGCTCTCTCTTATTCCAGGCAGGAAATCCTGGCTCTCTATCTTAAAGCTTGGTTTTCAAGTTCATGGTTGTAGGATCACAGCATTCCAGCTGAAAGGGACCAGGCATCTCATCTAGCGCTTTCATTTTGCAAAAGAGGGAACTACATGGTAGAGAGGTTGGTGTTAAGATTTTTAGGAGTGCAACCAACAGCTCACCCTACCAGCCTGGGTTGGGTGTTAACAGTTATTGACATGTCAATGATACTAGCGACAGCTTAAATGTATCTAATATACTATGATAATAAACAAAGCCCTTTTCTGGACAGTTCCTCAACCCAAAGCAAACTTGCATGAACCGATACAGATCAAGAAAAGCAACAAGTACAAGTACAATGCTCACCATGACTACTATAATGTAAATTTAAACACCACCAAAAGACTCAAGTCAGATTAAAAGGCAGCAAGCAACACAATTTCTAGGAGAGAGATGAGGAAACACACCAACATTAAGATATGGAATATTACATATATGCATGGGGGTGGAGGTGGTGGGGGTGTGAAGTATGTATTGAGAAAGATCTAAGAGGTAAAAGACCACAAGATTGAACAACCAAAGAAAGCTTAGCAAGAGAGAACTGCTCCACTTCTTAAGCCACTCTGCTAAAATCTAGAAGTGGTTCAGCAGAAGAAATTAAAACTATCTATAGTCACGTGAAAAAAAAATGCTCTAAATCACTTTTGATTAGAGAAATGCAAGTTAAAACAACAGAAAAGGAAAAGGATAAATGTTGGAGGGGATGTGGGAAAGGTGAGACACTAATGCACCATTTTGGGGAGCCATTTTGAACTGTGCCCAAAGGACTATAAAGTAGTCTTTGATCCAGCAATACCACTACTAGGAATGTAGCCCAAAGAGACCAAAAAAAAGGGGGGCAGGGGAAGGACCTATATATACAAAAATATTTACAGCAGCTCTTTTTGTTGTGGCAAAGAATTGGAAATAGAAAGCATGCCCAGCAATTGGGGAATGACTGAACGATCATAGTATTGTGATGGAATACTATTGTGCTATAAAGAAATGATGGGCAGGCTAGTTTCAGACTGGTAAGACTTATATGAACTGATGAAAAGTGAAGTTAGCACAGTAGGAGATCATTGTACACATGTAGAGCAATATTGTATGATGTTCAACTGCAAATGACTTAATTATTGTCAGGAATAAAATAATCCAAGACAACTCCAAAGGATTTGTGATGATGCCACCTTCAGAGAATGAAACAATGGAGCAGGAATGTGAATCAAAGCATACTTTTTTTACTTTATTTTTCTTGGGTTTTTCTTTTTCTTTTTTGTTTGTGTTCTCTTTTGCAATATGGCTAATATGGAAATATGCTTTGCATGACTGCATATGTATAACTTATCCCAAAGTGCTTACCTTCTCAAGGAGAGGAGAGAAGGAATTTGGAGCTCAAAAATTATAAAAATGAATGTAAAAAATTGTTTTTTTTACACGATTGAGTAAAAATAAAATAAAATCTATTTTTTTCAGGGGGGAAGGCAGGGCAATTGGGGTTAAGTGACTTGCCCAAGGTCACATAGTAAGTGTGTCAAGTGTCTGAGGTCGGATTTGAACTCAGGTCTTCTTGACTCCAGGGCTGGTGCTCTACTCACTGAGCCACCTAGCTGCCCCTAAAATCATTCTTTTTTTAAAAAAATCAAGAAATAAAATTCTTTTCCTTGGCTCTAGTAAGCTCCTAAATAACAGCTCATGGGATATCATGGGTTCATAGTTTTAGAGCTAGAAAGTGATTTAGACATAATTTAGTCCAGGTCTCTAATTTTATAAAATCGGGAAACTGAAATCTAAAGTCAAATGGTAATAAACAAGGTAATAAATGGTAATGCTCAAGGTAATAACGAGCAAAACCCACTGTCCAAATCCAGCACTCTTTGCAACTCAAGAAACTCCATCATCATCACAAGCAGATTTGTCTACATCATAGCTCATAGAGTCCTAGACTTCAGCATCTTCAAATCTTGCCACAGATACTAGCTATTGTGACCTTGGGCAAGTCACTTAACTGTTCTCTGTGTTGGTTTCCCCAGTTGTGAAACTGGGATAACAGTACCTATTTCACAGGGTTATTATGAGGATCGAATGAGAAAACATTTGTAAAGTGCATTGCAAACTTAAAAGTTCTATATAAATGCTAGCAATTGTTATCATTGGGCAACTAGGCGGCCAGTAGATAGAGTTCGGGGCCTGGAGTTAGGAAGACCTGAGTTCAAATCATCCTCATGTACTTACTAGCTGTGTAATCCTGGGCAAGTCACTTAATCCTATTTCCCTTAGTTTCCTCATTTGTAAAAATGAGCTGGAGGAGGAAATGGCAAACACTAGTATTTTTGCCAAGAAAACCCCAAGAGAGGTCACAAAGAGCCAGAAACAACTGAAAATTACTAAACAACATTGTTCTTACTATTACTAGTAGTCGTAATACTAGTAGTAGTAGTAGTAATAGTGGTGGTGGTAGTAGTAGTAGTAGTAGTAGTAGTAGTAGTAGTAGTAGTAGTAGAAGCCACAGAAGGCAAGACAAGCACAACACAGAATTCTGAGGATGATAGAGGAGGGAATACTATTTCCAACCTAGCTGATGAGCCCCACCTGATAAGATTCTGTCTAGATGCTACTTCCCAAATCAAGTAACCAAACCTGTCTCTGTGTGTCACACACACACACAAGCCAAAATGTTACAAGGGGTGTAGTTTACACTTGCAGGTGACTCTACCCATGTTGGGACAGTTCTGAACCACCCCTTGATGATGCAAGGAAAGCCACTACCTGATGGAAAAGAGCTGTTTTACTCAATCACTACTCCAAGAGAAGCAGTGAAACACAGTGCAGAAGGGAGGTGTGACTGACTGCGTGGAGAGCTGGAGCACCCTGGACCACCGGTGCCAAAAACCAGAGCCAGAAAGATAAAGAAATCTCAAGTGCCGGGATAAAAACACTTCGATGAAATTCTTAACATCCTACTGTCCCTTCAGAGCCTGCCAAGTGGCCTGCTCAGCCCCAGTCCTGAAGCATGATATGCTAGTGTGCCCACTGACACATTTTCAGAATGAATATTCCTGGTAAAAAAGGTCATTGTTCATTCAAAACATTTGGAAATAAGAACTGTACCACAGCCTGGAGTGACTTAAAAATTGATGCTCTGATGTGATACTCATAAATACTATCAGATATTATTTTGCAGACTTTCTTTGGATTTAGCAAGGCAGAGCCCCAAATAAGTAGCTTTGTTAGGAAAGAAGTGACAAGGGCAGAATTGGTCTCCAAGTGTGGGATGCAAGAGGTTTGTTTCTTTCAAGATAAGGGAGAATTGAGCCTGGTAACATACATAGCAGTGGTATGATTAACACCTGGCACTGGAAGTACTATCTACTATTAGAGAACAGTCAATGGCGGGCATTCTGGAATGATGCAGGGCAGCTATCAGACTCCCTCGTTCACTATTTATAGGAACAAAAGAAAAAGAAATCCACAAAAATGCCATGAACGCCTTAAATGCAACTCTATGAAGGACACCAAAGGTGATAACATCCAAAAGGACCTGGGTTCAAATTCCGGTTATGACACTTATTAGCTATGTAACTATGAGGCAAATCAGTTAACCACCACCTGGGAAGTAGGGGGAGATCCGTTCAAAATGGAAAAAAAAATACTACTTGAGCAAACTATTTCACAGAGATGAGCTTTGTATACTGTGAAGTACTATATAAATGTGTACCATCATTATAATGACTATATTTGGGTTTTCAGAAAACATTCTTTACAAACTCTTTTCCTATATATTTTTTAATTTTGAGGAACACAGAATTGAAATCAACCAATAGGCATTAGGAATCTACTATGTGCCAGGAACTGTGAAATGCCATAAACAAGCAAGTACAGAAAAATCAGGGTTAAAATAAGTTTTTTCAATGATTATACTCATACACATACATGTTCTTCCCCCATGAGACTGCAAACTCCTTGTGAGCAGGGATTATTTCATTCATTGCATTTATATCTCTAGCTCCTAGCACAGTCCGTGGCACACAAGACAATAATTGCTAGTAAGAAGTAATAAAGACTAAAAGGCAGAGAGAGTAAAATCACACTTCTCCACTTTTTTACACTATGAAGACTATTGTAATTCCTTGGGCTCAGCAGCAAGACCATCCAAGACCATCTACTGGAATACTTAGTCACTTCTCACATCTATATATGAATATCATGTGGTTATATGTACACACAGACATATATTAGTGAGCAACAATCTCTACCTCCAGCCCCACCTTCCCAAGTCCCCATGTAAAGTCAACTTTAAAAAGTCCTGGGAAACATAAGCTCACAGGATGATGAAGATATGGGTTCCATGAACAGCCAACGAATATTTACTATCTTTTACCCGTCTCTTTCCCTGCTCCCTCCCCTGGGTTCCTCCTGTTTCCCACAACTTGGGACGTCGGGTTCTAGAGATAAAAGGCATCTAGTCCCACTCCCTCACAGAAGAGGAAAATGCTCTGGTTAGCAGCAGAGTTCTGATTTAAATCCAGTTACACCACACTGCCTTTTTATATCCAGGTTCTAGAGATCCCCATGTGAGAAATAGTGTTTGTTGTTCAATCTTTTCAGTCATGTCCCACTCTCTGTGACCCCCATTTGGGGTTTTCTTGGCAAAGATACTGGTGGCTTGCCATTTCCTTTTCCAGCTCATTTTAACAGATGAGGACACTGAGCCAAACAGAGTTAAAGTGACTTGCTCAGGGTCACACAGCTAGTAAACGTCTGAGGCCAGATCTGAACTCAGGAAGATGAGTCTTCCCAGCACTTTATCCACTGAACCATCTAGGGGCCCTAGAGAAATAGTGTAGGCAGGTGAAAAAGCACTGACTTTGGATTCAAAGCACCTGGGTTCAAATTCTGCATCTGATGTTTACCACCTGTGTGACCTTGGGTAAATCGATTAACCTCCTTCAGCTTCAGTTTCCTCAGCTATAAATAATGGGGTTGGACTAGATGGCCTTAGAGGTCCCTCCCAGCTCTGGATCTCTGATCCTAAATCTAAACATTTTTTAGCCATCTGCTACATTCAGAGAGAACACTGTGCTCAAGGGAGGAGTTAAGTGATACAAAGGGGGAAAGGAATGTTACGCATATACAAGTAACTATAATACAAATAATACTTAAGACAATTGAGCAGCTAGGTGGCAAAGTGGATGGAGCGTAGGGCCTGGAGTTAAGAAGACTGTGTGACCCTGAGCAAGTCACCTAGTCTGGTTTGCCTCAGTTTCCTGGTCTGAAAAATGAGCTGGGGAACGAAACAGCAAACCACTTCAGTATCTTTGCCAAGAAAACCCTAGTGGGGTCACAAAGTGTCAGACATGAATGAACAACCATAACAACAAGTTAAGAAAGCTGCGAAGTGTTTGTGGAAGAGATCAGGGAAGGTTCCCTAGAAGAGGTGATACTTAAACTGAGCTTTACAGGAGGAGAGAAGACAGGGAACCGGAAGGGTTGAGGGCGCCACAGGGAAAAGCACAGAATACGTACAGGAACAAGGAGTCCGGTTTGGGGCGGCTCACAGAGGAGATAAAAAGGAGCCGTATGAAATAAGACTGGAAAGATAATATGGTGCCAGGGTGTGGAAAACCTCAAATGCTGGGCTTCCAAGTTTCATCATGTAAACTACTCAGTAACCAATAGGAAGACACTATGGGGTTTTGGCCAGAGGAGTGACATGAACAGCTTTATGCATGGAAGGAAGGAAGGATGGACTGAAATGGGATGGAAGGTTAGGAAGGAGTACTAACAAGTCTTCTTAAGCTGCTGCAACAGTTCAGGCTGGTGGTAAGGAAGACCTGTACCAGAGTGGCGGTGGTAGTAACAGAGAAGAGGGGTCAGATGTAAGAGATCTTGATGAGGCACAACCGATAAGAACTGGTAACCGAGAGGCTGACAAGAGGAAGGAGTGGAAGATAACAGCAGGATTTCTAAGGCGGCAGTCTTGGTGAACAGTGGTATTGGTGACAAAAATAGTGACATCAAAAAGTTTAGGGGAAAGATAAACAGCCCAGTTTCAGACCCATTGAGTTCCAAGTGCTGGCAAGAAAACCTGGTAAAGGCATCCTGTAGGCAGTGTGGATGTGTTTCTAGATAGAGAAATGAGAGGTGATCATCATAGAGTTCTGTCATCTGGATGGAGGTGATAGAAGCTACTCTTCAAGGGATGGGGCGAATCACTCTAACCCAGTGGTGGGGAACCTGCAGCCTCCAGGCCATATGTGGCCCTCTAGGTCCTCAGATGCAGCCCTCTAACTGAATCCAAACTTCACTGAACAAATCCCTTTAATAACCCTTCTCTGCTTAGTAATAAAGCCTTAGCTTCCAGGGAATCCTGCAGGCTACTTGTTTGGGGCGGGGGGAGGGGTAAGCAAAGGGACAGGCCCTTTCATTTACTTCTGATTGGTTCCATGGCTCTAGCTCAGGTCCCTCGGCTCTCCTGAGAAGTCAGCACTCAACCACCTGCCTTCAAGATGCTAAAGGATTTTAAACCGCGTTGTTTGTAATGTACGTCCATTTAGCTCAGCACAGGCTTGGTAGATTCTATGTAGATATTTCCAAAAGAAGTGGAAGAGGGGAAATGGCAGAATCTGCAACCGAAGAAAGCGCAGTTTGCTTTAAAGAAGGGTTGAGAAGATGACATCCAGCTCCCTCCCGACAATCTTGCTTCTACAGCAGAATGAAAGAGAATACGGGTGTAGTGCCTGTTGCTGGATGTCGAACGTTTGTCTACCTCCGGCAGTTCCAGAATTCGGGAGCCGGGCCCAGGCTCTTCAGCAACAATTTCGCCCTCTTAAGATGTAAACTGAATTGTGGGGGTGGGGGTGGGGTGGATTCAAGACTCGAATCTAGGTCGAGCTCTAACACTACCAACACCCAAAGTGCTGGCCTTGAGCATCCCAACCAAGGATTCTCTTGCTCGCCCCTGGGGCCCCTGCAGCACCTTCTGCTAGCGAAGCCCGGCCGGCCGAAGCCGTAGTGATCTGACGGGTTTACAATCCCGCGGGCTCCCCACTATGTGGGGAAGCTTCAACAGCTTGGGCTGGTTTCCAGGAACAACAGAGAAGTCGCGGACCCATCCGAGTGCAATAGTCTCCAAAGACGCAGAGAAGCAAACCTTCAATGTTCCTCACCGCCTTCCCCTACCTCCACCCCCAAAGAGCCTCCGGGTCCAGAGGAGCCCTCACAGTCTCTCCAGGAGATAATGACCCGACACAGACAAGCGTGTCTGCAGATGAAAGCAAGGGAAAGCAAAGGGAAGAGAACCTTCCCCCACAGAAGAGAAAATTCGGCAGATCATATCAGACGATTACACACGCACACATCAGACGATTACACTTCACACACATACACATACATACACACACACACAACACAAACAAGTTTAAACAAGCTCTCAGAAGCAAACGAGCTGGGCTCAGTGCAGGCAGGCAGGCAGGCAGGCAGGCGAGACTGACTCACTAGTTAGGATCCGCCAGAAGCCTTCAGCAAACTGCCCCAGCCAGGGGCACAAACAACTAGCGGGGGGTGGGGGGACAGAGAGCAAAGGAGGGATCCAAGAGGGCAGATTTGGGAGGGGAGATGAAGGAAAAAGTGAGGGGGCGTCTGGATTCTTCTTTTTGGAAACATTTCTCCCCCTGGAGCCTGTAGGAGGGGGTCTTTCCCGTCCCCGACCCCCAAATCTTCCATTTCATTGATCCCAATCCCCCAAAAGCTCTAAGACTGTCAGCCCAACCCCAAAAAAGATGGTTAGCCTAAGAAATGCAGCCCTCCTCTAGCCTCCGCGTCTCGGGTTGCTTCTTAGTCCGACTAAACAAAAGAGCAAATTTAAATTGAGTGGGTCGGCAGCAGTAACATTTTTTCCATAGTTTCTCTGCACTACGGACGCGCTTAGATCTAACGGGAATCTCCCCCCAGTTGGAAATCCAAGCTTTTTACTCTACAAGGAAGACAGCGGACAGACAGGGAATCTACTACCCTGGCTGATTACACTGTGGCTGCTGGAATCTGAGAACAGCGAACCCCAAACACAGGCTTACACTGCAACAAAACTTCTCCCTCTCTGTCTGGGTTGCAGAGGGGGTCCCTCAGTCCCCATCGCGGTTGCAGGAGAGGTCGCACATTCCTCGGATTCCCCAGCACAACCCCGGAGGAGAAAGGTGGACCTGTTACTCGATCTCAGAAACATCAAAAGAGAGCAAAAAAAGTTGTCACTAATAATTCTCTCGCCTCCCACTTTCCTAAAGTCACAAAACGCCAAAGAATCTCCATTCATTTGCAAGAGAGAAAGGAGAGAGGGCTGGATCAGGACTGGGGGCTGGCATTCAGCCTTGCTTACCTTACTCTTGACTTCCACTGCGTTGCAATCGAAAAACCGCAGACTCTGAGATTTATTAAAACTCCGATTCATTTTTTCGGTCCCAGTTATCTCTAGTCTTCGCCCTTGTTCAACAAGGGCTGCAAAAAGCTGATCCGTCTGTGGGAAAGCGCCCCCCTCCCCCTGCCTGTGTCTGGTCCCCCGACTACAGGCGATTTTATCTTCCTTTGGAACTCAGCAGCCCCGAGAGAAGTCTATACTTTGCCCCAGCGTTCTAATTGGAACGCCCGCCTCAGTCTCTCCGCTCTCCCCAGGCTTCAGTAGGTAAAAATCGCCCGAACTGGGCTCACAGCGCGCGGTGACTCAATGGGAAGAGAAGCTAGGAGGGAAGACGCCTGCACGTATTGCTCCGCCTCACTGGAGACCCCGCCTCCCTTTTTCTCCTCCCCTTCATCATTCCATGTCCCTGGAGTCTGGAAGCTTGCTGCTGCGGCTGCCGCTCCCGCCGCTGCCTTAGCAGGCTCCTCGCCGGCAGAGGACGCGCTCTGTTGTCAGCAATTCAGTGGCGAAATTCCTGAACTCCAGGCAAAGCCACACAAAGCTCTGGAAACTGCAAACCGGGTTTTCTAGCCAACGAAATTTGCACCGCACCGTAGAACACCTATCGTGGCCAAGCTTCCCGGCTTTAACGGCCCCGCGAGATCCTAGTGTCTACCCGGCTTTCGTTTCCTTTCTTCAACCATCCCTTGTAAAGAAGTATTAGTATTTTTGTTTTGTTTTTTGGTTGTTGTTGGGGTGGGTTTTTTGGGGTTTTGTTTTTGGCTTTTCCTGCTCCCTTGGGTAATTGTTTAAGCGAAGCATAGCAATGAAAACCACAAGGGGTGGGGAAGCAAAAGGGGAAAATGCATTCCCTATTTAAGAATTTCTTAAACTTGTAAAATCAAGAATAGATAAAATCGCGGGGGACGGGAGCAGGGTGGGAGGGGGAGTGAAATATCTTTGGATCATCTACAGAAATGGCATTGTTACTTTCTGGCTCAGGCCCTGAATACTAAACAAATTCCATTCACGAAGTTTTTGGTGTTTCAAAAACCTCCCCGAGAATGGATTACAGTGAGAATTTTACCTTGGCGGAGCTCCCTGCCCCTATCTGCTTGAGGGGGGGGGGGGGGTGGAGTACGGTGGGGGGAATCCCGTCTTCTTATGCCTTGATAGTAGAGCCTACGAACAGCTAGGGGATGCTGTGGATAGAGCTCAGGGCCTGGAGTCAGGAAGACCTGAGATAAAATATGGCCTCAGACGCTAGCTTTGTGACCCTGAGCAAGTCACTTAACCCTGTTTGCCTCCCTTTCCTCATCTGTAAAATGAGCAGGAGAAGGAACTTGCAAATCATTCCAGAATCGTCCAACAATAATAATAATAACTAACACTTACACAGCGATTTAAGGTTTGTAAAAAATATACTTTACAGATATTTAATCCTTACAACTAATCCCATTTTAGAGATGAGGAAACTAAGGGTGAGAGACATGAAAGGGATTTGTGCAGGGTCACACAGCTGGTGAGAATCTGAGGTAGAAGTTGAACTCAGGTCTTCCTGGTTCCAAGTCTGACCCTTTATGCCACCTACCTGCCTGCCTACCCAGGGGAGTTCAGGGGCCACTTGTTCCATGAAATCTTTCCACCTCTCCAGTGGTTACCAGGAGTATGCTGGTAAATGTTTAACATTTAACAACTGGCTTTCTAAAAGAAATGTTTAACAACTAGCTTTCCAAAAAGAAATGTACACACGATACACTTTTAAATTTTATCTGCCTTATTAACATTTTCTTCATTACTTTAAGTCTAGACAATTAAGAAAAAATAAGGCAAGCCTTGATTTGTAGCATTTACAGATTTTCAAGATGCTTTCCTCGATGGGTTAGAATTGGCTCCAGCCAATCCTGGATCCTCCCCCTCCTCAATTTACTCCATATTGATTCATTCCTGTACTTGTAACTCTCAGTAACATGCAAGTTCCTTGAGCACAAGGATTGTTTCCTTTTTCCTCTTTGTATTCTCAGAGGTGGCTGGGGTGTTCTGGGAGGACTAGCACCTCTGGTGTGAGGGCTGCTCACGCACCTTTGTTGTCTATCTGTCACCCAACTTTCACCTGTGGCTCCAAGAAGTCATAGCATGTACAGTGACCACACCTCAGCAAAACCATCTCAGTGGACAGACTAAAAACTAGGTTCAAACTAAAGGGTCTCAGACCTGTTGGTGAGTCGGCGGGGCAGGGCAGTGTCTACCCCAAGCATGTGGGTTCTAAGGGCCATGAAGGTGGCCGAAACAGGTGCTATGGAATACTTAGATCTTGGTCAGACAATGAAGACACCAAGGTCATCCACTGCATCCCTGTCCATCCAAGAAAGGTTAGATAGGGGAGAAGGGAGCCCTCCTACAACCCAGTGCCTTACCCCTCTGTATCCATCCTACACTGCTCCCTCCCCTCTTCATTTTGTTTGCTTCTAATCAAGGCAAAGGGAGCTTAGGCAAACAAATGGAGCTTTTCCTTTTCCTTAATTTCATTTTTTGTCTACTAAGGTCACCCTCTGCATCCTGGTCCATTGCTAGTTGCCTTGACTTTTGTCTTACCACTGAACTTTGATGAGTCTGGGCTAGAGAGTGAGGCGGATGACTTTGGGCAACTCTGCCTCGCTTAAATCCAGTTCAGGTGCAAGTCAAGACATCACCCCATGATGTCATTGGGCCTCTTTGAAACAAAGGATGAAGAACAACCTCAGAGCCCAGAGTTCAGTTGAACTGGCCTCCAATTGCCATTGACCTGGAAGGCAACGGAAGAAATCATCTAGCCAAACCCTTTTGTTTAAAGATGAGGAGAAATGAAGCCTCCAAGAAGTATATTGATGTGGCCAAGGATACTCAGCTAGTAAGCAGCCACACTGAGGCTCTGACTCAATTATTCTACTGCCAAGTTCAGGCCTCTTTCCACTTTATCACTACATCCTCAAGCTAAAGAAGTGAAGTCCAAGTAGGGGAACTTCAGCAATGAACTTGTAGGTCCAGTCAGTCAATAAATATTTATTAAGTGCCTGTTATGTGCCAGATGAAGAACCTTTAAATGTGGACTGTAAATCAAGGGGATAAATCTGACAAAGCAAATTATAGAATCTTCATTTCTGAAGCACAATACATGGAGAGAAAGGTGTTTTTTTTTCCCAGAAGTTTTGGATTTGGGAGAGGAAAGACTTAGGGTCTTCTCTGAAATCTCTACTCCCCCCAAAAAGCTCAGGGCCTGGGCAATACTGGAGCGAGCTCTGAACATAAATGTTAGTGATAAAATATTTGCTTTTTAAACAAACAAAAATGACACTAATAATTTCAATACTTCAAACATCTAATTTTTTTTTTTCAGCAAAAGCCCACTTTCCAGTGTTGAAGGTCACAATGCTGTCCATAGCCTTCATGGTGGCCATCCTGGAATTTATTAAGGCTAGCCCTTAGACAAAAGACATGCCTATTACTCTCTAGGCTTTATTATGGACTTTCTTTATTACGCCTAGAAATCCTTCTGCTTTCTAGTTTCCCCAAAGTGTTGTGTTCTTCTATAAAAGGATAAACTCTTTAAGGGAAAGGACTGTCTTTCTTTCAGCTCATGCTGCTATTCCTAACAGTTAGCACCGTGCCTAGCACTAACTCGCTAATCACAAAATGCTTTCCTCAAAATAACCTTGTAAAGTAAGAAGTGCACATATTATTGTCTTACGATCATAGATTTAGAGCTAGCAAGTACTTTATAGGTCAAGTCCAACCCTCTTATTTGAGAGAGAGACAGACAGAGATAGACAAAGACAGAGACAGACAGAGAGAGATAGAGACCCAGTGAGATGTAATTGTTGTTCAGTCATATCTGACTCTTCCCATGGACTATAGCACACCAGGCCCTTTTGTCAAGAACTATATCTTGAAGTTTGTCCAAGCTCATGTTAGCTGTTTCTATGACGTTATCAATACGTCTCATCCTCTTCCATTCCCTTTTTCTTTAGTATTTCCCGATATTGGGGTCTTTTCCGATGAGTACCATGTGGCCAAAGGTATTTAAGCTTCTGCTTTAGTATTTGACCTTCCAGTTTCTAACCTGAGTTAATTTCTGTAAGTAATGACTGATTTGACCTCTTTGCTGTCCAAGAGATTCTCAAAAGTCTTCTCTAGCACCACAGTTTGAAAGCATCAATTCTGTGGCACTCAGCCTTTCCTTATAGTCCATACACGGCTTCTGAAGAAACCATGGCTTTGACTATATGAATCTTTGTTCGCAAGGCGATATCTCTGCTTTTTAGAAAGAGATAGCATTTATTGAGTGTTTTCCATGTGCCAGGCCCTGTTCTCAGCACTGGGGATAAAAATACAAGCAAGCAAGACAGTCCTTTCCCTCAAGAAGCTTACATTCTAATGGGGGCCACTTGAAAGAAGGATGGTTGTTGGCAAGATAAGGCTTTGAAAGCTCACCCATCAAATCCCAGGGATCTAGGGACAGAATCAATCAATCATGCAATAAGCATTTATTAAGCACCTACTTATGTGCCAGGCATAAGCACTGGGGTAAGAAAATAGGCAAAAAAGCCAGTCCCTGTCATTAAAGAGGGCAACCTAATGGAGACAACAAGCAAATAAATATGTACAGATAAGCTGTGTAGAGTATAAATTTTTGTTGTTGTTTAGTCATTTCAGTCCTGTCTGACTCTTCATCACCTCTTTTAGGATTTTCTTGGCAAAGACACAGGAGTGATTTGCCATGTCCTTCTCCAACTTACTTTCCTGATGAGGAAACTGAGACTAAAAGGATTAAGTGACTTGCCCAATGTCACACAGCAAGTAAGTATCTACAGCTGGATTTGAACTAAGATCTTTCTGACTCCAAGCTCTATCCACTGCACCACCTAGCTGCCCCATAGGAAATAATTAAGAGAGGAAAGGTACTAGAGTTAACAGAGGTTGGGAAAACCCGTCTGAAATATTTGGGACCTAAAGGAAGCCAGGGAAGATAATAGGCAGAGATGAGAAAGGAGAACATACCAAGCATGAGAGACAGAGAAAATACCCAGAGTAGAGAGAGTGTCTTGTTTGTGGAATAGCCAGGAAGCCAGTGTCATTGATGTCACTGGGAGAAGGATAAGGATGAAGGCAACATGGCATAGAGAGGTAAGGAAACTAAAGCTTTAACCTCTGTTAAGTCACTTTCCCAGCATCCCACAGTTAGTGTTTGAAGCAGAATTTGATTCCATGTCTTCCTGACTCCAGGAACCTCGGTGTCATAGTGGATAGAGCCTGGAGTCTGGAAGACATGGGTTCAAATCTGACCTCAGACACTGCAAGGTTAATGGGGTATAAGATCTTCCCTACCCATTAATAGGCCTTACATGGAACCCATTAAGAGAAGCTTGCTTGGGGGAGGCTTGCTTGTAGGAAGGCTTTCGCACCTTTTACTCATTTCTAATAACGCACTGAGTCAGGAGGGCTGTGATGCCTTCTGGCTCTGAGAAGTGTATATATACTCTGAGTTGGTATTTTGCTTTGGGGGTTTGCTTATGAGAAGGATGTTTTGATTCCCTGGTCCAGACTCTGAGTAGCTGTATGTTCAGAGCTCCCCTACTGCCCAGATTTAAAGGCTCTCTCAATCCAGTGGTATATGTAAAGTATATGGCAATATTGCTTTGGCTCAGGCAGTTAAGAGCCCTGTTTGTTGGTCTTTATGCTAATTTCTCTGCTTGTATTTTCTCTGTTTATATTTTCTCTGACATTCAGGGTGCTGACCCTTCCCCTGAACTAGTGAACATAATTAAAGAAAGTTGTTGACCCCTTAAAAAGCTGTCTTTCCTAGTAAAGCAGACTAAAGAACCTGTGCCAGCAGGCCATCCTGGGTATGCTAGGGTGCTTGCTGCTACAGACACTAAGTTGTGTGACCCTGGACAAATCACTTAACCCTGTTTGCCTCAGTTTCCTCATCTGGAAAAATGAGCTGGAGAAGGAAATGGGAAACTGCTTCAGTATCTATGCCAGGAAAACCCCAAAATGAGTCACAAAGAGTCGGACACAACTAAAACAACTCAATAACATAACAACCCCTGTAGGTGCATCTTCCACCGACACCGATCACAAGCCTCCCAAACCTTAGCAAGGAGGTCCTGGGTTCAAATTTGGGCTCTCCCACTCACATTTATTTGACCTTTAACAACCTCTTGGAGTCCTAATTTCCACTTCTTTAAATGAGGGAGGTGGACAGTCTCTAAGATGAAGAACCTTTAAATGTGGACTGTAAATCAAGGCGATAAATCTGACAAAGCAAATTATAGAATCTTCATTTCTGAAAGACTTGAAAACAGTCTGGATTCTCCTGTCTTTCTTCAGGGCTATAAATATATTCCTGACTGAAGGTCGAGAGACTTTGAGTGGGGGACTATAACACTTTGTTCTTCTGGGATCCAAGAAGCTACAGTCTTCATCACTCCTTGGCTCTTAAGCAAATGCTGCCTGGTATTGTTATGTGACTTTTCAAGTGTGTGTATTTTTTTTCCAGTGAGATTGCAGACTCAGAGGATAGATAAGGACTATGGCATAGGTTTCCCAGAGTCTCCCCTTCCCACACTCCCCCTGTTAATACAGGGCTACACACAAGGGAAGCAATCAATTCAATAAATATTAATTAGGCCCCTACTATGTGCTAGGCACTAGAAATATAGATTACAAAGAATGAAACAACCCCTACTCTAAGGAAGTTTACATTTTTTTTTTTGAGGTAATCTGGGTTAAGTGACTTGCCCAGGTCATACAGCTAATAAGTGTCTGAGGCCACATTTGAATTCAGGTCCTCCTGACTCCAGGGCCAGTGGTCTGTCCACTGTGCCACATTTATATTCTATTAAGGAGACAATGTGTACTTATGCAAGAACATAGGAATAAAGACTTGTCTCATGATTTTCAGATGTAGACCCTTCCTCTGCTAAGGCAGTTCTGCACCTTCTCAGCCAACTCTACTCCTAGACAGCTGCCTAGGGTGCTGGGAGTTGAAGTGACTTATTCAGGGTCATCTAGCCAGTATGTGACAGACGTGGGGCTTAAACACCCACAGCTTCCTGGTTTCAAAGCCAGCTCTAGCTACTAAACCATTCTGCCTCTCCACATAAGTGGAAGTACCTATATATCTATATAGGGTTTCCCAAAAGTCATAGTGCAATTTTAAGCTTTAATATCTCAATGCTGTCATCTTAGGGCAATTTTTAAGATATTGAAACTGCATGAAGACTTTTGGGACCCCTTAAATATGCATAGAATATGAAAAATACAGAATAATTATAGAGGAGGAAGAACACTGGGGAGTATCAGAAAAGCCTTTCTGTAGAAGGTAGTGGCTGACTTGCCTAAGGAAAGCCAAAAAAAAAAAAATTAGTCTTTGCCCTCAAGGGGCTTGCATTCTCCTGAGTTTTATTTATTATTATTTATTATTTAATTTAATTCATAATCCAAGAAAGGATTATGTAGCCTAGCCTATTTCATACTGTACCCCTAATCAGTCTTTTTCTCCTTCCTTTATGCTGGAAAGAAGATCGTTGTCACCCATCCGGTCTTGACTTTCACATAGTGTGTTGGATTCGAGGGGGCTAGAGGCACCCACCAAGCCATGTCTCTAAACAAGCCTGTGCTCAATGCAGCTTCTGGTATTGATTTCATGACCCCTCTAGGCTAATCCACCAGACACTTTTCCTTTCTGTTCAAATTTCTGCCTGAAAAACTGGCAAGGACTAAGGAACACCCCCCTCTCCTTTGCAGCTCCATCTACTGCCGGGGAAGTTGAAGAAATGCTATTTTAAGGTTGTTTTCTGCTGAGTCAAGCTTTGTGCATTGACAGCTGCTTTTCCAAGAAATCTTCCAAGACCACCCCAGCCTGAGGTGCTCTTTCCCCACTCCGAATTTCTCCAGTAAAAGAAAAAAATGAGTCCCACATGCTATACAGCTTCATAGTACATGGTATACAGCTTCATAATGTTACAATAGTCATTCATTCACAAATCTATGTGTTATCTTCCCAACGAGGCTGTGTTGCCAAAGTCAGGGACATGAACCGATACCATTTTACATTCTCCTCAGTATTCAGCACAGTGCCCTGTCTCCAGTAGATACTAGACATATTTGATGTGCAGTTAAGTGCTTGGTAGATACTGTCATGAATTGAGGCAGGAAGACCTGAGTTCAAATCCTGCCTCAGACACTTACTATGTGACCCTGGGCAAGTTATTTAACCTCTCTCTGCCAAATTTTTCTCATCTGTAAAATGAGGATCATCATCATCATCAACTGAAATCACATATGTAAAGTGCTCTAAAATGTTAAAATGTTCTATAAATTGTCATGAGTATCGTTCTTTAGTGGGTTACTTCAACATTTCAAAAGATGTGTAATTTCACCCCTGTAGGTGCATCTTCCACTGACACCGATCACAAGCCTCCCAAACCTTGGCAAGAAGGTCCTGGGTTCAAATTTGGGCTCTCCCACTCACATTTATTTGACCTTTAACAACCTTTTGGAGTCCTAGTTTCCACTTCTTTAAATGAGGGAGGTGGACAGTCTCTAAGATTCCTTAGGAATGTTAAGTGAGGGAACTACTGCAAAGCATTCCCCTCACCCTTATCTTTTCTGGAGCAAAGACCCCAGCACTCAGCTCTGCTTCTAGTGCCTTGGGCAGGAAATAGCATGTAATTAAGTGACCAAATTCCAATTCAACAAAAAACATCTTGAACTCCCACTGAGCCATGATGTAGCTTCATCCTGAGTATTGCATCTTCCTTTCTTTATTCGTCCTCTTCTCTACCCCCTGACCTGAAAAGTCAATTCTTTTTAAAATATTTTATTGATATCTTTTGTTTTTACATTGCCTATATTTATTAATGTGGGTATCCTCTCTCTTCCTTACCTCCCTTCCCACAAACCATTCCTTAAAGGAGGAAAAAAATCTGTTCAACAGAACTAACCAATAGATTGAAAAAGTTTGGTATTATATACAGTGTTCCACACCCATGGTCTCCCACCCCTGCAGAGAAGGAGGGGAAGAGATACTTCCTCCTATCATAAAGTAATTCTTGATGATTTCATCAGGTAAATTTGAAAACATTGTCTAGGGCAAAATTAAGAGCAAGAGTATCTCTAATTAGGCATCTTTAGAATGTACAGAGATTCAATTCAATTCAACAAGCATTTTTTCAAGGCATCTACTATATTGCAGAGTATCACATTAAGAAAATGTTGTTCATCCTTCGTTTTTGAAGAGGACCAATGACTTCGTGGGCTGATGTCTTGACTTGCTCATGAGTTGGATTTAAGTGAGGCAGAGGTGCACAAAGTCATCAGCCTCACCCTTCCAGAGTCATTGGAGTCCAGTAGCATGACAAAAGCCAAGGTGACAGGCGATGGCCCAGGATGCAGTACGTCTGAGCAAGCTCTAAGCACTCCACAGTGCCTGCTTTGGCCACCTTCATGGCCTTTGGAACAAGTTGTCATCCATTCATTCCATGAGGAAGTCTTCACGTGCTTGGGATAGACATCCCTCTAACTCACCAGTGGGTTTGAGGCCTATGGGTTACCCTCAGCCTGGTTTAGCCTGTCTGCTGAGATTTTTAGGGTGTGGTCATGGTACATGCTATAGCTTCTTAGAGCCACAGGTAAGAGTTGGGTGACGGGTGGACACCGAACGTGGATGAGCAGCCCTGAAAAGGGCTCAGCAAGCCTGCACACCAGAGGTGCTAGTCTTCCCTGAACACCCCATACACCCCACATTAGGAAAATACAAAGTTAAAAAAGAGACTCAAATGGAAGTTAAAGTCGTTCAGGGAAGTATCACACGTATGTATTAATAACTATAATATTCAATAAATACACGAAAGAGGTGCAAAGTACTATGTATTAGATAATGGGGGAAAGGTCATTGCCACTAGGGGTATCAGGGAAGACTTCCTGGAGGAGATAGAATTTGGGTTGAGCTTTAAAGAGTAGGGGAGAAGGTGTGGCATGTAGAACAATGTGAGCAAATGCCCTGAAGTGAAGGAGAATGGAGCACATGAAGGAAATGGAAAATGTCCTAAATCATTCGGAGTATGTAGCATGTTGAAAGAAAGAGCATGACATAAGCCTGGAGAAGTAGAGTGATGCTATAACCTGGAAGATCTTGATAGCTCCCCAGCCCCAGGAGTAGGACCAACTTGTGATTGAGAGCAGTTAAAAGGCCTGGAGGAAGATACCCTGCTTGGGTGGGAAAGGGTGAGATCCAAAAGGGTAACCAGTGTTGTACCGGAACCAAGTCAAAAGAATTCACCAAAGACCAAAATCCAGAAGGCTAGTCCAGAGGCTAAATTATCTTTCCAAAGCAAGGGGAAGGTCATTTTCAGCTGGATCAGGAAAATAACATGAGGAGAAGCACAAGGCCCAGGGGATGCAGACTTTTATCATGCAAAATCTCTACCTGAGATAGGATCCTCTTAACGGCAGTAGGATGCCAGCCAGGCCCACCTTTTCTCTCATTTGCATTAATACCACAGAAGATCCCATAGAGATCCCATAAACTATCAGATGTTGCCAAGCTAGAGCCAACTTGCCAGATGAGAAAAGCACACAGACTTGGCTGATGTTGGCTTTTTTTTTTTTTAATCTCTGCTCTTTTTCTCAGCCTACATTTACCTAATGTTGTAGGAGGCCCAAGACTCCTTGGGAAGACGAGCTAATCATGCCAGGACACGTTAACTATTTTCTCTACTCTGCTGCTGCTAGGCTATGCAAAGAGTGTTTCCAGTTAAACTAAAGTTAAGCAGAATCACCTGAGTTACTAGGCAGACTGTTTTTGTATAGAGCCCGCCCAGCTGTGGGCACGAAGCCCTAAAGAGTTCTGTTCAAGTCTCAGCTAGTAATTTATATTCATGGCATCTATAGGGAGGAGTCTTTCCCAGCCAGGACCCTTTAATTGTGCAATTAGGACAGAAATGTTAAAGAGCCAGCGTTAGAGTCAAAACAGCCTGGGTTCAAGTATAGCATCTAACACATACTAGCTGTGTGACCCTGGACAACTCGACCTCTCAAGTCACTTAACCTTAACTCACAGAGTTGCCCAAAACAATTCTAAAAGGCTCTGATCTCTATCAGTGGGCGTTTCCTTACTTGGTGCTTTCTAGTAGGTGATATCATGTCTGCCCTTCCCCCTCTCCCCAAAAGGCTAGACATATGATTGATAGAGCCCTGGAGATGAGGTAAAGAAGCAAAAATTCAATATATTCTGGCAATATGATAAGCCTAAAGCAAGGTTTCTTACCCTGCGATTGGCTTTGTTTTTTTAAATTTATTTAACATTTTTCTATTTTGATATTTCAGTATTTCAATATAATTGGCTTCCTTTTAAATTTTCTGTATTTATTTTACACATTTAAAAATATTACCATGAAGAGGGCTCCATAGGTTTCAACATATTGCCAAATGAGTAAATGAAACAAACAAACAAATTAAGAACCCCTGGCCTATAGAGATATAATTCCCTTATCCAGGGTAACACAGGTAGTAAGGAGCAGAACTGAGATCTGAACCCATGTCCTCTGATTCAAAATGTAGGGTTCTTTTCTCTCTTGTGTGACTTTGCCTCCAAAGGGAGGAGTCTAGTGAAATGACCCAGAGGGCTCTATTTTTTTTTAAGTTTTTACCAATGACTGGATTGAAGATTTTGCCCCATTTATTCAGTCATTCAACAATTTAAACACCTACTATGAGCAAGGCACTATGCTAGCTGCTGGGGATATAGACACAAAAATCAAAGTAACCCCTGAACTTACATTCTACTGAAGGAATATAACATACATAGGTAAGCAAATACAAGGAAGTTTGAGAAGGGAAAGAGGTCTATGATGGGAGGCAAGGAATTAAGAAAGCCTTCCTTTTAAGAGTTGGCACCTGAGCTGAGCTTTGAAGGAAGCCAAGGATTCTAAGCATCTTGAGAGCCTAGGCAATTTTTTGCCTCTTTTTGTATCCTTACCACTTAGCACAGAGCCTGAAACATAGTAGGTGCTTAATCAATATTTATTGAATGAATTTGGTTAAGTGACTGAAGCTCATAGACTGAACCACAGCAGGTCCCTGCCCAAGCTCCGCTTAATGGCTGTATTTTGGGCCCTCCAGGCTTATGAGTGAATGTCAATGGTAACTGTTTCTCTTTGGAACAGCAACCCTCAGGGTCTTCCCCTCCCAGCTTGATTTATTTTCTAATTAAAGGGGCCATCCCTTGACTCACTTCTTAAAGAGGCCTATTCACTGAATGGGCATTACCTCACTCTAAGTGAGTCCATGAAAAGGCCTGAGCCTAAAAGGGCCAGGGTCTCCCATTGCATCCTGGGTCATCTCCAGGCATCCTGATGAATATCTGGTCACTGGACCCAGATGGCTCTGGAGGAGACAGTGAGGCTGGTGACCTTGCACAGCCCTCCCTCACTCAAATCAAAGTCAACTGTGAGTCATGTCATCATCTCCCTGATGTTATGGTCCTCTTTGAAAACGAGGACAAATACAAAAAGGACAAGAATAATTGAATGAATCGAACTGAACAATAGTGGAGGGAGAAGTAGAAGGAGCTTATTCAGGCATCAGGGACAGCCTGTGCAGAGATGCTGAGACAGTAAGCGAACTGCCACGTTCAGGGAAGTACTAGCCATTTATACTGAGTTCATAGTCAGATCCTTTCTCTAAGAGTTACGCTAGTTACATATCTCCCATTCCGATTTGGAAGGTTTGGGGCATTTTGTTTCTTTGATCCAAGCCTACTTTACATGAATCCCTATTAAATTTAATTTTATATTTGGTCCCTTATATATTATTACGTGATAGATAGAGTGCTGGGCCAGGACCAGGAAGACTCATCTTCCTGAGTTCAAATTCAGCCTCAGATGCTAGCTGTGTGATCCTGGGCAGGTCTGTATGACCCTTTTTGCCTCTGTTTCCTCATCAGTAAAATGAGCAGAAGAAAGAAATGGCAAACCATTCCAGTATCTTTGCCAAGAAAACTCCAAATGAGGTTACACAGAGTCTGAAACAACCATATAACAATATATTATTATATGTTATGTTATAGTTATCCCCTTATTTGAATATATTAAGGTATTTTTAGAGCCTAACTGCCACCCAATGTATTATATATGCTTGTCAAATTTATGCCATTTGAAAATTTTGTAAGTGTGCCATCTAAAGCTTTATCTAAGACATTGATTTTTTTTTTAATGTGGGGGAGAGGGGAGGCCCAAATGACAGATCTCTGAGGCACTCTATCTCCAAATTTACATCAATTAATGATTATTCTTTGGGAACAGTCAATCAAGCAGTTATGATTATACTTAAGTGGCTTATCATTTAGCTGATATCTCTTCATCTAATCTACAAGGACTTCATGACACTTTATCTAATGCTTTGTTAAATCTAGGTAAATTATAACTAATGTATTCCCCAGATCTACCAGGCTAATAACCCTGCTAAAAAAAGAAAAAAGAAATGAGGTTAGTCTGCTATAACCTGTTCTTACTAAAGTCATGATTGCCCTTTGTAGTCACTGCTTCCTTTTCTAGGGGTTCACTAATTATCCTTTTAGTAATATATCTTACGGTTTTGATAGAAATGAAGACAAATTCACTGGCCTTATTATATGCAACTATTATGTTGGCAGACTGGACTCTTTTTCCTTTTTGTCTTTCTTAATTGTGACTTCTCAGTAACAGCAACATTATGCAATGATCAACTGTGATTGACTTAGGCTCTCCTCAGCAGTACAATGATCCAAGAAAATTCCAAAAGCCTCCTGATGGAAAATACTATCCACATCCAGAGAAAGAACTGATTGAGTCTGTATGCAGATCAAAGCAGACTCTTTTACTTTCTTTATTTTGTGTGTGTGTGTGTGTGTGTGTGTGTGTTTTCCTTTTGTAAACTGTAATACTTTTCGCAAAGCGTTTTTTCTTTCACAACATGACTAATATGGAAATAGGTTTTATATGATTGCACATTTTTAATCTATATCAAATTGCTTGCCATCCTAGGGAGGTGAGAGGGAAGGAAAGGAGGAGAAAAATTTGGAACTCATAATATTAAAAATTGTTTTTACATGTAATTGGAAAAAATAAAATTCTATTTAAAAAGAGGGGGAAAAAAGAAATTATAAAAAAAAAAAAGAAAATTGTGACTTCTGTCCTCTCCAGTCTTTTCCATTGTCCATGATCTTTCAGAAATGACTAACAGTAGCTCAGAAATCGGAATAGATACAGGGAGAGATTAAAGATAGGAGAGAAAGCACAATGGAGCAATTTTTCTTCCTGACAAGATGGGAAAAGCAGTGTTAGCTTGGTTAGCCCTTTAACAAGGAGAAAGTATCTTCCTCCAAGAGTGGAGCAAAGAAAGAGAGATTAGGGGAGGACACAGAAAGAAAGGTTTTGAAATGTGGAGTTTGGGAGATGAGAGAGCTCATGATAGCCTCAATCTTAGTAAAATTGAAATAAAAGTCATCTGTTGAGAGACAACCTTAGAATTAGATGGAAGAAACCTTTGAAGTTAAATAATGCAACTCATCTCTGAGCAGGAATCTTTTCTACAACGTCCTTGACAAACGGTCATCTAGCCTCTACTTAAAAACTCCAATGTTCAGAAACTCACTATCACCTAAGTCAATTCATTCACCTTCTGGACAGCTCCAGGTGTGAGAGATTTGTTCATTACATTTATCTGAAATCTGTCTCATTATAACTTGCACCCACAGCTGCTAGTTCTGAGCTCTGAGGCCAAGTAGAACAAGCCTGATCTTCCTTGGAACAGCTTTTTGATGTTGTGAAGAATATGATCATGTCTCCTTTAAAATCTCTCTTTCCTCAGTTATCCTTGGTCCCTTCTCCAGAAGTGCTAAAATCTGCCAGCGTCCTATAATGTAGGGCCCCAAACTAAAGACAACATTCCAGGTGTGCTGTGCTCCAGAAAGAAGACAAAAGGACCATCACCCTCTCCCTTGTTCTGGATGATATGCTTCAGTCGATGTCCCCTACAAAGGTATTGACTATTTGGCCACCATGTTACAAAGTTGACTCATAATGAAATTTCCAGCCTCTAACCTCATGTTTTCAAACTAGGTCTTATTCATCTTATACTGTCAGTTAATTTTTTTAAACAAAAGTAGGATTTTGTATTTATCTCTTTACATTTCATCTTCTTAGCATTATTCCAGACCATCAAAATTGTCTTGGACCTCAGTTCTCGTTTAGTGTGTGAAATATCTATCCCAGTTTTGTGTCATCAGAAAATTTGATGAGCATGCCAACTATACTTTCATCTTGATAAAAACATTAAGCAGAACAAGGCCCAGGAAAAACCCTAGAGACACTCTCCTAGAGACATCTCTCCAGTTAGTTAAATCATTACTTTTTGGGTGTGCTCATTTAAACAATTTCATATTCACCACATCATACTATTATTTAGCTCCTTCCTTACTACCTTGCCCAAAGGGACATAATGAGAGTTTTTGCCAAATGTTTTCCTGAAATCCTGGTCTATGTACTATATCTACAGCTTTCCTCTGATCTCTTTAGTCTAATAAGGCTGCCAAAAAAGGAACCACCTTAGTCTGGAATTCTAAGGTTGTTTTAAAAGAATTTTTGGAGCAATTGGGGTTAAGTGACTTGCCCGAGGTCTCACAGTGTAACAGCAATGTGTCTAGCAGCTGCTGGAGGGGTATAAGACCCAATAAGCAACAAGAGCTGCCAGCACAGGTTCTTTGATCTGCTTTTCTAAAAAAAGCAACTTTAAAGGGTTAACAGTTTCATTTTAATCAAACATATATATCTGTATCTATCTATCTGTGTATATATCTATCTATATGTCTATATATATATCTCATTCACTTAGTTCAGGAGGAAAAGCCAGCATCCTGAACTTTAGAGCAAATACAAACAGAAATTACAAATAGGGACAGCATAAACAGAGCAAATAAGCACAAATCAGCAGACAGGCTCCTAGCTGTCTGTCCAAGCAATACACCAACAGTTACCAGAGAGAGAAGAACCAACGTCCGGGTTTTCTTCAAAGCTGGGGGGCTCCAGCAGCTACCCAGAGTCTTGTCTGGTCAAATCACACAACACTCTTCCAGTGAGTGAGAGCCCCAAGCTAAATGCTAACCTCTGAGTTGATATACCCTTCTTAGGGCTCGAAGGCTTCACATCTAATCAGCAAAAGGGTGTGGGCCTGGGGCTTAGCACCTAGCAAGACTTAATCAAAGGCACTTGATTACTTTAGCATTCTAAAAGAGAAAACAGTAAAAAATAAAAATTTTAAAAAAAGTCCCACACTGCTTAACATTACACACAGCTAATAAATATCTGAGGCTGCATTTGTACGCAGGCCCTCCTGACTCCAGGGCCAGTGTTCTATCCATTGTACCACCTAGCTGCCCTGATGCTGAGGTCTTGATAAAGCCATACTGATTAGTAGTGAGAGACCAGCTGAAGTCAGATCCCATGAATGTGAGCAGGATTTTGTGCCCTCTTCCTGCAGTGCTCAGTGGTTAAGGAATTGGTATGGAAAAGATGGATGGTGACCCTGGGTTGGGAATAGTAGAACAGGAATAATAGGAGGACAGAGAGCCAAGGGATTTATGACCGGAGAACAGTGTCTTACTTAACTAGCTACCTAGAAGACCAAAGGGAACTAATATTTAGAGAATCATAGGATGTTAAAGTGGGAAGGAACCAAAGAGAAACTGAGGCCCAGAAGGGTCACAAAACTTTAAATTATACAGTAGGAGTCAGAGCAGGACCTGGAACCCATATCTCCTGACTCCCTCGCTAGGGTCCTTTCTCCTACATTCTGTTATTTCAATTCAATAAACACTTGTTAAATGACTAGTATAGACAAGGTATGGTGATAGATGCTGGGGAAACAGCAAAAATTGAAAGCTGTCTCAGCCCTCAAGTGGATGGTGGGCCTACAGCTGTAAAAAGGCAAATAGGTACAAGATAATTGGAGGAGAAAAAGAACGCTAACAGCTAGAGAGATTTGGAAAGGCTTCCAGTAGAAGGTGGCACATGAGTTAAACTTTGGAGGCAGCTAAGGATTCATAGGCAGCTAGGTGGTGAAGTAGACTCATCATTTTTTTTAATTTAAAAAAAAATTTAGTTTATAACACTCAGTTCCACAAGTTTTTGAGTTCCAAATTTTCTCCCCCTTCCACCCCAAGACAGCATGTAATGTGATATAGGTTTTACATATACCTTCACATTAAACTGATTTACACAATAGTCAAATTGTAAAGAAGAATTATAACCAATGGAATGAACCATGAGAAAGAA